>CM031237.1:143862781-144214034 GCA_018340775.1 Taxus wallichiana var. yunnanensis
TTGGAGAATTGAGTATAATTGTGCACGTTGTCACATTTTGATTTCAGTAGGATGTTAGGCTAGTTTAGAACTCATTGACATCTTACTTGAGTTGTTGATTTATATTTTATCGAGACAGTGCGGTTAATGTGTGCAATGAGTGTGCAGGTGACAAGTTTACAGGAGAACGTGGGATTCAGGCCAGCTACACAATCTTGCACAAGCAGCCCACGGGCTAAGCCCTAGCCATGTTTATTGCTTGAGGCCTTAGCATTAGAATTATTGTTTTGGACACCATGGGTGGTCCTCTTTTGTAATGTATTATGTCTTGTAATTATTAACCTTGCTTAGGGTAATTGGTTGTGTTGTAAACTTGTTTTTGGGAGTTAATGATCCCACTTTCATTAAGTTTTGATTTTTGTTTAATGATGTACTTAATTTTGGGGGTTTAGGGTCACATGTGAACCCTTGGGTGGTCCCCACACCCTCTAACCATGTGCCTAATCTTGCCAAACCCGAAATTGGGTTATTTTGGGCATTTTTAGGGACCCCTTTTTAGTTTGGGAGTTCCCTTAACATAAAAATGAGCCCTTGGACCCTACCTAATGGGTAGGGGGCTTATTTCCAAGGCTAGAGGGAGTTTTCCCTCCCTTTTTGCCTCTTGTTTGGTCACATCCATGTAAGGGGTGTGGATTTGAGTGCTTGTTAAAATTTGCACTAGTTTTGTCTTGTTAACATTTAGAGTAATTTGGGAGAAGAGGGCTAAAAGGCATTTTACCCCTTCTCTCTTTTGTTTTGGCATCTTTGACCTTGAAGGAGGAGAGGGGTGACACATGTCACCCCCTCATTTGTGTGGATTTTTGCTTGCTCCTCTTCAAATTCCCCTTCATGGGAAAAGAAGAGAACCTTTTTTGAGCTTTTTGCTTGGATGCTTGGGTGATTTGGAGCTAGAAGTTGCTTGGGTCAAGGAGTGGAGAAGTTGGAAGTTGGAAAGATTTTTGGAGAGCTTTCTTTGAGGTAGGCTCTTATGTCTTATTGCATGTGTTATATTCATCTTAGTTGTTAGATTGGCTACTAAAATTTGTTATTGTTGCATGTAGATTTTGGTTGTTGTTTTCTTGTTTTACTCCCTCCATCATATGGCATGATGGAGTTTTGGAGTTTGTGGGGGAAGAGAGAGGGATTTTTCCCTCTCAATCCTCAAGGCTTGATGGACAAGCCTTATAGGATTTTAGAGAATCCCCTCAAATGTTTGAGGTGGGAAAGTTGGTTCATTTTTCTTGAACCTCCTTCCCATTTCTTGGTAAGGAAACCCCTTTGGGGTTTGAAAATCCTTTCAAGAAGGAATTGGAGAAAGGGTGGAGGAATAAGGAGGGTTTTGATTGAATTAGGAGCAATAAGGAGGGTATGGAGATCTTGTTTTGTGCAAGTAATATTGAATATAAATTTTGGAGAACTCTTCTCCTCTCTTCCCCACTTTTGAGGTAGAACATGGGTTCTCCTCCTTGTAAAACTTGGAGTCTTGTTTCATACTTGTTTTTGTTTCCATGTGAATGTGTTTTTGGTTGTTTCACCTCATTCTTGTGCAAGTTGTGGATGGTAGTCCTCTTTCCCATGGGCTTGGGGGAGGCTAGCATGCATCCCAACCTTGGGAAAGGCATGTAATGATGCCTATGGTTGGGTGGTAAACAAGCCTCTTCTCCTTGGTTGGATTCTAGAAGGCATGAAGATTGGAGCTCAAAGTTGGAAATTGGAAATAATGAGAGTTTTATTGTCCTCTCAAATCTTTGTGAAACATTTCTTGTATTGTAACCACTTAAGTATGGCTTGTGGGAAACTTCCTCTTTAATGAAATTCCTCTTCCTTTTTGTAATTGAAAACCTTCTTTCAATCTTGGAAAGGAGTTGATAGGTTGTCTCTTTATGTATTTTAGCATGATCTTGAATTATGAAGTATTGAGGTGTTTGGCAAAAGAGATCTTGTAAATTACTTATATTCCATCCACATGCTTTGTTTTTGAATATCTTTTGATAAAGAAAGACCATTTAATGGAAAAGTGATCTTACCAAAGAAATAATATCTCTTGTAAGTTTTACTTGTTTAAAAAAAATTGGAATGGTCATTTGGCATTACATTGATAAAGAAAGAACTTCCTCTTGTTTGGTTTGTAATATTATTGAATGAAAGTTGAAATTTTAGGTTTCATTTCCATGAGAAGTTTGATGTTTTTGCTCTTATTAAACAATCTATATCATGATATACAAAAATAAGTATCATCAGCATTTATCTAATGTAGTTTTGTTTTTTAAAAAAGGCAACTACATTTTAGTTAAGTTTTAAGTCATCATTAAATTGTTATGTTAATATAAATCTATTTTGTAGATTTATTGGTGTATAATGGAATATACATTATAGGAATAATATTAAATGGAAATACTTTCTTTCATGCCATTTTCCTCTTCTTGTAATGGTGGTAAAATAAATAAATGAAATGAAAATTTGTATTAGTTTCTTCTTTTTCATATGTAGCTCGGGAAGTTGTTTTCTTTTCTCATCGTATATATATATATATATATATATATATATATATATATATATATATATATATATATATATATATATATATATATACGATGAGAAAAGAAAACAACTTGAAAGCTATATATATATATATAAGGGATATACCCATATTAAAACAGGTAAATGAAAATATACAAAATTAAAAATATATATAATAACCAATATATAAATACATATGTATGTATGTGTGTGTGTGTGTGTGTATAAGTTTATATGTATATGTTAATAAGTATATTTGCATTATAAAAAAAAGAAAAGCAGAGGCTGATTTTTTTTTGGTTTTTGTTTTATTGTTTTTGAGTGGGGTGTGGGGCGAGGCCAAACCCTACCCCCACACACACCCCCCCTCCCCTCCATTTACTACGGACCCCCCACCCGCACTGCTGCTCCCTATGCACAACCATGCTGCCTCACCCCGACCCTCTTCCGCGCCACCCCCTCACATGACCCCATTGCCATCTTCCCTGCCGCCGACCCTACGTAACACCACGCCACCCCTAACCCCCCACCTCCACGAACCCTTCATCTTCAGTCTGCCACCCCTTATACTAGAAAAAAATAATAATAATAATAAATATTTGATTCAAAAGAAAAATAAAAATACTTTGGTTTAATAAAACCCCATGAGATCAAACTTCACTCCTCTCCAAACAACCTACAAATGTCACAAACAAAATGAAATGAAGAAAAGAGAAAAGAAAAAGGAACATAAAGAAATATTAGGGAAATTTTAGGGTTTTAGATCTGAGGGTTAAAAGTAAAAGCATCCAAGGGTGGATATTTCTCCCTACACTTTCCAAGTCATGGGATTTTGTGGGATTCCATGATAAAATAAAAGAAGGGTGTATGAGGACAAATTTAATCATAAAGGGGCGGGGGGGAATCTAATTAAATAACAAGGGGTGTGTAGAATTTCAAGTGTGATCCTACTAAATGATTAGTAGAGTAATCATATTATGTAATAGAAATTTAGGTTGGAAATTTAATTTGTGTAAATCTGATTTATATAAATTAATTTATTATTGGGGTCGAAAAGGTCCAGCATTAGCATTTATGTTAAAAAAAAATTACCCTAAATTTTTGCTTTACCTTGGTCTGGTTTTCCGGTGCCCTGGAGAGGCACGACATTTGATATCAAAGTGAGGTTTGCACACGTAGACACTCTGGGTAATTAATTAAAATAGATAACTGTAATTTTAATAACATTAAATTTAATAAATAAATAAAGTAAATAAATTAAAAGAATGATTAAACACTATCATGACCATTTAATAACTTATTTTCTCACCTCGTGCAAAGGATGGCACCCAAGAGGGGATGATCAACTAGAGGCATGGGGCGTAGTGCACCTACGTGGGAGCCACCGACACCCAAATTAGGGCCTCAAATATTAGAGGCCATGTAGCGGTGATAGGAGTTGTGGAGCGGTGTCTTCCACCACCACAGGAGGCGAGAGAGGAAATACCTTTAGGTGACGAGGAGTCGATAGGTGAGGATGTGCATTCGAGCCGCGAGGCACGATACATCGAGGAAAGAGAGGTCATGTAGCCCTTGATTCATCATGAGAGGGTAGCCTCGTTCCATCGTAGCAGCTCACACAATCTCGAGGGACCATTTGGGGATAGGCAACCACCTTTGCCTATTGGGCTACATCGCCATGATTGAGATAAAGGTAGTGTGATCAGGATCTTCTTCACTTGTAGCCTCCCACCTACTGCTTGGCTCTATAGATGGCTTTAGGGCTGAGTCATGTCTCCTTAGCTTGGATAGTTGCTTTGGCTTGCACTCTTACGAGAGCAACGTTAAGGTAAGGTTTCTTATACACCTCCTTCTTGAGACGCTACGGGCATTTGGTGGAGGAATGAGGAGCGTAAGCTCCATTTGAGTTGAGAGATAGTGACCTGGGAGATGTTTGAGGAGTGATTCATGGCTCGTTATATGTCGAGAGAACTTCGTGAAAAATAGGATTGATGAGTTTCACGACTTACGACAGGGATCTAGCACAATAGCACAGTATGAGAGCAGGTTCCTAGATCTCCTACAGTATGTGGATTACCTGCAAGATGAGAAATTGTAGGTTAATAGGTTTATTCGAGGCCTTAATGTAGATATAGCAAGAGTAGTTAGGATGTTATCTCCTCCCACACTTGAGAAGGTCATTGAGAAGGCCTACTTAGCTGAGGAGAACAGGACCAACACATAGAGCACCGAGATAGAAACAAGAGCAAGTTTCAAGAGAGGATATAGGCCTTTTAGAGTCAGAGGTCACGAGGTACTGCACCACCCCCTAGAGGAGGATTTTGGCCTCTGCCAGTAGCCACGAGGGCTCCACCACACCTACAAAGGTGACAAGATAAAGTAGTAGGGCCACCCCCATCGGGGGCTGCAGACGGCAGACACACAGGATTTCAGAGAGGTGGTTCTAGAGGTGGTTTTGGTGGAGCCAAGGATAGGAGGTAGGGTACTCAGCAGGCACAACCAGCTCACATGCAACAGTCTGCTAGGGTTGGACCGGCAGGATCAGTACACCAGAGTACAGGAGGGACCCCATCTCAGAGGGGTACATGAGGATGTTTTATTTGTGGATCTCCTGATCACTATGTGTGTATGTGCCCGCACAAACCCAATACCATGGATGCACAAAGAGCTGCTAGATCTGAGTAGATGGTGGGTGATGTAGGACACACTCATCATGTATATGTGCATTGACAACGCCCAAGTGAGCATCAGGCCACAATCATTGAGATGATAGGTATTATCAGGGGTTTTTCTATCTTAGTACTTTTTGATTCAGGTGCTTCAGATTCCTTTATATCACCTTCTATATTGGACTAGTGTGGGCTAGTGGTGGCTAGGCAACCAGATAGTTGGCAGGTTGAATTGGCCTCTAGGGCCAAACTCATCGTGGACTCGTATGTGGAGAGTTACGTACTTGATTTAGGAACCTTCTCCACTACTCTTGACCTCTAAGTTATCCCTCTAGGTTCTTATCAGGTAGTTTTGGGTATGGATTGGCTCGAGGCTCATCGAGCTAAGGTGGATTGCAGAAATAAGGTCATTGAGTGTCAGGATGATCTTGGGAGTGTAGTTGTGATATCAGGGATGTAGAGGCCTATCTCTTTGTGCATGATATCGGCTAAGAAACTCAAGCGAATCATGCTTAAGGTTTGTCAGCTTATTTTTATCACCATCGGTGACCGATCGAGAGAGCACTTGAGCACTCACCCTTAGATGACCATCCAGTTTTGAGGAGTATACAAATGTGTTTCTAGGTGAGCTTCCAAGGTTACCACCCCACAGGAGAGGTAGATTTCACCATTGATGTAGTACGGATCTACACCGGTTTTAGGGAACCTTATCGGATGACGACTCCAGAGCTTCATGAGCTCAAGATTCAGCTAGAGGAGTTGTTAGATAAGGGTCTCATTCACCCTAGTGTATCTCCTTGGGGAGTGCCAGTCATATTTGTGAAGAAGAAGGATGGTTCTCTTAGAATTTGTGTAGACTTCAGACAGCTCAATAAGGTCACAATAAAGAACCATTATCCGCTCCCTAGGATTGATGACTTGTTTGATTAGATGCGGGGAGTGAGAGTGTTCTCCAAAATTGATCTCAAGTCAGGGTACCATCAGTTGCACATTTCAGATGTAGACATTCATAAGACAACATTTCACACACGTTACGGGCATTATGAGTTCACAGTGGTTCCATTTGGTTTGACCAATGCCCCATTGTCTTCATGAGCCTCATGAATGGAGTATTCAGGAAATTTCTGGATCACTTTGTTTTAGTGTTCCTTGATGACATATTGATTTATTCTCATTCCGAGGAGGAACATGAGGAGCATTTGAGGTAGGTACTTCAGGTTTTGAGAGAGCAGAAGTTGTATGGGAACTTGGAAAAATGTAGCTTCTTTCAGACAGAGATTCAGTACTTGGGTCATATCATATTAGGTGAGGGTATCTTCGTAGATCCCTCTAAGATACATGCTATCTTGGATTGGCCAGCACCCACATCAGCTACTGAGGTGAGGAGTTTCATGGGTTTAGCAGGGTATTACCGCAGGTTTGTATAGGACTTTTCTAGGATTTCTCACCCTATCACTTCTCTTCAGAGGAAAGGGAAGAAGTTTGATTGGTTAGAGAAGTGTGAGTAGGCCTTTTAGTTGCTTAAGGAAAGGTTAACCATGGCACCCATCTTAGCGAGTTCTGGACGACGAGAGGATTTTGTTGTTTGTATTGATGCATCACTAGAGGGTTTGGGAGCAGTTCTTATGCAGGAGCATCAGGTTATTGCCTTTGAGTCTCGTAAGCTCAAGGACTACAAGCTTAATTATCCTACTCATGACTTGGAGCTTGCAGCAGTTGTTCATGCTCGGTTCATTCATTGACATTTCCTTTTGGGTAGACCTTTCATTTTGAGGACAGATCATCGAGTTTGCAGGCATATCTTCTCACCCAAACCTCAACACTCTCGTCAATGGTGTTGGATGGAATTCCTATGTGAGTATGACATGGAGGTTCGGTATACCAAAGGGAAGGAAAATGTTGTTGCGAGATGCACTTAGTAGACGATGACATGTGCTTGCTTCTTTGACACTTCATCCAATCTTGAGAGGCAATATTCTTGAGCACCTTCTAGAGGACAAATTTTATGAGGGAGCCGAAACATGTTAGGGTCACAAGGTTCATTAGAGGGTAGTGTTGTTGCAAACTCACAAAGGCACCCCGGATGCGATCGGGCTTCTAGGTTGATGTTCGGGCATCCAGGTGTGATTGCACAACATAGAATCCTTTCTCAGTGTGGGACTTGTGAAGATGAGAAAGATTCTCCGAGAGAAGGTTGGTTCTATTCCTCTGTTCGAGATGCATACAAAAATGTAGAGGGTTTACTAAAACCTAATCTAACTTGCCAAGAGAGACGGGGTAAGAAAATGCATAGAATAAAACCTAAACTACAAAGGTGATGCAGGAATATTAGACATTTGTTTTGCAAATTTAACACGAGACCACATAAATGCAATACAAACACCATGCACGGAGTAACCAAAGCTGCGATAAGAGATCAAAATGACAAAGCAATGAATACATGAGAGGGTTGAGAATCAATCACAAACATATATATTATTGCTCAAAAGTCAATACGATATATTGCGGTGGCCAAGAGGCAAAATACGGCATTACTGACCTATATGGGAGGTTTGAAAGCTCCTGAAACTCTCTTGCTGAGCGAGGGAAGAAGGGAGGATGCAAAACAAAAATGTCGACCTCTTTAAAAGGGCTTCTCTTTACAATATATATCAAGAAATGAGAGAGGAGAGAGGGAAATTCAGAATCTACTCCACCACTTCTTGGTAGCATTTAAATCATCTCATTATGATCAGCGGCGGATCTGGCGGCAAAATGCGGCGGGCTGTCTAACAGGAGCGGCGAGCTGTCTGCTGTATTAAAGTTGGTTGTTGAAGCATTACACGCGTCAGAGACATTTTCTTAATTTTCTCCCTCCAAAATACACCAAAATGCAAGATTGACCCCAGAATCATGTAGAGAATTTCAACAGCTTTCCGTTGATATAAAGAACGTGCAAATCCGAGCTCTGGATCGAAAGATATGAAGGTCTGAAGATTTAGGGCACAAAACAGTGAAAACGGATTTTTAAATTTCTTTTCCCGCGTTCTGCCATCTGGACGACACGTGGCAGGCTCTGGTTCACTGAGCAATTCCCTCTCTCCACCTTTTCATGGGTTTTCTTGTGGGCCCCTTAAACTTGGACACGTGGCACTATTTCATTGGTTTGGATCAGTGCTCGAAAACTCGCCCCTTTGACTTTTGGACCTTTTTCCTTGGCGACACGTGTCATGCTGTGATTTGTCCACGGGCCTGCCGGATTTTCACGTCCACCACATCCTTTTGTCCCAAATGTCCCAGTGCTTCATGGGACAAAATCCTCCGATCCACCCAAAATGGGCTTCCTCGTCCCTTTTCTGCTGGTGACACGTGGCGTGATCTGATTGGCTTTCGGCTCCTTCGGCTATCCGCGTCCCGCGCGTCCCTTTGTCCCACTTGTCCTTGTGTTGCAGTTTCCTGTTTCGGCCGAACCAGCCGGTTCGCGTCCTTCACGTACATTTTTCCACTTGTCCCGATTGCTTCGGGCCGCTGGAGCGTTTCGGCCGAACCGCCCTTGGTGTCCCGAATGTCCCAAATATTTCTAGGACAAGGACTTAGCCGATTTTCACAATTTTTTTTCGGTCCGGGCTTATTTTACTGCAACTTCTCGCATTCTCTCGAGCTCGTTCTTTTTCAGCACAGGACTTGAGAATCTGATGTATGTTATCAATTGACCACAGGGGTGAAGTTGGATAACAATTTGGCGACTTCAGTGGGGTCATCTGCTGCTAGATGAAAAGACCCGATTGCCTTTTTGCGATCCATTGGGCATGGAGTCATAAACAATGACTGAAATGAGCACGATCTGCTGACTCTCCCTCCATGAGAGCACGCTTGAGCTGTAAAAACTCAAACTAGGAGCGACAAAACCTGCGCCCAAAGCACTTAGGAAGCTGAAACCTAACTACTGACAAGACAATGTGCATACGCACTTAGAGGAATTGAAATCTAGACTAATATTTACAAGGGTGAACCTTTTATTTTCGTAGCATGTTTGAGATAGATTCCATTTACTTTGGAATCTGCGAGTTCTTCACCATCCAATGAGGCCAATTGGAAAGCATTGCTGCTCTTGCACTTTGTGACCATGTATGGGCCACTCCAAAATAGCATCAAATTTTGAATGCCTTCCCGGTTTTCTCTGTCGCATCCCATTTCAACACTAGATCTCGACTTGAAAAGATCTATCCTTGGCCTTTCTATCGAAGGTTTTCTTGATCAAAGCTTGATCCTTTTCCATTGCTTGGGATGCACTGATTTCGATCTCTTGCAGCTCCATCAACTCTGCATATCTCACCTCCATGGGCTCAAATTCAAGTAACTCCAGTTGCTTCATGAGTTCCAATGTTGGTAACTCAAGTGACATGGGCAAGATTGCCTCTCTTCCATAGACAAGCCTGAATGGAGAGTTACCTGTGGATCTTTTGGGAGTGATCCTATCAGCCCATAAGGCTGATTTCAGCTTGGTGTGCCAAGACTTCTGATTCTCATCAAGAGTTCTCCTAATGATCCTTAACAAGTTCTTGTTTGTAGACTCGGCCTGGCCATTACCCTGAGGGTAATAGTTCGATGAAGTGCTCAGGTAAATACCGTTCTTGGCGGCCCACTCGATCACCTTAGATCGATGAATGCCAATGCATTATCGAGAGATTATTGTGGCGGTACACCAAATCTGGTTGTTATTCCCTCATAAAAGTCTAGGATCTTTAGACTCATTTGCCTCTTTGAGTGCTCTTTGCTTCATACCATTTGGTGAAGTAGTCGGTGGTTTCAAAATCCATTTATGCCCTTGGCTTGAATTGGGGTTAATGACTCCAATGAAGTCCAAACCCCATTGCATGAATGGCTGGTCAAGCTGAGATTGGATGCGATGGAAGGGCAGCAAACTTCTCTTTTCTGTGAAGAATGCACAATTCTTACACCTCTTGATCCATGATAGCAATCACTTTGAAGATTTTAGGCCAATAATAACCAGCCTTCATGATTTTTAGAGCTGTCACTCTTGGTGCAAAATGGCCACCAGTGGTCCACCATGAAACTCTTCGAACACCCTTTGAATCGATCTATGTGCTAATGCATCTCGGCGGCACTCCATTCACATCTTTCTTGAACAAAACTCCATCAACAATGGCATACGGAACAGCTGCAACACTGAAGTGTCTCCTTTGGGTCTTGTTCATCTCTAGGGGCAGCACTTTGTACCCTAGGAAGTGCATAATATCTTGGGTCCAGCGGAGTGGGGAAGCATCGTCTTCTTCTTGATTGCCACTTGGCTCATGATTGTCCTGGACTGTCAAAACAGCCTCTTCTTCGTTGCATACTTCCTTTTGCTTCCCCAAAACCAGCTGCTCACACAGTCCTTTCCCTCTTACCAGCTTGGTGATCTTGATATCAATGTCATACTCCATGACACGGGTGATCCAACCTGCCCTTTTCTCATTCAAATCCTTGTTGAGGAGGAAGTCTTTAACTCCAGCATGTGAGACCAGCAACTGGACCTTGTTGTTTGAGACTAAATGCTTGAATTTCTTCAAGCTTCTGATTACTGCAAGTACATGCTTTTCAATAAAAGAGTACCTCACCTCGCAGTCATCTAGGCTCTGGCTGAAAAAGGCAATCGGCTGCTCATCATTATCTTTGTTCTGCTGTACCAGAATGGCAGAGATAGTGTCATCACCTCCAAATGCATAGAGGATGAAATCCTTGGAGAAGTCTGGGTTAATGAGAGTTGGTGCTTGAGAGATAGCTTCTTTGATTGCCTCAAAACTCTCCTTGCCTTCTGCTGTCCACTTAAAAGCCATGCTCTTCTTTAACATTTTGGTGATGGGCTTGACAGGGCTGCGAAATCAGGGATAAACTGCGGACAAAATTGATCCTTCCCGAAAGCTTTGAAGAGCCTTCTTGTGACTTGGCAATGGCGGTGCTCTTATGGCTTGAACTCTCTGGGTCAATTGCAGGTCCCTCTTTCGAGACAATATGGCCAAGGAGCTTTCCTTCATGTGCGAAAGATGCACTTCTTGGGGTTCAAAGACACTCAGAACTTTCTACACCTACGAAACACTTGCACGAGGTGAAAGAGATGGTCTGCTGCATTCTTGGAGAATACGGTGATGTCATCAAGGTATATCGGCACTATCTTGTTGATCAAGCCCTTGAACATGTGTCCATTGCCCTTTGAAAGGTAGCACCAGGTGTTTGACAGCCCAAATGGCATCTTCTTGTAAGCATACGTGCCCCATTTAGTTGTGAAGGTGTCTTGAATTGGTCCTCTTCTTTTACCATCACTGATTATACCACGAGTAGCCATCTAGGAGAGAGAATCTCTCTGAACCGGATACTACTTGCAATATTTGCTCCATGGAAGGGAGTGGATAATGATCCTTGAGAGATGCCCTATTGAGGTCTCGGAAGTCCACACACAACCTGATTTCTCCGCTCTTCTTCTGGCCAATAGGAACCAAGTTAGCAACCCAGCTTGAGTGCTTGATCGGGAATATAATGCTTGCCTCTATTAGCTTATTTAGCTCTTTCTTCATCAGAGGCTCAATGTGAGGGTTGGTGGTCTCTTACTTTGATGGGCTTAGCATCTGGATCGATTCTATGGTATGTTGTGCCAAATTTGGATTGAATCCTCTCGAGTCTTCATAGCTCAAGCGAAGACATCTGGAAATTCTTGGCAAAGCTGAACAAAATCAGATTTCTCTTGTGAGGTACTTACTTTGCCAATCTGCAATGTTTTGCCTTCTTCCACTAAAATAGGCTCTGAATCCTCACCCTTTACTTGAATGTTTGCCTTCTCCTTCCGGAACTGATCATTCGGGTTGAAGATTGACTCCAAGGTTATGAGGCCTTTTGGTAATTTGTTAGTTCTCAACTGCACCACTTGGTCACCATCTTTGCTGATGCTGACTTGTCTTGATTCCTGGCAGAGAACTCAGCTTCTTCTTGTAGGAAATTGATGATTTGCTGGTCATTCTCAAACACTTGCCAACTGACATTGTTATCCGGCACTGAAGGCCTCACAATCACGTGGATGTTTGGTTGTACCTTGTCTTGTTGAATGCTTTTCGTAATGTCAAAGGCTGCCCCTCTTTGCTGCTGCGAAGCTTTGTCGGCAGACTTGATTCTCTTTCTGGGAATGGATTCGATGCCAAAACCTTCAAAATCTTCCATGAGGTCCCACACCTGTTCTTGTAGCTTTGAGTAGATCATTCTTGGCGCATGCCATCCCTTGACCTGATTTACAATCAATTCACTTGTCCCCAAAGACTTGCGATTCTTTATTTTTCTCTTGATTGCCCAATGCATCCCTTGCACCAGGCTTCATATTCAGCGGTGTTATTGGAGCATGCAAATTGAAATCTAAAAGCTGAATAGTACTTTATTCCTTGGGGTGAAACAAGCATGGCTCCACCTCTGCACCTTGCCTACTCCTTGATCCGTCAAAAATAGCTGCCATACCTCGTTGTCATCATTATGGCTTGGCTTGGTGATCTTTAGAATAGGTTGATTTTCTTCGTGTATACAATAGACTCCCGGCTCGAGATTCTTCTACTTCTTGATAGGGATCAAAAGCATGTATCTTGTTTGCCCATTCATCAAGAGTTAGGTCAGGATACTTCCACCTTGGTGTCGACCTCATCGATACTAGGGTGATCTTCTTGATCAAATGCTGAGCAATTGGCATTAATCTGACTTGGGGTGTAAGGCTCAATATGGAAGTTTGCAATGGGTTCGGATCTGATTGTGGCCTTAGTTCCATACCTTGTTCTAAACAGCATGTGAGACCAATCGGTGACAAATACCCTCCATCTTGGTTTGTGAAGTCCCTTGACAAGCAAAGGGCAAAGAGTGGTGGAAGGTCTATGATTGATACATCTTGTAAGACAACAACATTTGGACATGCATGCAAGGTAAGACTCAAGTTTTTAATCACTCCAACTATTGCTATTGCTGTCCCATCCAATTGCACTACTCCTTTAGATATTACTTCATATTCGAGACCCAGCTGATCAGCTATTTGCTTGGGCATCACGGAGCTACTTGCCCCGGAATCAATCATGCAATTGTGTACTAGTTTATCCCCAATGATTAATGAAACATAGAAAGGAGGGGCTTGACATTTTACCTTGTTGTCCTCCATGACTTCCTTGGTGGGGCATTTGTAAGCACTTTGTCTTGCATCTGAACCCGCTGATTCGAAGTTGTCCAATCCTTCATGGCGCTTGCGTGAGATCTCTTTGGCCTAGGATAGATAGGGATTCCCACATTGATATGTTAACGTTTGTCTTCTTCATCTGATCAATGATACTGAATGGTGATGAAGAATCTCTCTGTTGTCCTTTGGTTTGCACGTTTACTCCCTGCACGTGGGCAGCAACAGCTGGCATTTGAGTTGGCCTAGGGGCTGTTCTTGGCTGCCCTTGTGTATTTGAAACTGGACTCTGCTTGCCAATCATTTGTGGAGCCGTGGAAGGTTGTGGATTGGCTGGGGCTAATGGTTGTTCTTCACCCAGATTCCTCCTTTTTGACCTTGTGTTGGCTGCAACACCTTGAGAAACTGCCTGATTCATGCCACAGAAATCTTCTGCTTGCCAGTTCACCAATGTAGTGTCATTTGGGGCTGATTGCTTTGTTGGAATGTTTCTAGTTGTTGGTTGTTTCCTTGACTACCCTCGCCCTCCACACCGGTAGTTGTCACCATTAGTGCTTGATTGAGAGCACCATTGAAGCACATGGATTGGTTGTGAGGCTCGTTGCATGGAAAGCACCAATCATATTCCTGAGCAATGTTGTTCTGTGTTGGCACTAATGCCTTAGAGGTAGATATGGCATTTGGATTATAGGGCTGGAATGGTCTATTGGCAGGAGGCCTTACTTGGCTTTGATTTTGATTCATATTTGCAGTTGGATTAGGTGGTCTTTGTGGTTGGTATGGCTGCTATTAGGCTGAGCTTGAGGTTGATAAGAAGGTCACGAAACCTTGGGCTTCTTTGCCTCTTAATAGTAACCAGCTCATTTCCCAAATTTTGCAAGCTGTTTCATGACCTCTTGGAGTTCATTTGAAGCACTTGGAGATGAAGTGGAAGCTTCATTCGAACTCGATTTCTAGGAGTGGGAATAGGAGCCAAAGTGGGTGCTTGACTAGTGCTTGGATTTTCTAAGTTTGGATACTGAGGGCATAGGAGGCCTAGGAGCCGGTTTACCGGCTTGAATAAGACAGTTTTCGGCTCTAATGGCAATCTTTATAAGCCATAGGGATTGTTGTGCCTCCCATGGACTGAATTAACATAGAAATATCAAATTCAAAGCTTTAAGGTAATATAGAAAAGCACCTCCTATTGTTGCTTTGATTGCCCTTTGAATCCTATCCCAAGACCTTTGAAATCTGAAGTTGAAGTCGATCAATTTGCTCGTTGGGGGCTCTCTTGATAGTTGTCATTTGCTCCAAAAGAGACAAGTTGTCTCCCTTCTCTCCAAATTGCTCGTGAAGTGCAATGCCTGGGTGATTCCGGTTTGTAATAGAACCAGCCCCAGGCTCCTAAACCATTGCAATGCTTTACCCTTGAATGAAGATGCGGTAATTTGTGACAACCACTTGCATTTCATCGATTTCATGGATTGCACAAAGGTTAGCAATATCTTTAACATGATCACACAGAGTAGTCGATTTTCTCCGGTGAAGTAGGGAATGTTCTTGAGGCTGCTGCATGATAGGAAGCTGGATGTTGTGCATTGAGAGCAAGTGGGCTGTTTCTGTGAAAGTTGACGTAGGGGTTGTTACGAGCCATTCGATTGGTCTTAAAACCCTTGTATATTGAAAGAAAGGCTGTCGGGTGGAGGAGTTGAGAGAGTTACATTTTGGTGGAGATGGAGACCTTTGAATCCTTCTTCCTCTTTGCCTTCTTCTCGGAGATAAGCTGCGGGTATTCAAATAACACCTCTTCTTCTCGACTCTTGACCTTGTGGTGATTCTTCTCATGAGTTTTCGAGGCCTGCCTTTGCTGAAACCGAGTTGATTCTTCCCCTTGGAGTCACGGATATATGCAAATAATAGCTCTTATAAGCAAGAAAACTACAGCGATGCATATCAACTTTGCTGCAAAAAAATGAGACCTCTAGTGTCCCACCGGCATTGCCAAAACTGTTGTTGCAGACTCACGGCACCCACGGATGCGAATCGGGCTTCTAGGTTGATGTTCGGGCATCCGGTGTGATTGCACAACATGGAATCCTTTCTCCAGTGTGGGACTTGTGAAGATGAGAAAAGATTCTCCGAGAGAAAGGTGGTTCTATTCCTCTGTTGAGATGCATACAAAAAATGCGAGAGGGTTTACTAAAACCTAATCTAACTTGCCAAGAGAGACGGGGTAAGAAAATGCATAGAATAAAACCTAAACTACAAAGGTGATGCAGGAATATTAGACATTTGTTTTGCAAATTTAACACAGACCACATAAATGCAATACAAACACCATGCACAGGTAACCAAACTGCAATAAGAGATCAAAACGACAACAATGAATACATGAGAGGGTTGAGAATCAATCACAAACATATATATTATTGCTCAAAAGTCAATACGAGTATATTGCGGTGGCCAGAGGCAAAAGGCGGCATTCTGACCTATATGGGAGGTTTGAAAGCTCCACAAACTCTCTTGCAAGCGAGGGAAGAAGGGAGGATGCAAAACAAAAAATGTCCGACCTCTTAAAAGGGCTTCTCTTTACAATATATATCAAGAAATGAGAGAGGAGAGAGGGGAAATTCAGAATCTACTCCAACCACTTCTTGGTAGCATTTAAATCATCTCATTATGATCCAAGTGGCGGATCTGGAAAAACGGTGGCGGGTTGTCTAACAGGAGCGGCGAGCTGTCTGCTGTATTAAAGTTGGTTGTTGAAGCATTACACGCGTCAGAGACATTTTCTTAATTTTCTCCCTCCAAACTACACCAAAATGCAAGATTGACCCCAGAATCATGTAGAGAATTTCAACAGCTTTCCGTTGATATAAAGAACGTGCAAATCTGAGCTCTGGATCGAAAGATATGAAGGTCTGAAGATTTAGGGCACAAAATAGGTGAAAACGGATTTTTAAATTTCTTTTCCCACGTTCTGCCATCTGGACGACACGTGGCAGGCTCTGGTCCGTTGAGCAATTCCCTCTCTCCACCTTTTCATGGGTTTTCTTGTGGGCCCCTTAAACTTGGACACGTGGCACTATTTCATTGGTTTGGATCAGTGCTCAAAAACTTCGCCCCTTTGACTTTTGGACCTTTTTCCTTGGCGACACGTGTCATGCTGTGATTTGTCCACGGGCCTGCCGGATTTTCGTCCACCACGTCCTTTTGTCCCAAATGTCCCAGTGCTTCGCGGGAAAAATCCTCCGATCCACCGAAATGGGCTTCCTCGTCCCTTTTGTTCCCACCGCCGGTGACACGTGGCGTGATCGATTGGCTTTCGGCTCCTTATCCCAGGCTTGATCCTCCAGGCGTCCAGCGCCTTGGTGTCCCTCCCAAATTTGTCCCACTTGTCCTTGTCTTTGCATTTCTGTTTGGCTTTTTCAACAGGCTTGAGAATCGGTTGTTATCAATCCTTTGCGTACATTTGTTCCACTTGTCCCGGTGCTTCGGTTCCAGGGCATCTATGCTAGGCGGGCGTTTGGCGAACCGCAGCCTTGGTGTCCCGAGCGTCCCAAATATTTCTAGGATCAGGACTTAGCCGATTTTCACAATTTTTTTTTGTCCAGGGTCTTATTTTCTGCAACTTCTCGCATTCTCTCGAGCTCGTTCTTTTTCAGCACAGGACTTGAGAATCGTACTCGGATTAATTTTAGTTCAACTTATCATCTAGAGACAGATGGGTAGACAGAGAGGGTTATTTAGGTGTTGGAGGACATGTTGAGAATGTATGTGATGGATCGGCAGAAAAAATGGGAAGATTATTTGCATTTAGTTTTCTTACAACAACAAATATCATAGTTCCATTGGTATGGCTCCTTACTGGAGCTTCTATAGAGGGCCTTGCGGGACACCCTTGAGTTGGGATAGACTAGATGATAGGATTATTACGGGACTAGCATACCTATAGGATTTGGAGCAGCGAGGTTGTCAGGCTGATTAGACAAAGATCTTGAGAAAGCCAGAGCACGGCAGTATGGGCGTATGCGGACACCAAGAGGATTGATCGTCACTTCTCAGTGGGTGACAAAGTCTTCTTAAGAGTTCATCCGCATAAGATTCCAATCCATTATGGAAAGGGTTCTAAGCTTTCACCTCATTTTGTGGGGCCTTTTGATATTTTAGAGGTCATCGGTCCAGTTGCCTATCACCTAGCTTTGTCACCACGCCTTGCATGGGCCCATGATGTATTTCATGTTTCTGTACTACGTAGATATGTACCAGATGTTTCTCATGTTTTGGATTAGTCGGCATTACAGGTAGAGGACAGGAGGATAGTGGAGATTGGAGTCCGTACGCATCTTTGGAGCACCGAGGTTGGCCCTTTGAGGTCGAGACATGGACCGGAGTTAGAGTTCGGTGGGACCGATACAACGATACAATAGCTACCTTGGAGGATGTGATACCTTTGAGGGATAGATATCCCTATCTCTTTCAGTGACTTCTAGGAGGAAGTCTAATTTTAGTAGAGGGGATGTAGTGCCCACACTTTTTATAGCTCAGTTATTGGTTGTTTCTTTGCTCATAGACATGTTTTGACAAAGATTTGTTATATCTTGGACATTATATTAGAGATTTGATCTTATTAGACATGTGTGGACATTTAGGCGTATAGCGCCAATTTAGCTTAATTTCTATGTTGTCGCATTATCATATGATGTCATGGGTACTAATGGATATGATGTTATTTTTGGAACATAATTATATTGATGGATACTTAGTTGTTGCATGTTGGGATTCTATGGTTATATGTCACTCTATCATCTTGTCTAACTTTTGGAGAATTGAGTATAATTGTGCACGTTGTCACATTTTGATTTTAGTAGGATATTAGGCTAGTTTAGAAATCATTGACATCTTACTTGAGTTGTTGATTTATATGTTATTGACAGAGTGCGGTTATGTGTGCAATGAGTGTGTGTGCGGTGATAGGTTTGACGAAAGACGTGGGATTCAGGCCAGCTACACAATCTTACACAAGTAGCCCACAGGTTAAGCCCTAGCAATGTTTATTGCTTGAGGCCTTAGCATTAGAATTATTGTTTTGGACACCATGGGTGGTCCTCTTTTGTAATGTATTATGTCTTATAATTATTAACCTTGCTTAGGGCAATTGGTTGTGTTAAACGTGTTTTGGGAGTTAATGATCCCACTTTCATTAAAAATAAATAAAATTTACATGATGTACTTAATTTTGGGTGTTTAGGGTCATATGTGAACCCTTGGGTGGTCCCCACACCCTCTAACCATGTGCCTAATCTTTCCAAACCCGAAATTGGGTTATTTTGGGCATTTTTAGGGACCCCTTTTCAGTTTGGGAGTTCCCTTAACATAAAAATGAGCCCTTTGACCCTACCTAATGGGTAGGGGGTTATTTCCAAGGCTAGAGGGAGTTTTCCCTCCCTTTTTCCTCTTGTTTGGTCACATCCATGTAAGGGGTGTGGATTTGAGTGCTTGTTAAAAGTTGCACTAGTTTTGTCTTGTTAACATTTAGAGTAATTTGGGAGAAGAGGGCTAAAAGGCATTTTACCCCTTCTCTCTTTTGTTTTGGCATCTTTGACCTTGAAGGAGGAGAGGGGTGACACATGTCACCCCCTCATTTGTGTGGATTTTTGCTTGCTCCTCTTCAAATTCCCCTTTATGGGAAAAGAAGAGAACCTGTTTTGAGCTTTTGCTTGGATGTTTAGGTGATTTGGAGCTAGAAGTTGCTTGGGTCAAGGAGTGGAGAAGTTGGAAGTTGGAAATATTTTTGGGAGCTTTCTTTGAGGTAGGCCCTTATCTCTTATTGCACGTGTTGTATTCATCTTAGTTGTTAGATTGGCTACTGGAATTTTTATTGTTGCATGTGGATTTTGGTTGTTGTTTGTTTGTTTTACTCCCTCCATCATATGGCATGATTGAGTTTTGGATTTTTTGGGGGAAGAGAGAGGGATTTTTTCCTCTCAATCCTCAAGGCTTGATAGACAAGCCTTGTAGGATTTTAGAGAGTCCACTCAAATGGTTGAGGTGGGGAAGTTGGTTCATTTGGCTAGAACCTCCTTCCCCTTTCTTGGTAAGGAAACCCCTTTGGGGTTTGAAAATCCTTTCAAGAAGGAATTGGTGAAAGGGTGGAGAGATAAGGAGGGTTTTGAATGAATTAGGAGCAATAAGGAGGGTATGGAGATCTTGTTTTGTGCAAGTAATATTGAATATAAATTTTGGAGAACTCTTCTCCTCTCTTCCCCACTTTTGAGGTAGAACATGGGTTCTCCTCCTTGTAAAACTTGGAGTCTTGTTTCATACTTGTTTTTGTTTCCATGTGAATGTGTTTTTTTGGTTATTTCATCTCATTCTTGTGCAAGTTGTGGATGGTAGTCCTCTTTCCCATGGGCTTGGGGGAGGCTAGCATGCATCCCAACCTTGGGAGAGGCATGTAATGATGCCTATGGTTGGGTGGTAAACAAGCCTCTTCTCCTTGGTTGGATTCTAGAAGGCATGAAGATTGGAGCTCAAAGTTGGAAATTGGAAATAATGAGAGTTTTATTGTCCTCTCAAATCTTTGTGAAACATTTCTTGTATTGTAACCACTTAAGTATGGCTTGTGGGAAACTTCCTCTTTAATGAAATTCCTCTTCCTTTTTGTAAATTAAAAACCTTCTTTCAATCTTAGAAAAGAGTTGAAAAGTTGTCTCTTTATGTATTTTAGCATGATCTTGAATTATGAAGTATTGAGGTGTTTGGCAAAAGAGATCTTGTAAATTACTTATATTCCATCCACATGCTTTGCTTTTGAATATCTTTTGATAAAGAAGGACCATTTAATGGAAAATTGATCTTACCAAAGAAATAATATCTCTTGTAAGTTTTATTTGTTTAAAAAAATAAAAATGGAATGGTCATTTGGAATTACATTGATAAAGAGAGAACTTTCTCTTGTTTGGTTTGTAATATTATTGAATGAAAGTTGAAATTTTAGGTTTCCTTTCCATAAGAAGTTTGATGTTTTTGCTCTTATTAAAAAATATTTATCATGATATACAAAATTAAATATCATCAACATTTATCTAATGTAGTTTTATTTTTTTAAAGGCAACTACATTTTAGTTAAGTTTTAAGTCATCGTTAAATTGTTGTGTTAATATAAATCTATTTTTGCAGATTTATTGGTGTATAATGGAATATACATTATAGGAATAATATTAAATGCAAATATTTTCTTTCATGCCATTTTCCTCTTCTTCTAATGATGGTAAATTAAATAAATGAAATGAAAATTTATATTAGTTTCTTCTTTTTCATATGTGGCTCAGAAATTTGTTTCTTTTCTCATCTTATATATATATATATATATATATATATATATATATATATATATATATATATATATATATATATATATATATATGTATATGTATATGTATATGTATATGTATATGTATATGTATATGTATATGTATATGTATATGTATATGTATATGTATATGTATATGTATATGTATATGTATATATATGTATATATATATATATATACATACATACATATATATATATATATATATATATATATATACATATACATATACATATACATATACATATACATATACATATACATATACATATACATATATACATATATACATACATATACATATATACATATATACATATACATATATATATATACATATACATATACATATATACATATATATATATATATATATATGTATATATATGTATATACATACATACATACATATATACATATATGTATATATGTATGTATGTATATATATGTATGTGTGTGTGTGTACATATTATATGTATATATATATAAGGATATACCCATATTGAAACAGGTAAATGAAAATATAAAAATAAAAATATATATAATAACCAATATATAAATACATATATATGTATGTATGTATGTATAATTATATATTAATAATTTTATATGTATATGTTAATAAGTATATTTGCATTATAAAAAAAAGCAATCGGCTGCATTTTTTTGGTTTTTGTTTTATTGTTTTTGAGTGGGGTGTGGGGGAGGGCCTAACCCTTCCCCACACACACACCCTCCATTTACTACTGGACACCCCTCCCCACTTGCACTGCTCCCCTATGCGCAAGCATGCTGCCCTCACCCCGACCCTCTCTTCCGCCGCCGCCCCCTCCCCCACATGACCCCAATGCCATGTTCCCCTGTCCCCAACCACCGCCACTTCACACACCCTTCATCTTCAGGTCCCCACCCCCTTATACCAGAGAATAATAATAATAATAAATTTGTGATTCAAAAAAAAAAATAACAATACTTGTTTAATAAAACCCCATGAGATCAAACTTCACTCCTCTCCAAACAACCTGCAAATGTCACAAACAAAATGAAATGAGGAAAAGAGAAAAGAAAAAGGAACATAAAAACTATTAGGAAATTTTAGGGTTTTAGATCTGAGGGTTAAAAGTAAAAGCATCCAAGGGTGGATATTCCTCCCTACACTTTCCAAGTCATGGGATTTTGTGGGATTCCATGATAAAATAAAAGAAGGGTGTATGAGGACAAATTTAATAAAAAAGGGGGAATCTAATTAAATAACAAGGGGTGTGTAGAATTTCAAGTGTGATCCTACTAAATGATTAGTAGAGTAATCACATTATGTAATAGAAATTTAGGTTGGAAATTTAATTTGTGTAAATCCGATTTATATAAATTAATTTATCATTGGGGTCTCAAAACGTCCAACATTAACATTTATGTTAAATAAATAAATAAAAATTACCCTAAATTTTTGCTTTACCTTGGTCTAGTTTTCCAAAGTGCCCTAGAGAGGCACGCATACCATGGTGGATAAATTGAGGAAAGTGGCTCATTTTTTGGAGTGAAGACCACCTATATACAACTAGTGTAGTAAAGCGAGTATACCTTTATGAGATTGTCATATTACATGGGATTTTATAGAAGATCATTTACTGAACCACGACCCCTTGTACACTTCTAACTTCTAGACTACCATGCAGTGGGTTCTTGGTATGAGTATCAACTTCAATACAACTTATCATCCAGGATACGGATGGACGAAAGAGCAATTAAATCAGATCTTGGAGGATATGTTGTGGATGTATGTCATGGACTAGCAATCTAGGTGGGAGGAGTACTTGTATTTGGTAGATTTTTCCTACAACAATAGTTTTCAAGTTTGATTAGCATGGAAACTTTTCACGCATTGTATTCCATAGAATGCGGGACACCCTTGAGTTGGGATAGGTTAGAGGACAAGGATTCTCTTGGGCGGATTTGGTACAAGATATGGAGTAGCAGGTTGTCTTGATTCGTTAGAGGCTTCGGGAGGCTAAGGATAGGTAGAAGAAGTGTGAAGATATTAGGAGGACGGATCGTAGTTTAGATGTGGGCACGAAGTTTTTTCTTCATGTTAGGCCTCTTAAGAGTCCTTTCCATTATGGAAAAGGCTCTAATTTAGCTCTATATTTGTGAGTCCCTTTGATATCTTAGAGTGTATCAGGTCCCTTTACCTATAGTCTAGCATTGCCACCCATCTTGTCTCGTGTGTATGATATTTTTCATGTATACATACTTAGGAGATATATTCCAAATCCCTCTCATGTTTTAGATTGGACCACATTGCACGTGCGGGAGGAGGTAGCGGTATCGAGTTGAACCCATGTGCATCATAGAGCAAAGGACCATGGGCCTTGAAGGCCATGAGATTGACCAGTGCGAGGTCTAGTGGGATAGGTAGGATGAGACTGAAACCACTTGGGAGGATGACACTATTTTGTGAGCTCAATTTCCTCATCTATTCCAGTGACTTCCAGGAGGAATTCGAGTCTAAGGGGAGGGGGATGTAGTTCCCACTCCTCTTCGACACTATTTCATCTTGATATTGATATTATTGGACTGATATTTAGACATTTTTATTTTGATATATTGATTAGTAGATGATAGATTATACTGATATTTGGATTATTGACATTATGATGTTTACATTTTGTTATGATGCACTAGATAGTGATGTTAGACAATTGGATGTATGTTGATTTTCATGATGTAGATTTTATACTGACATGTTATGTTTTTGGGATGTTGGAATATAATTGTAATCTCATGGATGTTAGGGTTAGATTTTGGTATATTGATGGATAATAGAATTGCTAATGTCAAATGATGAATATTGAGTTTATATATATGATTTCTCGATGTTGTTAATATGGCCGAAAGGCCAGAGAGGTATTTTTTTGTGTGTAGGAATTTTATCACATACATCAAGGGGATAGGGGACCAACCATGGAAGGATGTTGGGCATTGAGAAACGAGGCCAAATTTGACAACTTGTGTAATTTTATTTTGTGTGTGTTTTGCATGTCTTGTTTGGAAGTCTCCCATGGGGGGTGACTTCACATATGTGGCCATGGGGTGAATTGTGTCCCTTTCTTTAAATTTTGTATGTGTTTTATTTATGATTTGTGTATTTTAAAATTAGGTAAATTTGTCACTTTATTAACATGTGTAAATGTGTGTTTATTAGACTTAACCCTTCTTGTTTTTTTAACCAAATTAGAGATGTGACAAATATTTATGATGAGATCTTTTAGTCCTTGTGTAATTAAAAAAATTATGTTGATTTGGGAGTGTTTTACTCCAGCCCTAGTTTAAAATTATGATTTTTACTTGGAGGGCACTTTTTGAGACTTGTAGAACAAGCAAGACTTGTCCCATGCCTCTTAATTTGACCCAAAAACCCTACCTATGGGTTAGGAAGATTAATTTTGACTTCTTTGTCCATTTTTGAGTGTAAGAGAATGGAAATCAATGCATTTTCTATCTACCCCAATTTATTATGTCCCTTGAAAGAATGGTGTGCAAGTTTTGGGTCATGTGGGTTATCATAGTCCTTGCTTGTGCATTGATGTTTCCTTGTCTTGGTGTATTTACTTGAGTGTGGGTATTGGGAATGATGAAGTGACATCCTACATGGATCCACCTCATCATCCTCACATTCCATTTCTATTTATTGGTGATTTTTGGTTGGAATGGGGGTTACTTGCTCAATTTTCTTCTTGTGCACTTTTGGATTTTGGAGCTTTTGGAGTGCTTGGAAATTACTTGGCTTGGATTTTAAGAGGCTTGTGAAGGTTTTTTCATTGATCTTGATGGAGAGGTAGGCTCTCCACCTTTATTATTATGTTATTTTTTTTTGTAAGCAATGTTGTGCTTGTTAAAAGTGTTTTTGTCTTGTGATGGTGTTTGTGTGGGTTGGTTGAGTAGTTGGCCTTAGTTGGGTGTGTGAGAAGGGTTTATGGGACCATTGGGGAGGGAAAAGGGATTTTATGTGAGGCATGAATTTTTGGGAGTGTGAATGGGAGTCTTACCTACGGAGAGAAAAAAATTCATGGATTTGTTGCATGCTTGGAGCAGAGAGAGATAAGGATTTTGGGTGATTATTTTGTGCACTTGGAGGCTTAGGGTAAGACTCCCACTTCACTTAGGAGGCATAAGGAGGTGGTATCCCATAACCCTTTCTCTATTTGGTTTAATCCTCAAACCTTTGTGTTGTTTTGAAATTGTAATCTTGTGGATTATGTTGTCATGATTGAGTTGAATGCCTTGTATGTGTTTGTTGTGAAGCCACCTTGTCCAAGTTGTCATTGTTGCAATGCTCCTCATGGTTCCTTGGTTGGGGCTTGGGGGCCGTTAAGGAGATGGCTTCTCCCCTTAATGGATTTAAGGTTGGGTGGAGAGCATTGCCTACTCCCCCTTCCTTGTTTTGTGAATCCATTGTGAAGATTGAAGAAAGTTAGAGTTGGAGCTACCATTGTGAGGAAGACATGCTTATTGGAAAACTTGTAACTTGGCCTTGTGGCAGCTCTTTTTGTATATTGTTTAAATCTATACTTTCCACTTGGAGTGGATGTATTGTAAAATTGTGAGTTGTGATAAAGTTGTTGTATTCTTTGGAAACCATTTTATCTTGTAAACTCTTTTGAGAGTGTGGATTGAGAAAATTAAAATTTTCAAATGTGTTAGTTTGGGAAAAGAAATTATCAATTTTTACTTGGTCTTGGTGAAAGGAAATTTGAATAGAGTTGAAATGGATGTGCATCCTTTTTAATTTAAGTATTTTCATTTTTCCTCAAATATGAAATACTTCCATTTATAAGAATCTTGTAAAGTGTGATAGGCTTCATTTTGAAAGAAATGAGTATTTTCTTGGTTTGCTTTTGATTATGAAATGGAATGGTTATTTTGTTACCTTAAAAGAGATTAAATTGAAGGGCTTAAACTAAGAAATATATTATGCAAATAGATGAAAGAAATAGTTGTTAGAATCATAAGATTGAATGTAAACTTTCCTCTTATTATCACTTTGTTTTCCTAAGTTGTGGAAGAGAACTTACCCTTGGCTTAACTTAACATTAAGAAGATTTATCAAAACAAAAGTGTGTATATATCCTCATCTATATTAAAATGTAACCTTGGTTAAGATTAGTTTCATAAGTTTATTTTTTTGCAAATCTTCACTATTTTATATATTGTTAATATTGAACTCAAAAAAAGGGGAATTCAAATAGGTTTGAATATCTCTACATTATTAATATATTGATATAATTAATATATTAATAATTATTTTATTTTTTATAAAATTAGTAACAAAATTAAAATAATATGAATGAGACTTATATATATATATATATATATATATATATATATATATATAATAATACATTTATTTATTATTATTATTATTATTATTAGTTTAATAATTAATAATAATAATAGCAATAATAAATATTATTAATAATAATAAATACCATTACATGTAATAAAGTTTGTTTTTAATTGTTAAAACTAAAAACAAAACAAAAAAAAATTAAATATTAAAGTGGCTAGGTTGCATAGAGTATTGTGTTTGTTACGGGGGTGGGGAGGGTCCCCCAGATCCCACCCCCACCCCATGTGTAAATGGGATGGGAAGTGGGGTCGTGACCCCTCACCCCCTCCTCTCCGCCCCCCCACCCCCCTCCCCCCCCCAATATTGTTGTTTTATTATGAATGTGGGCGGGGGCGAAAAATCTTGTTACCTACTGCAGCTAAGCATTGCTTCTTTTATCATTATTAAAATTAATCTCTCTCTCTCTCTCTCTCTCTCTCTCTCTCTCACACACACACACACACACACACACACACACACACAAAGGTATGATTGTTAATAAATTATTTTTGAGTATATTTCTTTGTAAACAAAAAGGGAAAAATGGGTTTTCATAATCATATATTATATATATACATATATACACACAAGTGTGTATATGTAGAAAAAAATAAAAAATAAAAAAGGAAATTTAACTGTGTATATCTACTTATATAAGAAAAGAGAAGAAATGTAACTTTAGATAGATAGAAAATGAATCATTTGAAAAATGTAAAATACCCAAAATGGGTATTCTTTTAAATCATGCTTGCAATAAAATGAGAAATTTACAACCCTAGAAGAGGGTAGGATAGAGTTGGAAAGAAAAATAAAATAAAATGAATAATATTGGGGATGTGTGTATCCATCCCAAGCTTTCCCTTCCTCTCTCATGGCTTCCTCCTCTTCCATATTTCCTTAACCTAAAAATCAAAATGAGAGGAATGAGCAAAAATAACAAAATAAAAACCTTCCTTAGGATTTTAGGTTTGTTTTGAATTCCTTCATCCAATGGCCTAGATTGGATTCATCCAATGGCCCAAAATGTCTCCTACAAAAGTTAGGTGGGGTAGGTGAGGTGATCATTTGATCACATGGGTCTCCTTTTTGAATGGGGCCACTAGTGTGTTTTGAAAGTAATTAAGTTATTGTCTTTTATCTTTGAATTAAATTAAATAAACTTTCCCCTTATTAGTTTAGATTACTTTTACAATAGAGAATTAAATAATTATCCTTGTGTAAATGGAAGGGTTGTTTAGACTTGGACTTTTATTATTAAAGTATTGCATGACCTTAGAAACCTAGGTATTAAATTAATTTAAGATTAATTAAATGAAATATTTTAAACCCAACCATAGACTTAATCAATTATTTTATTTAATATTATTATTTATTTAATTTTGTGATGATTGGTTATTAACTAAGGGTTTAGCTAAACGTTGCATTCGTCTTTTAACAAAAAAATATTATTAATTTCTCTAGTATAACCTATGTTTGGTTTTGGGTTTCATGTACAAAAATTTGTGGGTGTTATAGGTATGGTGTTTTACTTATTTGTTAGAATGGAGGGATGATGAAGTGGAATCCTACATGGAGCTACATCATCATCCTCGCATCCCATTTCTATTTATTGGATGAGTTTGATGGATTTTTACTACTTTCCTTCTTTATTTCTCTTGCGTTTTAAAAATTGGTCTTGGTTTTCATACTTGGAGTTTCTTTTGGAGTTACATCTTGGATTGAGCTTGGTGTGAAGGATTCAAATCTTGTTGAGTAAATAAATTGGAAGCTTGATGGAGAGGTAGGCTCTCCACTTATTTTCTTTTTTTTGTATTAATGTATTTTGATGTAGAAATTGTGCTTGTTTGAATATTGTATGAGTGTTGTGGATATGTTTGATTGTGAATGGGTAGTTTTCCTTAAGTTGGGTGTGGGAGATGGATTTATGGGACCATTGGGGAGGGAAAAGGGAGATGTGAGGCATGAATTTTGGAGGGAGTGTGAGTTTGAGTTCCACCTATGGGGAGTGAAAATGATAACATGGATATATTTTGCATACTTGCAAGTGTAGAAATAAGGAGTTGATTATGTTTTTGAGTTGTTCACATGGAGGATTTTGGGTGGAAATCCTACATCACTTGGGAGATAAAATGAGGTGGTTCCCATATTTCATTTATCCTTGTTGGCTTGTTGTTGTCAAGCCTTTGCGCTTGTGATATTGTTTGAGTATATTGTTTGAGTGTATTGTTTGAATGTGTTATTTTGTGGAATGCATGTTGTGGAAGCCTCTTTTGAAAGTTGTCAAAAGTTACATTATACCCCTCATGGTCCTTTGGTTGGGGCTTGGGGGCCAATAAGGAGGATGGATTCTCCTCTTATTTGATTATTGGTTGAGCGGAGAGTCTCACTTATTCCCCTTTCATTCTATTGTGATTCAAAATTTCAAGAGTGCAGATTGAAGCTATGAAGTTGGGAGAAGACATTGAAATGATTATTTGTGTTTGAACCTTTGGAAGAACCTCTATGTTGTAATGTGGTTATATTGTTCTCGCTTAAAGAGAAAGTTTGTAAATCTTGTATTATCAAAATAAGAATACTTTGTAAATTTCATTATTCCAAGTTTGTAATGTTATAGAAAAAGATAAAGTAAGCTTAAGTGGTATATTTGTTGGAAATGAAACTCTCAAAAAAATTATTCTATTCAAAGGTGTAATATGACTCTCATTTTAAAAGATTTTAATTCTTGGATGGAAGTGAATGTTGATCCTTTTACATTATTGGTATTTTTTTAAATCGGATAAATTTCATTTAAGTGTGTTTTATAATTTCCTACTAAAATGACTATGTAAGAAATAATAGATAGAAGAATTTTTATAATCTAACATCCCCTTTGTTACAATGATAGAAATTTTCCCAAGTAAATGAGTAAACCACAACTAATGACATCCACTCTTGTTGTTAAATAAATGAGTTAAAAGTGATGATTTGTTAAAAATGGATCAAGACACAAATTTGTAGACTACTATAACTACCTAGGTGTATGTCCTTTTATATCCATATAAATTTATAATTGCTAAAGTCATTATTTTCACTAATCCACAGATTTCGTACTTTAAATGGAGAAATTTAATTGATGCACATTCTATATAATATTAATATATATAATGTATTATTAATATATATTAGATATATATTAATAATATATATTATTATAAACAAAATTTATAATAATAATATACATATATGATTATTATATATATAAAATAAAATTTAATACTAAAAATCCTTAAGTAAAGTGACCACTTGGGGTCAAAGGCAATTTTTATTTAAAAAACTAAAAAAGTGTTTTGGTGGCCGCATGGGCCTCACCACCATGTTTTAATTATTGTAAGGGGAAGGGGATGGGTTTTAATGCCCGATTTTACACACAAAAACAACGAGTAAAATGCCATGATAATTTTTTTTTGACTTACATTGCTCACTACACAACACCGCAGGGCCCCAAATACAAAAACTTGGCAACGCATACGACACTTACATAAGTCGTCGACTCACATGATACATTAAAAACCCCACAGACATGTCGATGCCACACTTTTTCAATGAATGAATACTAGCAATGACCCAACCACAAGAAAAGGACTCAAGGATTGGAAAACCCACAACACATCATTTCTTTAATTGCATTTTAGTTACAATCAACATTCCAAGAACATTATTGTGCAAGGAAAACTTTCTCCTTTTTCCATCTACAGATTCTTAAGTTCATTCCACATTTAATTTACAATTCAACCATTTTAAGTTGGCTTTTTATCCTTTACGGAAATTTCCATAACTTACATACTTATTTGGCATAATTCAAATTACATATAAAGTACTTAATTATCTTGTTCTTATGTTAAGAATATGTTTCTCAAACATTTAATCAATGTCTACCTTTTACCCTTGTAACTCAAGTGAATCTGACTTGATGTCCAGAACGCAATATTAGGATTTAAGGAGGGTGGTTTAGATTCAAGATACCTTTTCCTCATAAACATTCTTCAATCACAGTATAATTATTTCCCTACAATAGTTGTTATAGTTCAATATCTTGTTGAATTCCATTTAGATATATATATATATATATATATATATAAAAACACATGAAAATATTTATTTAAGTTATAAGAACTCCAAGAGTGGCATTATTCCTAATCTCGGATCTTATTTTTTTAAAACTCTTATATGCTTTACTTTTACATCACATTAAGGTCCCATTATTAGCATAGTCTTGTAAAAGGAGTTACAAAAGTATTTGACTAACATCTTGAAGACATATATGATTAGAAGACTTGAATCTACACACGAACCCTAAGTTAACATCCAAATCAACTAAGGTTTAGATAAATTCCAATTTCACCTAAGGATCTACCCCTCAACTATAAATGAGTTTAAGGCGAGAGGACACATTTATGCTACACCACCTTCCAGAAAATACCAAGTGTTATGTTGATAAAAACCAAGCTAACACATTTAACTGAGAGGGACTAAGAAGTTCATTAACAAGAGTTTAAGACCTAGAACAACTATTTCATGATCTCCATTTATGTCGTCTAGATCAATAGGGACTTCATTCACTGATGAAGTCAATTTTCTAGATCTAATCTTGTAAGACTGGGAAAAACCAAAAGGATACTAAGGGAGTATCATCTCTACTTACTCCACGGATAGTAAGGTTACATTGCATAGTCGTTGCTTCAAACAAGGGCTCATAAGGTGACTTCCAAGGTGGTCTTCACCACTCAACCACGGTGACAGAAATGAAGAGAGGACATTCTCCTCATGGTTACCAAAACTAGAAGGAAACCACACACTCCGGATAAAGTTGGACCATGTCATTCCTTAAAGATGGGTTCATGGAAAGGTCACTAAACATAATGACTGTGATGGTAAACTCCAACTAGGGGTTTTATTTACCTAAACTAGGAGGTTCCATTGAGTGCAGAGTTTAAATTCATTCTACGGTTTTAAATTTCCTCTATGGTAGAAAGGATCACACATGCAGGCAAGTTATGCATGAATCTTTTATTAGGGTTGAGTGTTTTTGATTAAAATCTCTTTATTACATTTATAAGGTAAGAATACAACCTAGTACTTAATTAATCATTTATTGAACACTGAAAAAGCACTACAATATATTAACTTCAAATTCATTTACTATATATATAACCCTTTTTAACCCTTTTTCATACACAACTAAGAATCAAATTGAACCAGTGATTAAATGCACATTTCCTAAGATATCTCTAAAACTAGTATCTCATACATATTAGCAAATTTCAAATATAAATTTTCTATAAAAAGAGACTACATTATACATTTATTCATTTTACAATGACCTATAAAATTACAATGATAATTAAATAATTACACATCGCCTTTTCTCCATCATTATTGCATCCTAAAACCCACATGAGCATGAAATCAGCAATAAATCGTTGACATGGCATCCTCCTAATCTAACATAATTAAAAAAATTTAGTTTCTCATTTACATATAATAATAATTACAATTTGCATTCAAAAGAAAAGGTTTAGAGACATGTATTCATTTCATTTCATTTCATTTCGTAACCAAGGAGAGAAAGAAAGGAAGAGAGAAACACCATTTTCTCAAAAGTTCTATTTCACACAACATATTACACTATAGAGTTTCAAATAGTTATTTACATGTGTCAAAAGTTTCCATGGTGGTTTGGCAACCCGACAGGGTCCCACAACTTTCTATTTTTACATTTTCTTGCTAACTACAAAAAACTTTCAAATCGGGCTCAGAGGCTAAGAAACCACTTTCAAACATGGTCTTCTAATGAGAAAACACACCACAATTAAATTTATATGTGTCCACTTATATACCAAGAGTTCATAGGAACTGACAAAATTTGGAACTATGGTTTACAATTGGCGGCTAGTTTTCGGGGCCATTGGTTGTAATTGGCCTAGTTGCAAATGATTAAAAGTTATCTCAAGGGCTCAATAAACCACATCCAAAACTAATGTTTGATGGATGTACACGCCATGATAAAATTCCTACAAGTTCCCCCATATATGGATAATTCATCAGAGTCAACGGAACTCAGAACTAGAAAACTGTTTTCAAACGATGACATGATTTCTGAAGCCACTAGTCCTAATTGGTCTAGTTTGACCTAGTCAAACTATGACCAGAGGCCTAAAAATTCCATTGCCAAACTATCCGAAAAAGTTATTTTACCTAAACTGAAATTTCCATGTAATTTTCTAGTAAAAACACTAGAGGTTTGTGAGAGGACAGATAATAATTTCTCTATCCGAGGTTTCACTTGGCGGTAAATAAAACGAAAGCCAACTTTATAGTTTTAGTAGCTTCTTACAACTACAAAATGGTTAACATTTCTCCCATTATGGCATCAAAAATATCACAAATGTTCATTTGAGGTCAAACCAAAGGTTAAAGTGACTCCTCGCATAACGACCTACACGATTGAATCTTAACATCCTATTTTCGGAGAGTTACAAGGGGTACTTAACGAGTCTCTAAAAACACAAAAATATATATTCAAATAGGGAGATGGTCAACATTTTTACAGGGAATACAATTTCGTCTTGTCGATAAAACAATATTGTAGTGATCTAGTTCGGTAGGAATTTTCTAAATCACCTCAGAATGAGGGTTGAAGTTCATGATTTAACACAAAAGGGTTATTTTGATTTCATGAGTTACATGATATGACTTTTATTGTTTTGCAACAAGTTAATATAAAACAATTAAATGTATTATAATCCTAATATTTTAAAATTATATTAAGTTGCAAATGAAAAAAACTAAAGTATGAGAGTTATGAAAGATAAGGAGAGATGAACCATTCCTGGAAATGAACCGGCGAGACATAAGTCGGGAATGTTTTGACATCACACCCATCAATTTCACTTGCTTTCCAGCCACAAAAAGGAAAACCCAAAAATAGCATCCACAATAATGTCAAAATCAGTGGCTAATTCTGTTGGAAAATCCTATGGTGGCAAGAAAGGAACAACAAGTGCCTCCATTCGCTGAGTAACAAGCCCATGGTAAAGAGTCTTTTCAATGTGTTTGGGATAGCATAACAAATGCCATGTATCCTAAATGATAAAGGTGGTGTGCAGCCACCAGTCCATCACCACCATTATTGTCGGACCCACAAATAATTAGCACCCGGTTGTACTCATTCGTTCGTAAACCTATGCATATGGATGTTACAACACGAGGCTTACAAATTCCATCAACTGGTTGTTCTACACTAAATCCAAGAGAAAATGAATCATCTAATTGTTTTCACGTTAATACCCTCATTACTATTCTTATCTATTTAGAAATATATGTGATGGAGTTGAACCCGGTAATGTGGATTCTCCCATTCACCAAATTCTCATCCTTTTCTATCACACACCTTGTCGGCTCTCTTAGTCCAAAGTATCCATCGTGGATGACGAGTTCATCAACAGGAGGTAAGGTTGAGGGAAACATTTAAAAATATGATTTTTGTTATGATTCTAGCCAAAAATTGATGCAATCTCAGCTATTTTGTAGTTTGAGAGAGGAGATACTAGATGGAGAAGAATATTTGGCACTAAAACTACCAATTGTATTCACTTGAAAGTTACTAAAGCCTTAAAAAAAACATTTTGAGTAAACCCTGTAGTAGTTCCATCCACGAATCCACATTTATCTCAGGAATTTTTGGCTAATAGGTTACATGCCTTTCATATGCTTCCACATGTTATCAGAAAATCTTCCAAGACACTTACAATTAAAAAACTCGCAAAAAATCCCATTTTGGCGCTCTGACAAGAAAAGTCTGGAATGCATTCAGATTTCCAATATGCTTTGATAGATGTCCATACTCTTTTAGCAGAGCTCATTCTTTGACATAGGTTGGGAGAAAGCATGTAAATGTAGACTGCTTAGGTTGGAGTTTTATTTATTGCATAAGAGAGACCGTGTGAACTTCTTGTGAGGATAACCATGTCTTTTGTGCACTATGCTATCTAAGACTGCTAATACCTTTTTGGGGGTTTCACGAGGAAGGCTTATTGGATTCTCCAAAAATAGTGGTTGGAAACTTAATATCCCAATAAATTACTTGTATTATTGTGTTTGGAACATGACAGGTCAGTCAAATTAGGAGGGGTCACCCATGTGCCTTCACATCACAATGATTCATCCACTCACCCACTTTTCCATAGCCAGCATGCATTCCATCATGTATTTCATTTTTTTAATAATAAAGGTCTTACTTATCTGGGTCGGCACTACATTTCCCTCCCCTTTAAAGAGCATCATCCTTGATGTGACACAACACCGAAGCTCGGAGGATACATAGGCAAGAAGCTAATAATGAAACACCTTGTGTAACAAAACAACTAGTTGGTACAACATGACCACAAGGAAGAAAACTATTTTTTTGCAATATCTTAAATTATAATGTTCTGAGAAGGTTGGTAGTTAGTTATATTTTACTTTACTACTCAATTAGTATTTTATTTTACAATATTTCTTAATCTCAAGCTCTTAATATTGTTGGTTTAGAATTTCAATTGTCTTATGTTCATGGGTGCCCAACAATAATTGGCCTCAAGGTATCACACAAAACTCAACACAACACAAATGACCCACAAGACATCTTGCTACATACTTTCACAATTGTATCACATCACAAGACCTTTAATTCCACCATGGGATGACAACAAGTAGTCCACATAACAAATAATTTCTAATAAATATGTCATCGACATAGATCCAATACACACATGTGACTGAAAAACATAATCATCACACTAGATACATATACAATGGGTATCACATGACCCAAAAATCCATGACTGTACCAACATAGTGCTAAGAAAATATCCAATAGTCCATACCAACCAAGGGGATAGTCGAGCCTCAATCATAACAATGTGTAACAAGACTCAAAAGAGTACACAAACTCACTATACCAACTCCACACATCACAAAACATCATGAAATAACTCTAGATATCTCCAAAAGCAACAAAATACAACTCCATATACCTCCCCAAAGCATCACCAAATAATCTCCATATACCTCCCAAGAGGAAGAATCATAGTGATAAAACCAATTGGGTCACTCAACCATAGAGCCCCATCAAGAATATCAAGTCACTCAACCATAGAGTGCCATAAAGAATATCGGGTCTCTCAATCATAGAGGTCCATCTCCTTTCTCCATTTAAATGAGGTCGGGTCACCCTATGGCCCTAGGCACATAGAGCCCCGTCACCCCCACCCAAGTGGTGTAGTGGCCTATAGTTCAAAAACTACACGATGTTATGACCTCCTTGGGTGTACCCCCATACAACGAAGTGGGCCCATAGGTTCCACCACCCCATGGTGAATCCCATGACCCTAACCAAAACATTACAACATTAGAACCAACATAACAATCCATTCAAATGCCAATTGGAAACAATTATAAGCCTTGGACTAGGCTATAAAAATTTTAAATATGAAAATAAAGTTTTAAAACTAAGAAAAACAAATGGCTAATTAGCCATGGTTAGTGAAAAATCCAACAATCGAATAAATTCCCAAAATATAAGAACATGTCAATCAAGAAAATGGTTGGTTCTAGCGAAAAAAGAGATAATGATCAATTTACGAATAAAATATGTATAGAGAAATAACACATTACAATCACTATGTGGCCTCATATTGCCACCAAAGGGGTACTCATCGAGTTGCTGGCACTCAGACATTGAGCCTCAGCTCATAAAAATATAAATGTAACAAAAATGAGTATATCAATTAATGTAATTGTCATCATCTCTACCTGAATTATCCCTCCAAACTCCCACAAGGATCAACATAGTCAAAATTACATAGGATTGTTCAAAATGAACAATCCAATAGGAAAAAAGAGGGGAACTCTAGTTGCATAAGTTAAGCCTAAGGTGGTGTGTACCCACAATATACTGAGAAATCCTGAAGTATACTAAACAGATAGAAGTGGTTTTTTAGTCTATATAAGCCTCCACTTCATCACTCGTACTCGACTCATGATTATGAAAACCTGGTCCATGCCTCCTCTCTCCACACATACACTCTTGACAATTTCTCCCCTTAGGGTTCGTCTAGTGTAAGGTTCACAACATACACATAACTACATCACTAACACAATGGTGATTCACACAAATTAACCATAGCATCTTATGCATGGTATTTATATGGGGTATAACACAATCATTACTTTCATGGGTTACAATACATCACATTACCACATTCTACACCCAAAGTGCAATCACTGTACAATAGGGATCATACGCTCACCATATGCCCCTAAATCATGACATAAACCATCACATATTACACAAATCATACGTATGACGAACACAATGTCTAACATTACAACATATAGTCAATTGTAATTACAACATGGTGACACATGCGATTCATCACAACACGGTGAGGACATCACGATACAATCTTATTCACTTTACACAAAAAAAAATTCATGCAATACATCAATACACCTTCATATCACATAATGCCAAAATGTTCCAACACTCTGCAATCCACAATAACATTCCATTCACACACAACAAGGTGGTACATCACACACAAATTATTCATTGAATCCAAAAAGAGAGTGAATACTCTCATCACAAGCACATCAACATGATAACAAATACGCACTAATTGACATGCACCACATGTGCTTCCATAAGGTCATAATTACAACATATATCACATTACTCTTCCAATATCCACCACCATCATGCAGAATTATCAAAACTCCAATCCATCCTAGAGGTTTGAGAGCATGAACCTCCGCTCTGATACCAAATGTAATGCCCCGATTTTACACACACAAAAACAACAGTAAAATACCAGGATAATTTTTTTTTGACTTACATTGCTCACTACACAACACCGCAAGGGCTCCAAATACAAAAACTTGACAATGCATACGACACTTACATAAGTCATCGACTCACATAGACACATGAAAACACCATAGACATGTCGATGCCACACTTTTCCCAATGAATGAATACTAGCAATGACCCAACCACAAGAAAAGGACTCAAGGATTGGCAAACCCACAACACATCATTTCTTTAATTGCATTTTAGTTATGATCAACATTCCAAGAACATTATTGTGCAAGGAAAAATTTCTCCTTTTTCCATCTACAGATTCTTAAGTTCATTCCACATTTAATTTACAGTTCGACCATTTTAAGTTGGCTTTTTATCCTTTACGGAAATTTCCATAACTTACATAATTATTTGGCATAATTTAAATTACATATAAATTACTTAATTACATTTTTCCTTTGTTAATAATATGTTTCTCAAACATTTAATCAATGTCTTCCTTTTACCCTTGCAACTCAAGTGAATCTGACTTGATGTCCAGAACGCAATATTAGGATTTAAGGAGGGTGGATTAGACGCAAGATACATTTTCCTCATAACCATTCTTCAATCAAAAATGATTATTTCCCTACAATAGTTGTTATGGTTCAATATCTTGTTGAATTCCATATATATATATATATATATATATATATATATATATATATATCTTTTGTTTTCTCGAAGTTTGATCACACCAAAGAAATTCATATATTTTTGAAACACATAAAAATATTTATTTGAGTTATAAGGACTCCAAGAGTGGCATTATTCCTAATCTCGGATCTCTTTTTTTCTAACTCTTATATGATTTACATTTACATCGATTAAGGTCCCATTATTAGCATTGTCTTGTAAAAGGAGTTACAAAAGTATTTGTCTAACATCTTGAAGACATATATGATTAGAAGACTTGAATCTACACTTGAACCCTAAGTTAACATCCAAATCAACCAAGTTTTAGATAAATTCTAGTTTCACCTAAGGATCTACCCTCAACTATAAATGATTTTAAGGCAAGAGGACACATTTATGCTACACCATCTTCCGAGAAAAGACCAAGTGTTATGTTGATAGAAACCAAGCTAACACATTTAACTGAGAGGGACTAAGAAGTTCATGAACAAGAGTTTAAGACCTCGAAAAACTATTTCATGATCTCCATTTATGTCATCTAGATCCAACAGGGACTCCATTCATTGATGAAGTCAATTTTCTAGATCTAATCTTGTAAGACTCAAAAACAAAAGGGTGCTAAGGAGTATCATCTCTACTTACTCCACGGATAGTAAGGTTACATTACATAGTTTTTCTTGAACATAGGGCTCATAAGGTGACTTCCAGGCAGTCTTCACCACTCAACCACAGTATGACAAAACTAAAGAGAGGGAAATCCCTTCACGGTTACCAAAACTAGAAGGAAACCACACACTTCGAGATAAAGTTGGACCATGACATTCCTTAAAGATGGGTTCATGGAAAGGTTCGTTAAACATAATGACTATGAAGGTAAACTCCAACTAGGGTTTTATTTACCTAAACTAGGAGGTTCCATCGAGTGCGAGTTTAAATTCATTCTACGCTTTAAATTTCCTCTATGGGAGAAAGGATCACACATGCGAGGCAAGTTATGCACAAATCTTTTATTAGGGTTAAGTTTTTTCGATTAAAATCTCTTTTTATTACATTTACAGGTAAGAATACAACCCAAATTACTTAATTAATCATTTATTGAACACTAAAAAAATCACTACAATATATTAACTTCAAATTCATTTAATCACTACTTCAATTTGATTCTTAGTTATGTATGAAAAAAATGGTTTGATATATATATATATATATATATATATATATCAAACCATTTTTTCATACATAACTAAGAATCAAATTGAACTAGTGATTAAATGCACATTTCCTAAGATATCTCTAAAACTAGCATCTCATACATATTAGCAAATTTCAAATATAACTTTTCTGTAACAAGATACAACATTATACATTATTCATTTTACAATGACCTATAAAATTACAATGATAATTAAAGAATTACACATCACCTTTTCGTCATAATTCTTGCATCCTACAAAACCACATGAGCATGAAATCAGCGATAAACATTGGCATGGCATCCGCTCTAATCTAACATAATTAACATTTTTTAGTTTCTCATTTACATATAATTTCACTTCATTTCGTAACTAAGGAGAGAGAAATAAAGGAAGAGAGAGAAACTCCATTTTCTCAAAAGTTCTATTTCACACAACAAGTTACACTATAGAGTTTTCAAATAGTTATTTACATGTGTCAAAAGTTTCCATGGTGGTTTGGCAACCCGATGAGGGTCCCACAACTTTCTATTTTTACATTTTCTTGCTAACTACAAAAACATTCAAATTGAGCTTGGAGGCTAAAAAACCACTTTCAAATGTGGTCTTCCAATGAGCAAACACACATGATTAAATTTATACGTGTCCACTTATATACCAAGAGTTCATAGCAATTGACAAAATTGAACTAAAATTTGGATGGTTGACGAATGGTTTACGTTTGACAGATAGTTTTCTCGGGCCATTTGTCATAATTGACCTAGTTGTAAATGATTAAAAGTTAGCTCAAGGGCTCCCCAATATGGAAACCACATCCAAAACTAACTTTTGATGGTTGTATGCACCATGCCACTTCCAAACTATCCAAAAAAGTGTTTTTACCTAAACTAAATGTTCCATGTAATTGTCTAGTAAAAACACTAGAGGTTTGTGAAGATAGATAATAATTTCTCTATTCAGGTTTCAAATGGTAGTTCAAAATGAAAGCCAACTTTATAGTTTTAGTAGCTTCTTACAACTACAAAATGGTGTAACATTTCTCCTAGTATGGCATCAAAAATATCACAAATGTTCATTCGGGGTCAAACCAAAGGTTAAGGTGACTCCTCACATAACGAAGGTACACAAATGAAGCTTAACATCCCATTTTTGGAGTTACGAGGGTACTTAATGAGTCTTTGAAAAGTGAAAAATATCTATTCAAACAGGAGATGGTCAACATTTTTACTGGGAAGTCAATTTCATCTTGTCGATAAAACAATATTGTAGTGATCTATTTGGGAAGAAGTTTTCTAAGTCACCTCAGAATGAGGGTTAAGTTCATGATTTAACACATAACGAGGTACACGAATTAAGCTTAACATCCCATTTTTGGAGTTACGAGGGGTACTTAACGAGTCTCTGAAAAGTGAAAAATATCTATTCAAATAGGAGATGGTCAACATTTTTACTGGGAAGTCAATTTCATCTTGTCGATAAAACAATATTGTAGTGATCTATTTGGGCAGGAAGTTTTCTAAATCACCTCAGAACGAGGGTTAAAGTTCATGATTTAACACAAAAGGGTTATTTTGATTTCATGAGTTATAATACAATTTCTTATTATTTTGCAAACAAGTTAATATAAAACAATTAAATGTATTATAATCCTAATATTTTAAAATTATATTAAGTTACAAATGAAAAAAACTAAAGTACGAGAGTTATGAAAGATAAGGAGAGATGAACCATTCCTAGAAATGAACTGGCAAGGCAGAAGTCGGGAGTTGACATCACACCCATTAATTTCACTTGCTTGCAGCCACGGAAGGAAAACCCAAAAATAGCATCCACAATAATGTCAAAATCAGTGGCCAATTCCATTGGAAAGTCCTCTAGTGGAAAGAAAGGAATAGCAAGTGCCTCCAGATGAGTAACAAGCCCATGGTAAAGAGTCTTATCAGTGCATTTGGGATAGCAAACAAATGCCATGTATCCAAATGATAAAGGTGGTGTGCAGCCACCAGTCCATCACCACCATTGTTGTCAGGCCCACAAATAATTAGCACCCGGTTGTACTCATTCGTTTTGTAAACCTCTGTTATGGATGTTGCAACACTAAGGCCTGCAAGCTCCATCAACTGGTCTACACTAAATCCAAGAGAAAAAGAATCATCTAATTGTTTTCACGTTAATACCCTCATTAGTCTTCTTCTCTATTTAGAAAAATATGCGATGGAGTTGAACCTAGTAATGTGGATGCTCCCATTCACCAAAGTCTCATCCTTTTCTATCACACTATCAGCTCTCAGTCCAAAGTCTCCATCATGGATGATGGGAGTTCATCAACAGGAGGTAAGGTTGAGGGAAACATTTAAAACTCTAATTTATGTTATGATTCTAGCCAAAAATCGATGCAATCTCCAGCTATTTTGTAGTTTGGGAAAGGAGATACTAGATGGAGAAGAATATTTGGCACTAAAATTGCCGATTGCATTCACTTGAAAGTTACTAAAGCCTTAAAAAACACATTTTGAGAAAACCCTATAGTAATTACAGTCCACGAATCCACATTTCTCTCAAGAACTTTTTGGCACATGCCTTTTGAAAGCTTCCACATGTTGTAGGCAAATCTTCTAGGAACTTATAACTACAAAATCTCACAAAAATATCCCATTTTGGCGCTCACTGGGAGAAAGTTGGAATGCATTCAGATTTCTAATATGCTTTGATGGATTTCCATATTCTTTTTCAAAGCTCGTGCTTTGACACAGGATGGGAGCAAGCGTGCAAATGTAGACTTTTTAGGTTAGAGTTTTGTTTATTACATAAGAGAGACCATGTGAACTTCTTGTGAGGATAACCATGTCTTTTGTGCATTGCGTTATCCAAGACTGCTAATACCTTTTTTGGGTTTTATGAGGGAAGGTTATTTGGATTCTCCAAAAATAGTGGTTGTAAACTAAGGATCCCAATAAAGTGCTTGTATTATTGTGTTTGGAACATGATAGGTCGGTCAAATTGGGAGGGGACACCCATGTGCCTTCACAGCGCAATGATTCATCCACTCACCCACTTGTCCACAGCCAACATGCATTCCATCATGTATTTCATTTTTTTAATAATAAATGTACTCCTTGGGTTGGCACTATAGGGTTCTGCACCCACCCCCATACCAATTAAAGCCAATGCACTCGTGTCATGGCCATTCACCGTGAGTAAATCATTGTATAAAGGTTCTTGTTGGCCCCCACTATTACATTATTTTTTTTTAATATATAAATTTTATATATATATCTAAATGGAATAAATATAAATCATATTTGTGGACGATTTTCAATGAGTATTCATTCAGCCCCAACTAATCAATTACATGGGAAAGATGGTGAAAAGACCAAGTCAAAAGAAAATTCCACACACATAATGTTTAATTTGAAAATAATTTTATCATGAGATGTTCAATTCAAACATGAGAGATGAGTTTTTATATTATAAGGAATAATCCATACCTAATGGATGATTTAAGGCTATTGATCCTCTCGATCTAGCAGAATATGACCCAATGATTCATCGAACTCTTATCCAATTTTGTATCCCTATAAATCGCCTAACTTACAAAATTCAAGCTTGGGCGGTATGATGAGGTCTTGAGGAGGAACATGGAGAAAACAGGGATGACATATTCTACCATCCAACATATATGCTACCGGTTAACACATGTTACCAAACAACATATGTTACCCATTAACACATGCTACCAAATGACACCCGCTACAAATGACCCGACACATGCTAAAGCACCAACACCGCTACACTGTCAACACCTATTACCGGATAACACCGGGTGACATATGGAAAATGATACCATATAAACAAAGGAACATGGTGTTATTGTTCAGCACCAAAGGTTGATGCTACCGACCAACACCAAGGTTGATGGAACGTAGTACAAAGTAGCTCAAAAACTAGTATTAATGAGGTATGGTGCCCATGTCTTCTTCTACACACAAAGTACCATTGGTAAACATATTTGTAAGGTTTTTCATACCTCTTTTCAAATATTTAATACATGTTTTTGGTGGTTTAGCATAAAATTCAAGCTCCCTCTCCTTTCTCTTCTCTAGAAGTATGAAACTCTCTCTTTGCAAGTGGATATCTCTTTGTTGTAATAACACCATGTCAAAATGGTGGTCGACTTCCCATGAGTTTCAGACCTCTAATTTGGTCTCTGCAATGTATTCTCACATTCTTCCTAGAATGTAATGGTTTGTACATATTTCAAGAAATAAAATCATGCTTTGTGGCACATCTGTCTACCCTTTTCTCATTTTATTGTATCTTTCCTCTTTGTTCATTTTTTACATGTTGTGTGTATTTCCTATATGTTGGTTCCCTTTTCTTCACTATCAATGTGTGGGAAAGTTAATCTTGCATGCTTGTTATCTGTGACACATCTGTATTCCCTCTCTCCCATGTTTTCTCTTTTCTCGGTGTTATCACCACCATTTTAGCTTATGATTTTCTCTTTTCATTTGTCTCTCCTTCTAACCTTGTCCCTTGCAATTTTTATATTAGGATTAGTTAGATTTGCTTTTAGTTGTAGGTACTAGGATTCATTTTAGCATTAATATTTGGTAGAGTTTAGAACCCGCCTTCTCTCGGAGGTCGACTCGAGTTCGCGAAGGTCCAACAAATTGGAGATAGTCCCATGTTTCCTCAAAATCTTGGGTTGTCTATGACTTGAGGCATGGTGAAATTTTGAGCTCCAACAATTACTATTTTATATTTTTGAAGGCTAATATTGAAAAATCACCGTCATTAAAAATTGTTTAGTAAGAATAGATGGCCAAATTTAACCCCTATCAAGGAAATACATTTTCAAATGGGATTGGAAGCTTTTACCACTAACACACATCACAAAAATTGATGGTGAAAAATAACCATCCAAAAATGTTGGCGTACACCTTGAATCCAATCATTCTTAGTTTTTTTAAATAAATCAAGAATCCAAAAATAAACTTCGATAAAATGAACCTTTATACATGCATCCACCCATTAAATATATGCATGTCCATGCATGGGAGGGGTCTCACTATCAATTTTTACATCATATGTGTCTTATTTTCAATTTATGAGTTTGATAATAAATGGTTATGTTTGTTCCTATGCACCTCGGCTTAGTTAGACCATGTGTTGGTGAACAACCATCGTGGGGTTTGAATTCCAGAAATCATAACTAAATGGACTGTGTGTTTCAACCAAAAAAATTAGGGAAAAACTAAGTAAAAGTGTGTGTGACACTAACCATGGGATATTGGTTGCATGGTAATTTTATGGGCATATGTGCATTCTATCCAGAAAATAGCCCTCTTCAATTGATAGAATAATGTTTATTGTGACATGGCTGAGATCAATCCAAATCTGTTTTCCCTAGGTAATTTGTGATGTGTTCATTTTGGGTAGTGTGTGTGAAAGGCAACATATGAGGCATAATAAATTTCCCCATCTACCATCTATTATCTTTCACCTCGATTATTTTGACCATCATGTTTTTTTGCCTTATTCTCCGAGTTCACCACTGAAACTCTTTGAAAATATGCAGATAATCTACCAATTTAACATTTAGAAATTTTAAAACTTTAATCATTTGTTGTGTTGTAATTTAAAGTAGAATAATCTCGATATTTTAGAGATAGAATTATTCATGTTTGGAAGAATAATGGACGTTTTAGATTTCTAGAAAATATTGAGTCTAAAGAACTTCAGTTTGGTTAAGCTTATATGTGCATTTGGGTGTTTCCCCAGGCTTCAAAAATATCGACATTTTGAAGAATCGGTCTATTAGTTCTCCAACTTAAATGTGAATAGTGCATGATAAAATATTTTCCTCTATTCCTATAATCGGTGGTGAATGGTCCATGACAAGCAAAGTGTTATAGCAAATGGATTCGAATAATTATATATTCCATCATGTTAAGGAGGAAAATTTCACTCGTATTGGTGTCTCGATGGATTGAAAAGTTTCGATGAGATGGGGCCCTCCATTTGTTTATTAACAATAATGATGGTAGTTCTACCTATGAATTAAATATGTTGTTTGTTGTGTTTCCATGATGAGACTCTCTTGAAATAATGGAAACGCTATCTCTAAATGTGTTATCTTCTATTATTTATTTGGCAATGATTGTTAGAAATAAGGTGTCTCAACCTTGTTTGGTTTATTCGATCAATATTTTTCTACAACCGTTTCGAATTGTCGGTGCTCTAAAAATAGAAATAGGATTTGTCAAAAGATTCCCATAAGATAGTATATCATGGAAGGGCTATATTTAGAGATATTATGACAGATTTTATGACATCTATAAGGGTAAAAAAATTGAGGGAGAATATTGTGGACGTGAGAGCCTAATTTTAGACCAAAATATTGCTCTTTAATGATATGCACCTCATGAAAGGTTTGGCACATTGTTTTATAAACCATATATGGTTTCTTGTATAACCGGAGGTCTATAAATTGAAGGCTTGGAGAAGCAATTGGTGTGGTGAGCTTTGCAAGTACTATAAAGATGGAATCCTCCTAGAATTGTTTTTGGTGATACTCATGTAAGAAACTTGCTCTTGGAAATGTATGTAATATTGTTATTAGATTTGAAATACATTGAGTGGGCTTTTGGAGTGTGGGATTTTTTATCCGAAAGGATTTTCCCCACGTATATTTGGTGTTTGTGTTCTTGTTATGAATGTGTTGCTAGAATTTCTGTAACTTGTTTTATTAAGTTTAAAGTTTTGCATAATATCTCTCCTCAAGATTAGCATAGGAAGTTATTCCGCTACTCTTAATTTCATATCAATGATGACTCTTTTTAATGACATCTTCAATAACAAATGAATTTTCCTTTGTAACTTTGCATGCTTAGGAATACTTGATGTTGTGAAGACAATTATCTCTCTTATTTCCTCAAGTAATCTAAGAAATTGTTGTTGTCAAATATATGTATGTTAATTTTATTAGTTTGTTTATTTTAGGTTTGAAAATGGCTCCAAGCCGACATCTGCGCATATGTAAACACGGGTCATACTACATGGTATTTACATGGATATTATAGGTTATTCAAAACAATATTAGAGGATTTTTTATAAAAAATTACACTCGGTCACCGAATATGAATATTCCAGGTTTGATGTTTAAGTTCCAAGTTTCATAGGATATATTCCTTCAAAGCATGTGATGTGTTCGATGATTTAATTTTTTTAATTGAAATACCCCAAATATTTCACTCAAATGCCATTTTCCACTCCGTTCAGCCCCTTGCATGTTTTCCTCTCTATTCATGTCACATTACACATGTCAAATGGAGTGTTTTAGAGCTTGTAACATGGATTTGTTGAAATAATACATGTAGAAGGATGATAATAAGTGGGCATTTTTCCACCTTGGTCTTATGTTGGTAGGTGGGAGAGAAGGTGGAAATGAAACCAACATGTTTTACGTTGTTTTAGTATTGTTGTTGCAAAATGTAAAGAACAACATGATATAAAGAGGATGCTTTGATAGTTATTGATATTCTCACCTACATCAACATGACACTTTGATGTGATAATATTGTGTGGAAGACCTCAAGGTCCCCGTGATACATGGGGTAGAAATGTGTGCTTCAAGATGTTTGAGGGCACCTTGAGCACATTTGTATGTGATACACAACAAACCCTCATGTCTAGGCTACCACCAAGCTCCTTGTATGGATTTGTCTCACAAAATTAAATTTTCATTTAATGTATATGATCCAGTAAATGTGTTAATTTTATATTTTTAGTTCATTTGAGTAACATTTTTATTTCCCCGCATGAATTCTTAGCACCAATATAGAGTACCACTTGCTTATTTATTTTTCCATGTTCACATCCCTCCTAGAAAATGCCCTATAATGTAATCCAATCGCTCGCTCCTTCATTGTGGTTAAAATGCATATGTGGGGACCTTCACTATTACACATGCCATATAGTTCCTTTTTTTTTCCAATAGTTATGTTTGGAAAAAAGCAAATTTTAGTGGCAAATATTGGTTAATTGATGAATACTTTGGTTTTTGAAATTTATATTTGGAAAAATTTTAGGTGTAGGGATTAGGACTCACTGTCTAGTTTTTATGGGATCAAGTTATTTTTAGGGGTCACTTCACCTAGCATTTACACTAATAGCCAACTTTTAAAATTCAAATCACCATTAGCATGAAATTGAAATTTGTAAAATTAGATTTCATATATATATATATATATATTGATTAAAAATTTACAATTTCAAATATCATGTACATATCAATTTTCCTTTGCCATTACTTTACTCATGTTCATGGTCATGTGGGCATTGATGATCAAGATCAACATATCACAACCCTCCAACATTAAAGGTATTTTAATAGTTAATATGTTATTCTGTTGAAGTTGCATATAATGCAAAATGTCATAAATGCTATTATCGGTATCATTTACTTCATTGTCATCCGATAGCATATATTTATGTTTTCAGCAATAACATATATTTAAACTATCGTCTATAGTATATACTATCCAAATGGTACCATACATTATGTTACCATTCAATAGCATATATTTTTACAATCGACCGGTAACACAATATTTACTAGTCAAGAAAATAAAAATATGCTACCTCCGATTTATAATGCATGCATTATGGTACCATACCTGGTAACATATATTTATGTTAACGGTTGGTAATAGGGTATATGTTATTACCATCAAGAGCATATATATTATGATGGCATCCAATAACATATATTGTGCTATCACCATAGTAACATAATGATGCTAGTATTACTCCTCGAGCACAATATACACTATACCGTGTATCATGAATATATGCTACCGCCACAAACATATATTTATGTTACCTCTTGTTATCATATATTAATGTTGCCGTCACCGGTTGTAAAATATATGCTTTCATTTACCAATGACATTTTTTTAGTGTAGTAAAAGGAGGGAAAATATGTATGGTATTTTTTTGCTTATGCCATATTTTGCAAGAACAAATTTTTCATTGAGATGATCCTCAGTAACTACTAACATAAAAAAAATCTCATACAAAAGTGGCGAAATCAATGTTTTTCTTAAAATAAATGTTTTTTTTTGTTTATGTCATATTTTGTGAAGACAAATTTCTTATTGAAATGGTTGTTGTAACTACTATTGTCAAAAATGATTTTTAGATAATTACATATGGTTTTAGCCAACAAAATTTACTATTGATCAACAATTGCTACCAACCAACACCATTATCAAATAATTCTCCAAACCATTCGAAACACATTTCCTTCAAATTCGTTGTGATTTCAAAATTCATTTTCATAGATTTTCCCCTAATATCCACTAGCTTTTTTTGGGGAGCGGGGGTGAGGGTGGGGGTCTTAAAATTTTCCCTAGTTTGGCAAGTTTCATTTGTATTTTTATATATTTCCTTTTAATATAACATGATATATTTCCACTAATTAGGTCTTTTAACACTATAAATGACACGGACATTCAAATGGTTTTGTTAGTAAAAATCCCTCATAAATGAGAGATCAAATTATTCTTAATAAAGAAATCATATAAAGTATGAGGGTAAGTGCACGAAGTCACAAGCCAAAAGTGGATAAGAATTAAAAAGCAAAACGCATATGCGTTTTGTTAAAAAGGACCATGCTCCCGCTTTAATTTTTTTGGCTTGGGAATCACCACGTTATAACGCATAAATTTTCACAGTAGCGTTATAAGATTTCTTTTATTATTTCTTATAATTTAAATTTATTTTAGTAAATATAAGAAATTAGGGTCACTCTGCACCTTATGGAAGTGGTCTCATAGCTCCAACAATTATAATCTAGAAAATAGTTTTTCAAAATCTAATCTAGTCAGTACTTACTCATTTTCAGGATTTCAACAAATGACCTAAAACTTTCGGGCATATATATTGTAGTCAGTCTTTGTTTTGGGAAAGCATATAGTCATTTTTTTAGGTTTTTTGACCTTCTAAAATGGATTTTGGCCCTACCACTACTTGAATTGGTACTAATTTTTAAATTTGGTCCATAATTCACTTTAGTGACCCTAAATTAACTCTATGATGTTTTTCTACTTCTTACTAAAAATATATCCTCACTTTGTAGATAGAGGATTGTTCCCTAAATGGGATTCCTGTCCTATCGCCAAAATGAGGTGATTGTAATGTGCCTCCTCCTTAAGGTGTGATAACACTACTAGGTGTTGAATGAGTTATTACTGAATAATACCAAGTGAATTGCATCAAGTGAACTTGGATGATTACTCATTCTTAGAAACATGGTGCTCCATATAAAGATAATCCCCTCACCTTTCCTAGCTCTAAAATCATCCATCATGGAATCAAATTCATGATTCTCATACATGATTTTTCTCATATGTCTCTTATGGAAACAAACAATGCCTTAATACTTCACAAATAATGGTCCTTAATAACTCAATGACGTGACTAGCTCCTTTTAGCTTGTTCTAAAGGGTGTTCAATTAACTACAAAATGGCCAACAATCCTTTTTAGGCATTTAAAGGAAGTAGTCTCTCATAAAATTAAATGAGTTGATCGATCACCTTAAACATTATTCCTTACACATCGAAACATGTTGAATGATCTTTTTAGTACTTTCTTTCTTTGGGGTGAGGGTTTATGATTTAGGGTTTAGGGTTTAGGGATAAGGGATTAGGACTCAAGGTTTAGATTTTAGGGTTAAAGGTTTAGTGTTTAAGGCTCATAATTTAGATTTTAGGGTTTATGGTTTAGGGCTCGGGGGCTTAGGGGTTCATGGTTTAGGGTTTATGGTTAAGGGTTTTGAGTTTAGGGTTTATGGTTAAGGGTTAAGGGTTTAGGGTTTATGGTTTAGGGTTCAAGGTTCAATGTTTAGGGTTTAGGGTTCAAGGTTGAGGGTTTAGGGTTTATGGCTCAAGGTTCAAGGTTAGGGTTTAGGGATCAAGGTTGAGGGTTTAGGGTTTAGGGTCAGAAAGTTGAGGGTTCGGGTTTAGGGTTCGGGTTTAGTTTTTAGGGTTTACGGTTGAGAGTTTATGTTTAAGGGTCAAGGTTTAGGGTTTTATCTTAGGGCTTATGGCTTATGGCCTAGGGTTCAGGGCTTAGGGTTTAGGGTTTAGGGTTTAGGGGTTAGAGTTTAGGTTTTAAGGTTTAGGGTTTAGGGTTTAGGATTTAGGACTTAGAGTTTAGGGTTTAGGGCTTAGGGTTTATGGTATAGGTTTTATGGTCTAAGGCTTAGGCTTTAAGGTTTAGGGTTGAGGATTTAGGGTTTATAGTTTAGGAGTTAGGGAGGATTTAGGGTTTATGTTTTATGGTTTAGGAGTTAAGGTTTAAGGTTTAAAGGTCGGGATCATGGTTTAGTGTTTAGGGATCAAGGTTGAGGGTTTAGGGTTGAGAGTTGAGGGTTCAGGGTTTAGGGCTCAGGGTTTAGTTTTTAGGGTTTAGGTTAAGGGTTTATGTTTAAGGGTTCAAGGTTTAGGGTTTTGGATTAGGGATTATGGCTTAGGCCTAGGGTTTAGGGCTTAGGGTTTAGGGTTTAGGGCTCAAGGTTTAGGGTTTAGGGGTCAAGGTTTAGGTTTTAGGGTTTAGGATTTAGGGCTTAGAGTTTAGGGTTTAGGGCTTAGGGTTTATGGTATAGGGTTTAGGGTTTAGGGCTTAGGGTTTAAGGTTTAGGGTTAAGGATTTAGGGTTTATGGTTTAGGGTTTAAGAGTTAGGGTTTAAGGTTTAAAGGTCAGGGTTCAGGGTTTAGGGCAAAGGGTTCAAGGTTTAGGGTTTAAGGCTCAAGGTTTAGGGTTTAGGTTTTAGGGTTAAGGGTTTAGGTTACAGAGTTCAGGGTTTAGGGTTTAGTCTTTAGGATTTAGTGCTTAGGGTTTAGGGTTTAGTGTTTGGGGTTTAGAGTTTAGGGTTTAGGGGTTAGGGTTTAGGGTTTAGGGTTTAGGGAATAGGGTTTAGGGACCTTTAGGATTTAACATTTAGGCCTTAAGGTTTAGGGTTTATGGTTTAGGGCTCATGGATTAGGTTTAGGGTTTAGGGGTTATGGTGCATGGTTTAAGGTTTACGACTCAGGGTTCGGGGTTCAGAGTTATGGTTTTAAGGTTTATGTGTTAGAGATCAGGGCTCTAGATTTAGGGTTTAGGGCTAAGAGTTTAAGGTGTAGGGTTTAGGGTTCAAGGCTTAAGGTTTATGGTTTATGGTTTAGGGATTAAGGTTTAGGGATCATGGTTCATGGTTTATGGCTTAAGGTTCATGGTTCGTGTTACTGTTTAAGGCTTGGGGTTAGAGTTCGCGGCTTTGATTTAGTAATTAGGGTTTAGGGCTTAGGGCTTAGGTTTAGGGTCTAGGGTCAAGGGTTTAGGGTTATGGGTTTAGGGTTTAGGTTTTAGGGTTTATAATTTAGTGTTATGACCTCTAAATTTATAATGATAGCTATATTTGAAAATTCGTGTTATGACCTCTAAATCTATATGAATTTCAAGTTGCTTAGAAATAACATCACACCCTTCACTAGGATTGATGACTACCCCTATCTTTTTGTTTAGGGATTTTGAAAACATCCATGGGTTTATCATATAATGAATTATCAATGAATGGAAGGTCACTAAGTCATAGACCGTAACTCCCATTTAGAACTAAACAAGAAAGATTTACTAGGTGATTGATAACACCTTAGTGTTCTTAGCCATTCCCTTGTTTCTATGCTTATTTTGAACACTTTAGGAAGTTCTTTCAAATTTACTATCCATTCCAGTAGAACACTTGAACTTTATCTTTATCCGGAGGAGAGAAGATACTACAGGAAATTCAATTATGATCCTACACCTCTGCATTGATATATTCTCTATGTTTCTTTTGTTTCCTTTAAGATTAATTTTTTTGTTGTGATGCTTATTTTTATAGCTTCCAATGGGTCATCATGGCTTGCATAATACCATACATGGAAATATGAGAAATTTGAAATTTGTTTTAGAGTGTGAATAAATTTGCATTCAAGAGCACAAGTATATGTGGGGAGAAACAAGTTCGGAAGAAATGTGTAATATATGCATTACAAGGCACAAAGTAGATGTCATATCCATTTAGTTACTTGTACCACCTCTCATAAACAAGGTAGTTCTATAAGCAGACTCAATGATGGTTCTAGGCATGAGACAAGGAAATATTGATGAAATATGGTTTTTAGGGGTTTAGGGCTCATGGTTCAGGGTTCAAGGTTTAGGGTTATGGGTTAAGATTTTAGGTTTTAGGTTTAGGGTTTAGGGTTTAGTGTTTATGGTTAGGGTTTATGGATCGAGGTTAAGGATTTAGGATTTAGGGTTTAGTGTTTAGGGTTTAGGGTTTATGGTTTTGGGTTAAGGATTTAGTGTTTATGGATAAGGGTTTATGGTTTACTGTTCGTGTTTTAGGGTTTATGGTTCGGGGGCTTAGGGTTTAGGATTTAATGTTTACATATTAAGGTTTGGGGTTTAGGGTTTAGGGCTTAGGGATTAGGGCTTAGGATTTAGGGTATATGGTCTAGGGTTTAGGGTTTAGATTTTAGGGTTCATGGATAAGGGAATAGAGTTCAAGGCTTAGGGTTTAGGGTTTAGGATTCAGTGTTTAAGGTTTAGGGTTTAGGATTTAGTTTTTACGGTTCAGGGTTTAGGGTTTAGCATTTAGGGCTCATGGTTCATGGTTTAGGGCTTATGTCTTAGGGTTTAGGGCTTATGGCTTAGGGTTTAGGGCTTAAGGCTCATGGGGTTTAGGGATCACGGACAAGGGCTAAATGTTTAAGGTTTAATGTTTAGGGTTTAGGTTTTAGGGTCTAGGGATCATGGTTAAAGGTTTAGGGTTTAGGGTTTAGGGCTCAAGGTTTATAGTTTAGTGTTTAGGTTTATGGCCTATGGTTTAGGGTTTTGATTGTAGAAGTTAAATGCTAAAATATTTAGGCTAAATGCTGAAATCCTAAAAATTACCTATGTACTGACTAGATTATACTTTAAAAACTATCTCCTAAACCATGACTCATGAAGCTGTGAGACTAATTCCATAAGGTGCAAAGTGACCCTAATTTCTTATATTTACGAAATAAATTTAAAGTATAAGTTTTCATTTATTAGTAATAATAAAAATATAAATAAATTTTAAGGTGCAGAGTGACCCTAATTTCTTATATTTACATAAATAAATTTAAAGTATAAGTTTTTCATATAATAATAAATGAAAAACTTATACTTAAACATTTATTTATGTGAATAGAAGCATGTCAAAAGCATACATAATGTTTATACTACATAGAACGCGTACACGTTTTGCATTTTCTCTTTTCCCAAGCCATGCCTCAAGGCTTGGGATCGTTCTGATCCCCAAGCCCGAGGCATGGACCTACACATTCACAACAAACGTGTATTTACAAGAAAATGTAAAAAATCCACCTCCTCTATGATAAATCAAAATAAAACAATCACGAGCATCTATTGATTCTCGTTGATTCTAGGCATGGGGGTTACACAAAGACTCTATTTTGTACCTCCTATTTTTTGATCTATGAGTATGAGCGGACCCATTCTTCAAAAAAAAAAATGTTGGTGTAGAACGATTAACATGATGAGATCCCTCTCCACCATAAGTTTGAGCTTTTGGTGTGATGGCAAGTCGTTTGGTATCAGAGCCGAGCGAGCAAGCACATTGCTCCCGAGTAGTTTTGGGATGGGTGACCTCCCGGGAAATTCTCAGTGTCACTTCCTCCTAATGTGTCATTGGGCCTGATTGGGTGTATACCCGACTCCATCGTGTGGGAGGGTGTTGGCGTAGCAGCTGATTAACATGATGAGATCCCTCTCCACCATAAGTTTGAGCTTTTGGTGTGACGGCAAGTCATGTAGCTCTGATACCAGGCTAGTTAAGCGCACTACCCCAGAGTAGTTCTGGGATGGGTGACCTCCCGGGAAATTCTCGTGTCACTTCCTCTTAATATTCCGTTGGGCCTGATTGGGTGTATCCTCACTCCATCGTGCGGGAGGGTATTGGCGTAGCAACTGATTAACACAATGAGATCCCTCTCCAAAGTTCGAGCTTTTGGTGTGACGGTAAGTCATGCAGCTCTAATACCAAATGAATTTTCGTCACACCACAAGATCTAACTTATGGTGAGAGAGGATCTCATTGTGTTAATCACTTGTTACGCCAATATATTTTACCTCTTTTTTATTTTAGCTTCTTTTAAGTATAAATTACACTAGTGTGAATAATGCAAACGAGACCAAGATGATAAAATGGAGCATGGATAGCAAATATTATTTGATATCAAAAATCTAAGCCATAGAATAGGTGTGGGGCATACAAGTACATTTAATTCCAACATTTTTTCTTTCATATCTTCATCTTATCTAACAACTATTGAATTGAAAAATTAATGGCCCAAAAATTATATATATCTACACTTTTTTCATATTTTCTCAAAAATTTCCATTTTTTGTATTCTCTCGAGGGACATGGCTAGTTTTTATTTCCCTAGAAATGACAAAAAGTTAATTATGGTGACTAAGAAATCCCTCCATATGGTCAATAAAAATGTAGTATGCCTTATTTTTAATCTCTATATTATTATTGAATTAGTGGACTTATATTACTCAATATTTAATTCATCATAAAGATATCAACCACCAAAATATTTTGCCCTTATGTCATCGATATGGATTTCATATTTTGTTTTAATATGGGTCTCTTTAGCTATCGTGAAAAGGCATTTCCCAACAATACTACATTTTTCACATTTACTTTTTTAATTTTGTCATCTCAATCATATTACTTAAGTGTGAAAACTATTTCCTATTTGATAATATAGTAATATCTAATGAACCACTTCATTATTATCTTTATAAAATAGCATCAATACCTTGTTACCATTAATAACATGTCAGATGAGTTTAAACCTCATCTCACATCCCTAAATATTTCAATGCATGGCCCATTATAACATATTAGTGTTGATGTTGACTCCACACATTCAAAATCTTTTAAGGAAAAAAACTTGCTTTGGGTATGCCTTTGCATTTTATATTTTCATGGAAAGAAATTATGTTCAACTCTAGTTTCAAAATAATATAGTGACACAAATGAAAAACATGGTATATTAAGAGTAAAATTTGACATTTTTATAAGGGTCACATGAAAATAATCTTTGCAATTTTTATTTTGAATAGAATTTACCATAAACAAAAATTTCTAGCTCACTTGTTAACAAAATATTGTAAACACGATGCTCTATATGAAAAAAACTTCTTCAAAAGGTCGAACATGAGAGTTGTTGACACACATTGAGGTATCATCACAGATGTGTGACTATAAATGTCATGAGTTTGATAGGTAAAGTTAGGGACAAATCATTGGATTCCCTAGCTTTCTAATGAAAGTGCATGTCTTCTATAGATAATGGTCATGGCATGTCGAGGATAGCTTTAACTTTTTTTGGGTCGCATCAATACCATGTTTATATATGAGCAAGAGTAGAATCTTTCCTCATGTTACCCCAAATTTAAATGTTCGGGATTGAGGAAACCTTGTATTTGTGATGGCGTCCTATGGAGATGTCTAATTCATCAACATGATCATCAATGTGTTGCGATTTTTATGAGTATATCATCGACATATAATTCAACGATTTCATGTATGAGGTCATGAAATATGTGTTTCATGGCACGTTGATATGTTATACTAGTGTTTTTGAGTCCAAATGGAATTTTTACATAATAGTAGGTGCCTCATTCTATAGTAAAGGTATTGTTTTGTTGGTCTTTATCAGTAATATAAATTTTGTTATATCCCAAAACCCATCCATAAGAGATAACATTTTGTACCCTGTCATGGCATCGACGATGATGTCAATGGAGGGTAAGGGAAAGTTATCTTTAGGACAAACGTGGTTACTCTTTTAAAATTCAATGCAAATATGGATGGACAAGGTGGCATTCTTTTCAACTAGAATGATATTGGACATCCATTCAAAATAGTCCACCATACAAATGATTTTTGTGTCTATGATTTCAAGAGGATTTATTAATGACATAAATCATTAATCTTAAGGGAATTTCTTTGTCTTTTTCATCTAGGAGTAGTGTTTGTATAAGTAAAGATGTTATGGGAGATGATTTCAAGATCAATACCAAGTATAACATTATATCCCGTTGTAAATACCTCCTTATTTTTTTAAAGACAAGTTATGTGACGATCGCATAAGTGAGGAAAGAAATCACCAATAATGACTACATGTGTGGTATCATCATCATGTTGTACATGTTTAACCAATAAGTTATGTACGTATAAGAAAAACATTTAAGGTAAGAGGTTGGGTGCATGAGGAGTACCTTGAGGCCGTGAAGAGGTTGAGCAACATAGAATACCATGGCAATAGAGAGCACTCCTTTTTATCTAGGATGGACTACTTGAAAAGAACATAAAACCATAAGATATAATTAAAAATATCGGTTAGTGGATTGCTAAAGCAAAAGATAAATCCGGGAAGTAGGATACTTCCTAGAAGATTGTCAATCCATGTTTATAAAGAAGTTAAACGCTGATAGGAATATGAAATAAAGAGTTTTACTACATAGTTTTATAATTTAGGTATCTCACACAAGCATAGTAATTCAAATCTAGTCTAAATAATGAATACAAGACTAAATCTAAAGAGGGTGGTTGGTTGTTAAGGTCTGTAGGTGTGACAGAGGGTATTAGGAAGGTCTGGGTGAAGTTGTGGGAGGTTTTGGGAGGTTTTGGGTAGGTGAATTAGCTCACTGGTCTGAGGGAAATTATAAGACAAAAGACTGATTTTGGTTGGGGAATAGATGTTTGTCACTAGTTTTCAAAGGTATCGGTTGGCTAACCAATCACGTTAGGGGTAATTGTTGCTAAAGATGAAAAGGGTTTGGTTCTCGCTCTCTTTGATTGCACAATGTGACACATAAAAAAATTTCACATGAAACCCAAGACAAATAGAAGGTTAATTTAGAAAAATTATGGAATTAATTTTTTTGTTAAAGAACGAAGCAATGATAAGCTAAACATTGGTTAACAAGTGACAATCACAAAAAAAAAAAAGATTAATCCTTCAATTAGGTTTAAAATTTTCAATCTTATAATCATAAATTAATTTATTAAAGTGGTTCCTAAAGTCACTCAATAATTTATAATAAATGTCTAGATCTAAATTGCCCTTCCATTTACACAAAACTATTAATTTTAATTCTCCAATATAAATGTTGTCTAAATTATTAAGGATATAGGTTTACTTAAATACCATAAGGACATGGCCTCTTTAACTTTGAAAGTTACTAAAAATAAATCAAAAAAGAAATTAAAAAAATTAATAACTTCCACACCGCACAAGTGGCCCCATTCAAAACATGACACATGTCATCAAATGATGATCTCACCTACTTTCACCTAACATTTGTAGGGATAATCTTGACCATTAGATGAATCCAATCTAGGCCATTAGATCAATGATTTCAAATCAACCCTAATCTCTATAGAGAGTTTCTTTAATTCATTTCATTTGACTTATATGCTCTCTTTTTTGGCAGGTTAAGGAAAGGATGAAGAGAATGAAGTCGCGGGAGAGGAGGGGGAAAGCTTGGGGATGGATACACACATCCCATATCTATTTAATTTTAGTTTTTACTTTTGATTCTCTTCTACCCTATTCTAGGGTTTGTAATTTTTATGATTTGTTATAAGTTTGATTCAATAAACATACACATTTGGGTATGTGGCATTTTCCCAATAAAATATTGAATTTTCTATTTGTTGATAGTCTATTTCAATGCATTTTCCCACTAGATCTAATTTTATTTTAGTAATAAATACATTTTTTTGTTTTAAAAAATAATCAAGGGTATATTTCCAAACCTATTAATAACACACACACACACACACACACACACACACACACACACACACACACACACACACACACACACACACACACACACATCCATTAATAAAATAAAGAAGTCACGAATTAAAATTTGTGGATTGCACAAAGAACCGTGGCCGTATTTGTTTTGTTTCAAAATTATTAAATTTGGTGGGGTCGGCCCACATGATTTAAATGATTTAAACTATATTAAAGGGGTTACCATGCCCACCCAACCCATATTAATATATGGTTTGGGGTGGGGCGATGTGCCTCCCAACCCATAAACCAATTACTAAAACAAAAGACGATTCAAATTATATGTCTTTTTTTACTTTATTTAAAATTTTGTTTATATAAACCATACTTTATTTAAAATATAATATTATTAATATATATAAAGATAATAATATTAATAGTATTATAATTCATATTCTATTTATTTCACTATCATATCATGTTATATAACAATGGCATTAATTTTAGTAATAAAATAGAAGTAATTGTATTTTTATATATTTTTTGTATCTATTTTTTAAATGAAAGTAATGTTTATTTTAAATTCAATAAAAATATTTTTCAAGGCATTCCTATACATATTAACATAATCATGGTTATATTTTAAGTGGAAGTGTGTATATACCTTATTTTAATTTTTTCCGTTTAAAACTAATATTTGGAAGAATAATAGGATTTCTACCAAATTAGGTAAAAGTGAACTTGGGGAATACTTTAGTAGCACTTTCTTATTTAATCTAGAATGAAACTATGTCTTAACTCTTTCAATATATCTTTCACTCAAAGCAACAAGACTAATATTTCTTTTCTTCTTTCAACAATTCAAAGGCAACCTATTTAATAAATCAAGTGCAATATAACAAGATGCTCATTTCTTCTAAAATAAACCATGTCACATTTTTGGAATAATGAAAAAAATAAAATAAAGAGAGAGGTACATTCCCATTTTACTTATTTCACACTTTTTACTTCTTCAAAACAAGGTGATAAATTGGTAGTTTCCCTTCACAATACTAATACATTTTAAAATGCACATTCTCATACAATACTCTTGGAAGAGTTTACCAAATATAGGGATCCCCATGTCATAAAATAACTCTTTTACAAGCTTATAGATTTACAAACATCCACTCAAGTGGATAATAAAATGAACAAATTACAACAAGGCTATCAACAAGGCCAAATATATAAGTCTCCAATTTGCATGTCTTCACCCAATGGTAGCTCCAAATTCTTGCATTCTTCAAACATTCACAATGGGATCAAAAAACAAAGGAAGGGGGAATAGGCAACGCTCTTTGCCAAAAATTCAATCCATTAAGAGGAGAATCCATCCCCTTAATGGCCCCTGAGCCCCAACCAAATAACCATGAGGGGTTTTGAGCAAAAATGACAAATTTCAACAAAGTGGCTTCACAACAACATGCATTCAAGACATTCAACACAACAAAGAAGACATAACCAACAAGTTTACAACCTTCTCAAAACAACACAAAGGTTTGAAATCAAACCAAATAGAGCAAGGACTATGGGAAACCACCTCCTTATGCCTCCCAAGTGAAGTGGGAGTCTCACCCTAAGCCTCCAAGTGCACAAAACAATCAACACAAAATCCTTATCTCTCCCTTGCAAGTATGCAACAAAATAACCATGATTTCCTTTTCACTCCCCATAGGTGAAACATTCGCATGCCTCAAAAAACACTTTCCCCCTCCCCAATGGTCCCATCCACACTCCCACCAAATGCATGCCTCAAAAAAAATCCTCCCCAATGGTCCCATAATCCCTTCTCCCACACCTAACTTAAGCCCTACTACCCATCCAACACACAAGAACATTCACAAAACTTAAACAATTTTAACAAGCACAACATTTCATATAAAAAAGCATAATAAAAATAACCAAGGTGGAGAGCATACCTTTCCATCAAGCTCCAAGAGAACTTCACAATCCTCTTCGAAAGGACCCAAGCCAAGTAATCCCAAAAGCACTCCAATAAGTTCAAAATCCAAAAAAATGCACAAGAATTCAAATGAACAAGTAACCCTCATTCCAACAAAAATTCCACACTAAAACATAAATAGAAATGGAATGTGAAGATGATGAGGTGTCTCTATGTAGGATGACACTTAATCATTCCTCCATTCCCACACTCAATTTAACACACCGAGTCCAAGAAAATCAATGCACTTGTAAGAACTATGACAAACCCACATGGTTCACAAACTTTCATGCCAATAGCTTTCAAAGGACACAATAAATTGAGGTAGAATAAACTATAATTATTTTCATTGTTGATTGATTATAGTTTTTTCCACTAGTAAAAATCATGTAAGTACAAATGTTATTTCTTACTAATAAAAGTTTTTATCCTAATGAAATTTCCACTTGCCTAGTAATCAATTTAAAATTAATCCTTCAAAGAACTTACACAATGATGATCGGAGTTTGGGAATTGTTCTTCACCATCTTGATGCACAACCTCCTTCGTTCCTAACTATGATCAGCCTTCCCAATGCTTCCCGACGCCCTTCACCACTCCTTTCACCACTGCGAGTCGATACTCCAAGCGTCATGCAAGTGAAAAATATTGTGGCTCAATGGGCCTATTGGGTAGTGTGATACTCCCAATCACAAATATTTCATCTATTATTGCCTAAAAAATAATAGGCCAATAAACAATATTTTCCTATAGTAATTTTAGGATTTTAATATAGTTCCCACAACTATATTAAATTTATCCTATTACTATATCTCCCAAATCTCAAAATTAAGATTTAAAAAATAATAAGACTTTTTTGTTTACAATGAAGAGGGGTTCCTATTTATATTAAAATTGGGCCCTTGAAATAAGGCCTTAAAATTTATCTAAAGGCTATTATTAGCCTAACCCGTAGCATTGTGGATGGGATTATAATCCCATAGGGGACGACATATATTTTTAAGTGGGTTAAATCCCACATTAGGAGGTGTTTATGTTTTGATAAGGTGTTAAAATTCCTATCCTCACACCATTCACATGGATCCTTCCATGCATGGGCCTTTCTTTTCCCCACCATGCTGGACTTTACACCAAATTGGGGTTTGGCAGATTTGAATAGACCACTATGTTTAATTCACCCATTGTGTTAGCCAAGTGGTTGAAAGTTGTTAATGCCACTTTGTGGTGAGTTGGAGGAAAATGCCATGGGGTTGTCCACCAAATTAAATGGGATAATATAGATCCCATGCAATATAGATGAGCTCGATCACTGTGGATAGCTCACCAAGCTAAAATGTAACTCGGTCCTTGCATGACTCGGCTAATAGCTCGATGTCAATCCTCAATAGGAAAATCGATCGTGGTGGCAAGCCATGTGGTGGCTTGAGGGCCCACCACGTCGGTGATAATAAATTAGTCCTCACGGTGGTCGGGCTCCCCTCCATAACAAAAGTTGAGCCTCTTTCTCCCACAAGCTATATCATTTTACGATCATCAAAGACCGGTGGTGAAAACCTCTCCAATTTTTCCAATGCCTTTTTCCATGTGTCGTAGTGCTATTGGTCCACTATTGACATGTTGACCAAAGTTGAATTTCCCATTGACTAAAATTTGACCAAACATAACTAGACCTCCCAATGTCTGTTTTTCATGTTCTCATAGTCAATGGAAATCTCTCAAAAATATCTTCTGCACTGACACCATTTAGGGATGTTTACGGAAATTTTGATATCAAAAATGATCCCCCGATCGAGGAGCTAACTTAGAGCCTTTTCCATAATGGAAGGGCTCTTATGAGGCCTGACATGAAGAAACACCTTCGTGCCCACCTAAAAATATGATTTGTTCTCCTCTAATCTACATACTTCTTCCCGCCTATCCTAGGCCTCCTAAAGCCTTTGTTCGAATCAAGACAACCTACTACTCCATATTTTATACTTGTGTCGGCCCAAGAGAAACCTTTCCTCCAACCTATCCCAACTCAATGGTGTCCTGCACTCTCTACCATACAATTCCTAAAAGGATCCATGCCAATCGAACTCTGAAAATTTTGTTATAGGAAAACTCCACCAAATACAAGTACTCCTCCCACCTAGACTAATGGTCCATGACATACATCCACAACATATCCTCTAAGATCTGATTCACTTGCTCTATCTATCCATTTGTCTCTAGATGATAAGTTGTATTGAAATTGATGCTAGTCCCAAGAACCTGCTGCATGGTAGTCTAGAAATTAGAGGTGTGTAAGGGATTTTAGTCACAAATAATCTTTTGTGAAATCCCATGGATCCTAATAATCTCATCAAGATATACTCATGTGTCACTGAACTAGATGTATAGGTGGTATTCACCATAGAAAAATGAGCCACTCTTGTCAATTTATCCACCGTGACCATAATGGCGTCGTGGTGGTATCTCGGCGTCCAAGATCCCTACGATGAAATCCATGGAAATGGTGTCATATTTCACACTCGGTATGTCATGTGGGTAGAGAAGGCTAGTTGATGTTGATGCTCATCCTTCAACCTCTGACACTCTAAACAACATGACAGAAACTAAGCTACATCTCTCTGAAGACCTCTCCAATGGTAAATTTGTCTCAAGATGGCATGCATCTTTTTCACCCATGGATGGGATGAATAAGGTGCATGATTCTCTCTACAAGATCTCCTATCTTTAGCCTCCATCTCTAGGAACATATATCTGACCTCTCGTGTCTCGAGAAGACCATCTCGCCTCCAATTAAAAACCATCAAAATTCCCCTCGGGGTTTCGAGACTCAATCTCCGACTGGTTACAGGTATAAATTGTCGTGAGGAAGATATTCCAAAATCCTACTCTACAAATTTGTACCCACTAAAGTATCCATAACCAAATGTTTTTTCTACTCAAAGCGTCTACAACCACATTATCCTTCCCCTTCACATCTTGTATCTCCATGTTTTACTAATAAATAAACTCATCCAATGCCATTGAAAAACATTGAGATTGGGCTACATGAAGAGGTGTCGAAGATTCAAGTGATCAGTCCTGAGTATAAATCTCTAGCTAAGAAGGAAATGTCTCCATCAAACCAAAGCATACAAATCTGCTGCAAGCTCAAGGTCATGTGTTGGATAATTGAGCTCATAACCCTTGGGTTTGTGATACTCAAATGCTACTACATGACCCTCTTGCATCAATACATCTTATAATCCTACCAAAGAAGCATAAGTGCAAACAAAGACTCTCCTATGGATATGGTGTTGTAAGAATAAGTGTTTTCATAAGGCATTCCTTTAGTTTTCTGAAGGCCTTCTCACATCTATTTGATCATATGAACTTCTTCCCTTTCCGCCGAAGGAAAGTGATGGGTGCACAACCCGAGAGAAGTCCTAAAAAATATCGTTGTAGTATCCTACCAACCACATGAAATCGTGTGCCTCGGTCACACTAGTAGGTGCTCACCAATCCATAATGGCTCTAATCTTGGAAGGATCAACTATGATACCCACTGGTGCTCAAAATTGTCTCACCCCATTTTTTCCTTGGAAATTTATTGATTTACTGGCTCTCACATTTTATCCTTCCCCATGTTGTGCTTAACTAGTCTTTGTTGCCATTTTTAGTCCGCCTTGGATCAAAGATCATGTAATATTTGTCTCCTAGTTTCTTTGCCTCTAAAGTTCTATATTTTGAGTCCTCGTGCTCACAGTCAAAATCACATTTTATCGTCACTCTATTTCCACACTCAATTTGGAATTCTTGTCATTTATGCCTTAAATACTCAAAGAAAATGAGTTGGTGTGTCCCTAAGGGTCGTGTTTGAGCCATGCAATAGTATGAATTCTTTTCCTTGAAGAAAACCTCATTTTCTAGCTCGAATGGATGTTTCTCTATGTTTTATGGTTTGACAGGTGTTTCTCCCAATCAAATTTGCATCATTCAGTCAACAGGGAAATGTGGCACCTCTTGGTTGGATGCGTATCACTCAATACTTTGGAAATTCCATGAAAAGCCTCATTTTTAAAATATGTCCATGTGGTTAAATGGAACTTGTTTGAGAATCAACTTTTTGGTCTGACTTTGAAGTAGCGCCGGGAGGACACGTGGAGGCTTCCACTGCTTGGCCCGACTTGGACAAATTTTTATGCAGTTGGAGTAGTTTGGTGGAACAGGACATGTGGTGAGCTCACGCACTCATTCAAGGGTCTCTACTTTGGGCACCATCTTAAAGAAGCACCAGGATGACATGTGGAGGCCTCCACTTGCTTTGCATTTTACTTAGAATTTTCAATGGCCAAAAGAGATTTCCTCGGAGTATGACATGTGGTGCCTTCCATTGAGTTTCAAGCCTTCAAACAATTTTTTCCGAGTAGGACACGTGGCGAGCCCGCGCTCATTCAAGGTATCAAATTTTTGGGACCGCCTCAAGGTGCATCGTGGTGACATGTGGCAGTTTGAAAAGTCAAAGAGGCGGGAGGTGGACCATTGGGGAAACTTGGAAATTTTGCCTCTTGTATTCAAATGACTCAAAGTATCAAACTAACCCACAAGCCTAGGGTAAAAAGTCAAAATTCATTTGAGAAGTCAATAGCGGAGGTGCGGGCTAGCGGAGGAAAAGTGAAAAAATTTCCCTTTGAGGGAAAAGGGAGTTAAAGGCATAAAGGGACCCGAGGTTCCACTAGGACCCACTTTAGAAACTTGAAGTGGAGGTGTGGGCTGGCGGAGGAAATGTTAAAAAATTTCCTTCATGAAATATGATTAAAATATGAAATGAGAGCACTGCCCCCGAGCCAATCATATGAGGACACATGTCCTATGGGAAAAGCGAGCCACGTAGAGGAAAAATGAAAATTTTTCCTTTTTCCAAAAAGATGCAAAATGTGTAAAATTGAGTCACGACTCCATATCCAGCCATATTTTGCACCACGTGTCAGGCCCAAATTGCAAAGGCAGAGCGGTAAAGGAAATCAAGAAATTTTGCAAATTTTCAAAAAGTAGTAAAAAGGTAAAAAGATGTCCCGAGGCCCATTTTTACCCGGATCTACCACGTGAAGGGCTCAAATTTGAAGTTGAGGAACAAATCGATGGTAGCTATGCATTTCACCAATTTGGCTACCATTTGAGCTCCAAGAAGTTTGGAGATGCATTTTTACATCAATCTTCATTGATTTTTTTGCCAATTCGTGTCATTTTGGTCTGCAGGGTCCAAATTAATCAATTTGGGGGTTCAATTTGTGAATCCAAGGCATTTTTCAAATGAATTTTTACTCTAGTTCATGATAAAATGAATTACCATATCCAAAATTACAAAGTAAAAAATTGGGAAAGGAAAAGTTGAAATGATGAAATGAAAGGGATCTACATGCATGGGGAATGAAAAACATGTGCTTCCACTTTGAAGAATGATGAAATTTTTGTAATGATTCACCTTTTAAGAGAAAAACTAGCAACGCTTTTTTATTTTGTTAAATGTCATTTTCCAAAATATTACAAAGCACAGGTGCTTCAATATTCCACTTTTGGAGGAAAGATTTGAGGGGCAAAGTGAGTGAGTAAATGAAAGCTATATATTTCATTAATTTTTCATGTAAATGGTCGAGAAACTTAGAATTTTCACGGAAAATATGGGAAGAATCCCATTCTCTAGAAACCACCGAGAACCATTTTAACTCCTTTTGCATCAAATTTGTATCATGTTAGGTTGGTTGCATGGATGTATAGCCACTAACAAGATCTAGATTGTTCTTATAACATTCCCTATTGATAAATTTGGTCATTCTGGATTATTTTGTGTTGTGTCTTGGTAAAATTTTCATTTACTTATGTTTCAAAATGTTTTCAATTTGTTTTTCTTACTCTATTGTAATCGAGTGTTTGGAATTTCCTTTTGATCATGCAGATCTAATTCTGGTAACAGCTTAGTGGCATTTGTAATTCTAGAATCAGAAGATCTTTCATCTGATGAAGGGATAAACAAATTTAAATTCACTCTGCTTTCCTTGATATAGATTTGATTGTAAACCTTTGGGGGTACCTTAGGTATGATAGAATAGAAATTTCTAAATGCTTTTTGATTCATTTAACTCAAGATTTTGTGATAAATCATCAGAGATTGTGTGGAAGAGTGCAGATCTGGGCTTCCATTTGATGCACATATCCTGGTTGAAGGAACACCTTAACCTCTTTGAAGCATTTATGTTGTCTGAGTCTTTCAAGTTTTGCAAAGGTCCTCAAAGAAGTTGGCAAATATTTTTAGTCTTATCTGAATATCTCCCACCCCAAAATTCATTTCAAATTAACTCATCCTACCTATAATACCCCTACATTGTATTGTGTGTCAACAAAAGAATACAATCCATTTACAAAAATGCACAAAGCAAATCAGGATCATACCATGTCTTTAGTAGCCTTAGCCTTGTCTTGAAAGCATTTCCATCATTTAGTAGTGACAACTCTATTGAGTTTGAATAATGGGAAATTGATCATGTTTTCTCAACGCCATCTCCATATAATTTACACAAGATCTGAGAATATTTTCACCTCCTTCACAAAACAAAGGCTATAATATAGGTTCTCTTACCTTGGTTGATAGGCACAACCTAAAATAGTGAGGATTAGATTCAAATCCTTCCAAGGTGTTACCCACTTTTTCAAATCTCGAGTGCTAACAAGTCAAATAAATTATTTCCCACCTACAAAATGACATATAAACCATTTATCTACCTCGAGTGTCTTGTAAAATCCATGATGTAGCTCAAGTTGTGAAGGAGATTAAATCTCGATACCAACAATACCTTCCCTAGAAATGATGTGACCCAAATATTGTACCTCGAATGAAAGAACACACACTTCTCTAGGTTCCCGTAAGTTGTTGCTCATGAAGACATTACGAACCCGACAAGGTGCTCCTCATACATACGTGAGTAGATCAATATGTCATCAAGGAAAATGAGGATAAAGTGGTCTAAAAAGTTCCTAAACACCCCGTTCATCAAACTTATGAACACCGTAGGGACATTCATCAACCAAATAACATAACTATAAACTCCTAGTGGCCATATCTCATTTGGAAAGCTAACTTATGGACATCTACCTCTCGCATCCTTGGCTCTTGGTATTTAGACTTAAGATCAATATTAGAAAACATTATGTCCCCCTTCATCTAATCAAACTAATCATCGATATGAGGAAGGGGTAACGATTCTTGATCATTACTTTTTCAGCTGACGATAGTCCAAACACAACCTTAAGGATCCATCCTTCCTCTTCACAAAAATAGCTAGTGCACCCCAAGGGGATACACTAGGACGGATTAGGAATTTCTCAAGAAGGCCCTCTAGCTACAACTTGAGCTCACATAGCTTAGGTGTGGTCATCCTATAAGGAGCACGTGAGATAGATTCCACTCCTGGAACCAAATCAATGTGAAAATCTATCTCACACGGGAGGCATCCTTGGTATCTCACTACATCAGAAATACATCGTAAAATGGGGTGATCATTAAGTGAAGGTCCACTAGCCCCATCCTCTAACCTATCAATAACTATAATAGCATACAAATGAAAACCTTGTTGCGCACACTACTTCAGCTGCATAGCAAAAATAGTGTGAATAAATATGGGTCTCCTAACTCCAACTATCATTGACTCTACACCCAAATCATCTACACAAGAAATAATCTTAATGTAGAATCAACTTTGGCTCTTTGTGCAAACAACCTATTAATTCCCAAAATCACCCCATACGAACCCAAAGGAAGGACACGAATATCCAAGTTCATGGTGAAGGGTCCTAGGTCCACTACGCACTCCTTGACTAAGGAGTGAACTAAGATCTTGGCTCAAGAAGCCATCTTGACGTCCCAACTAAGACCTTGGCTAATTGCCACCAGCCTGCAACACTCTACTAAAGATGGAGAAATGAAATAATCTAATGAGCCTGAGTTAAATAAAATAGGGATAGAAATACCACCAATGCTACCTGTGGTCTCTATCACCGTGCCCTAGTGCTCTTCCTAGTGGTTCTCGACCACTGCATATATCCTATGGCTCCTAGCCATGTCACCAACAGTAGGCTCAAAAATAGGTGCCTTACCCTGATTAACAGGGTTCTGAGGGCACTCTCTCCAATGATGTCCATGCACGCCACATCCATACCAAGTACCTAGTCCTCTCCACTAATAAGATATTCCTCCAGGTTACCCAAGAGAACATGCTAAATATCTGTATGTTTCGTCATATATCTCTATGGGTGCTACAAAGGATGAATCCTGTCTACTATGCTTAAGGTGGAGCTTGTGTCTGTTGGGCCCCCTAGCTGAGGTCCCATACTACGCCCTCTCTGAGCATCATGGTGTTATGGAGGTCAAAATGGTGGTTGATTCAGCTATTGTTGAGGAGGTGGAGGAGGCCAGAAGGAAGAATGTGCTAAAGTGTGTCCCCACGAGGAGGAGTTGACCCCATCGATCTACTATCCTGCAGCCCACTATATGTGACTCCTCACTCTATCGCATTCCTGCTTGAGTACTCCCTTTGGTTTCTTCTATAATATGGGCCTTCTCCACAACCTCTCGATAATGTATGTGGAAGTGAATGTGTACTTCCCCACCCAAGTCTAAGTTTAGGCCTCTGATGAACCTATGCACTCAAACCTTCTCGTCTTGCATGTAGTCTACATATTAAAGTGGATCCAGAAACTGTCCCTCATACTGCTACCGTCATGAGGCCTACACAAATCATGGAACTCATCGATCCATTGTTGAATGAACCTCCTAGAAATATATCTTCTCTTGAAACACTCCTCAAAGATCTCCCAAGTGACTATCTCATAATCTAAATGGAACTTCTACTCCTTCGGTCCTCCACCAAACTCCAGCTCCTCTCTCTTAGAGGTGAATAGCAACACGATATTTCATTCTTTAGAAAAGGGCATATATTGAAGCATCTACTTAAGCTAACCAACCATGCCTAATCCTGAAATATGCATGTGTCTCCAGTAAAATGAGGCGGGTGTAACTTTAGTATCTCTCTAATGTGATATGTTGTAGTCGACTGTCGACCTCTAGGCCTCTCAACTTGATCATCTCTCGGCCTAGGGCTCACGAGACTATCTTTGTTCATCGTAACTTGATCTCCTGAGCTCCTAGAGGTGACTCATGTCTAATTGACTCCACGTGGCATTTCTCTTCCCTATCCTCTGCATTATGATGTGAAGGTACACGAGCCTCCATAATGACTCTCTATCCTGCCTATTAGGTCACCCTCCTAAATATCCTTCATGTATAGCAGCATTAACCTCATGTAACATCTACAATATCTAAGGCAGAATAACTATTAATGCCCAATCTAGGGGTGGTAGGTCTAGGTCCATGTGTAGGAACCCCTCGTCTAGTCCGCGCCTCCTACACAAACCAAGTTGAGAGTTAGTTTATAATCATCTAAGTTTTTGTTTTCAATTTTCTAAATTTTCTATGTTTCAAAACATCATGCATAGTTTTGTGTACTAGGTTTAAAGTTGCGTTAGGTTTATTTGTTTTTGTTTCGTGTTTTCTAGTGTGCCCGGGTCCAAGGGTTTAAACCTACAACTCGATATCAAGTGTAATGCCCACAAAATTTTCACATGAAACCCAAGACAAAACGAAGGTTAATTTAGAAAAATTATGGAATAATTTTTTTTTTAAAGAACGAAGCAATGATAAGTTAAACCTTGGTTAACAAATGATTGTCACACACAAAAACTAAATAAATAATAAGATTAATCCTTCAGTTAGGTTTAAAATTTTCATTCTTATAATCTTAAATTAATTTATTAAAGTGGTTCCTAAAGTCATTCAATAATTTATAATAAAAGTCTAGGTCTAAATTGCCCTTCCATTTACACAAAACTATTAATTTTAATTCTCCCTATTAAATGTTGTCTAAATTATTAAGGGTACGAGTTTACTTAAATACCACAAGGACATGGCCTCTTTAACTTTGAAAGTTACTAAAAAATAAATCAAAAATAAATACAAAATTTTAATTAACTTCCACACCACACAAGTGGCCCCATTCAAAACATGACCCATGTGATCAAATGATGATCTCACCTACTTTCACCTAACATTTGTAGGGGAAAATCTTGACCATTGGATGAATCCAATCTAGGCCATTGATCAAGGATTTCAAATCAACCCTAATCTCTATGGAGAGTTTCTTTTATTCTTTTCATTTGACTTATTTTCTCATTTTTTTTTTTTGTTTTGCAGGTTAAGGAAAGGATGAAGAGAAGGAAGCCATGGAAGAGGAGAGGAAATCTTGGGGATGGATACACACATCCCAAATCTATTTCATTTTTGTTTTTACTTGTGATTCTCTTCTACCCTATTCTAGGGTTTGTAATTTCATTTTTTTATAAGTTTGATTCCCAAAAATACTCATTTGGGTTTTGCCTAGTAAATTTTTTTCTATTTGTTGATAGTCTATTTCAATGCATTTGCCCAATAAATCTAGTTTTATTTTAGTAATAAATACACTTTTTTGTTTTAAAAATAATCAAGGGTATATTTACTAATCTATATATATATATATATATATGTGTATATATATATATATAATAAAACCTATATATATTAAAAAAGACAATACACACACACACATATATATTAAAATCTGCGGACTGCACAAAGAATCATGGCTGCATTTTTTTGTTTCAAAAGTATTAAAGTCGGTGGGGTCAGCCCCACCCAACATGGTTTAAACTAAATTAAATTGGTTAAATTGGTTAGTGGCCCACTCCCCACGCATAAACCAATTACTAAAACAAAAGTCCGATTCAAATTATATTTCTTTTTTTTGAAAATTTTGTTTTATAAACCATACTTTATTTAAACATTATTAGTATATATAAAAATAATATTATTATTATATATATATATATATATATATATATAATATATATAATTAATATTCTAATTTCACTATCATTGTTGTATAACAATGGTATTAATTTTATTAATAAAATAAAAGTAATTATTTTTTTATTGTATCTATTTTTTTAAAAATGAAATTAATGCTTAGTTTAAATTAAATAAAAATATTTTGCAAGGCATTCCTATACATATTAACATAATCATGGTTATATTTTAAGTAGAAGTGTGCATATACATTATTTTTGTTTGTTCCATTTAAAACTAATATTTGGAAGAATAATAGGATTTCTACCAAATTTGGTAAAAGTGAACTTGGGGAAAACTTTATTAGCACTTTCTTATTTAATCTAGAGAATGCAACTATGGCTTAAATCTTCCAATATACCTTTCATTCAAAGCAACAAGAGTAATATTTCTTTTCTTCTTTCAACAATTAAAAGGCAACCTATTTTACAAATCAAGTGCAATATAACAAGATGCTCATTTCTTCTAAAATAAACCATATCACATTTTTGGAATAATGAAACAACTTAAAATAAAGAGAGAGGTACATTCCCATTTTACTTATTTCACACTTTTTACTTCTTCAAAACAAGGTGATAAATTGGTAGTTTCCCTTCACAATACTAATACATTTTAAAATGCACATTCTCATACAATACTCTTAGAAGAGTTTACCAAATATAGGGATTCCCAAGTCATAAAATAACTCTCTTACAAGATTATAGATTTAAACATCCACTCAAGTGGAGATAATAAATGAACAAATTACAAAAAGGCTATCAACAAGACCAAATACATAAGTCTCCAATATTCATGTCTTCTCCCAATGGTAGCTTCAAATTCTTGCATTCTTCAAACCTTCACAAATGAGATCACAAAAAAGGAAGGGGGAGTAGGAAATTCTCTCTGCCCAAACCTTTAATCCATTAAGAGGAGAAGTCATCCCCTTAATGGCCCTCGAGCCCCAACCAAAGAACCATGAGGGGTCTTGAGCAATAAAAGACAACTTTAAACAAAGTGGCTTCACAACAACATACATTCAAGAAATTCAACACAACAAAGAAGACATAACCAACAAGTTTGCAACCTTCTCAAAAAAACAAAAAAAGGTTTGAAGCCAAACCAAATAGAGCAAGGGATATGGGAAACCACCTCCTTATGCCTCCCAAGTGGAGTGGGAGTCTCACCCTAAGCCTCCAAGTGCACAAAAACAATCAACACAAAATCCTTATCTCTCCCTTGCAAATATGCAACAAAATAACCATGATTTCCTTTTCACTCCCCATAGGTGAAACTCCCATCCACACTCCCACCAAATTCATGCCTAAAAAACTCCCTTTTCCCTCCCCAATGGTCCTATAATCCTTCTCCACACACCAACTTAAGGTCTACTACCCATCCAACACACAAGCACATTCACAAGACTTAAATAATTTTAACAAGCACAACATTCATATAAAAACAAGCATAATACAAAATAACCAAGGTGGAGAGCCTACCTCTCCATCAAGCTCCAAGAAATTCACAATCATCTTTCAATTCCAAGCCAAGCAATCCCAAAAGCACTCCAACAAGCTCCAAATCTAAAAGTGCACAAGAAGCCAAATGAACAAGTAACCCCATTCCAACCAAAAATCATCAATAAATAGAAATGAAATGTGAGGATGATGAGGTGGCTCCATGTAGGATGCCACTTCATCATTCCTCCATTCCCACACTCAAGTCAACACACCAAGTCCAAGAAAATCAATGCACTTGTAAGAACTATGAAAAACCCACATGGCTCACAAACTTGCACACCATGCTTTCAAAGGACACAATAAATTGAGGTAGAATAAAGTGCAATTATTTTCTCTCTTTTACACTCAAAAAGGATAAACAAGTCAAAAATAAGCTTCCCAACCCATAGGTAGGGTTGTTGGGTAAATTTAAGAGGCATGGGACAAGCCTTTCTTGTCCCACAAGCCTCCAAAAAGGCCCCCAAGTCAAAATCCGAATTTTGAAGTTGGGGTGGAGTAAAACACTCACAAATCAACATAAATTTCACTTACAACAAGGACCACCTAACCTCATAATTAACTATTTGTCACATCCCAAATTTAGTTAACCAAATAAGAATGATTTAGCTTAATTAAAACACATTACAACATGTTAATAAAGTGACAAAAAATCCAAATTAAAATGCATAAAACACAATATAAAACACATACAAAAATTAAAAGAAAAGGGAAAACATATCACCCCATGGCCACATATGTGAGGTCACCCCCATGGGAGACCTCCTAACTAGGCATGCCAAAACACCACACTAAAACATTACATAAGTTGTCAAATTTGGCCACATTGCTCAACACCCGACATCCTTCCGTGGTTGGTTCCCTATCCCCTTCGATGTATGTGATCAAAGTCCTACACACAACAAAATACCTTTTTAGCCTTTCATCATATTAAAAACATCGAGACAATATACATATAAGATCAATAATCATCATTTGACATTAGAAATTCTATTATCCATCAATATATCAAAATTCTAATCCTAACATCCATGAGATTATAATTCTACTCAAAACATCTAGAGTATAATGTGTCAATATAAAATCCAAATCATGCAAATCAACATATATCAAATTGTCTAACATCACTATCTAGTGCATCATAATAAAATGTAAACCACATAATGTCAATAGTCCAAATATCAATATAATCTATCATCTACTGATCAATGTATCATAATAAAATGTCTGAGTATCAGTCCAATAGTATCAATATCAAAATGAAACAGTGTCGAAGAGGAGTGGGCACTACACACAGAGTTTTGGAAAGGCTTAGGTGGGTGGTAGGCTTTGGGTGAATCAGCAAGGGTGATAGGTTTAGGTTGTAGGGTATTGGGTTGATGGGTGATGGATTGTATTCTATTGGAAGAAGAGGCAATACAACCGAAGAGAATAAGAGATCTAAAAAAAACAAGAGCTAACATTTTGGTTAAGATACTTATCTAAAGACCTAGAGATTGGTATATGTGATGGTTGGTGAGCATTCATACAAGAAATGGGTCTAGATCTAGTGTTATGGCAACGGAGCATATTTTTTTCCCCGTGAATGATCTCGAGGATGTGGAGTAATAGATTGGTTGTTGGTGGAGAACTTGGATGCTCTAGTCTTGTGTTTCATTGTCGGATGCTTAGTCGGATGCCAAAAGGTAAATCAAATTCAAAATCCAACCAAAGGAAGAACCTTAGGAAAGAGTTGTAAATCCTTATTTAAAGGAACCAATGGTGGTTCCTTAACCAACATTGGCTAAGGAATAACTATTGTCGGTTAGGGAGAAATTGTTTAATTTGCTTGAAAATAGTTTGTTTCTTCATTTTTTCATGTGGTTCAATATTTGATTATGGACTAGGAGTCTTAGTTCACATTTAAAAACATGGGGAATTAATGGAGGAAGTGGTTAGCCATAAGTATTAGGTTTAGAAAGAATCTTAGTTTGTTAATTGAATGATGACTCAATTCTAGGAGTTATGACCTAGTCTCGCTTAGTTAAATTTCACTTTGGAATGGGTCCAAGGTGAGGTGGTGGAGAGGTGAGGTGGAGGGGTGAGGTGGTAATTAACCTATTATTGATAATTAGATTAATTAATTAATTAAAATGTGTGAAAGGGGTTATGGTAAGGGGATATTTAAGTAGAAAGGGGATTAGACGTTGTGACCTAATTTTAGGTGTCTACAGTACACTAATGGTCGATACAATCAACATAGCATTTTCATCTTGGAAATGATATGGAACCTCGGTAGTTTGGCTACTTCATACTAGCCATGATTATTTGTAGAGACATAATCATTAAATAACATAGGTTTATTATAGAATTTACCTAACTTATGATGATGTCGAGGGATTTTATATTCTCACACATATGTTAGTTCTAGAATAGCCAAGTCATTTTCCAAGGTAGGGAGAGGCCCATGATATTCTACATCAATTTATATGTCCACATATATCCTATTGTCTCTATGATTCCTAGAGTTGGTTTTTAAACATCTAACACCCTAGCATCTAAAGTGACTTGATTGGGTGCAACATCGACAATGGCCATTCTAGGAGCACCGGATGAGTTTTGAGTATAGAGGTTACCTCGAAATCGGTGTAGGTGGTGGAGGTGTTCCCAAAGCATGACATGAAGAATGGTCAAATACTTTCTCTATGACCCAAGGAATATCAAGAAATGGGGGATTAGCGGGAGGAACTTAACAAAACATTTCATCTTCATCCTCATTTTCGTTATATCATAAATAGGAGGTGATGTGTCAATGGTGTTATATTTGAGTTAAAAATACCATATTTCATCCAAGGCTCATTGATAATGAAATACCTCACAGTTCTTAGACTCAACTTGTAAAATAATGTAATTTTTACTAATTACAATCTCTTTCCATTTAAGATTTAGAACCTCCTCCTTAGTTGAAACAATGATCTCATTGAAATATTTGGGTGAAAGGGGAATATGATCATAAAAGAGTTGCATGATTCCTAGTTCATTATATTCTAAGTTATTGGAGGTTTAAGCATCTCTCATTTAATCTTCTATAACAATTTGGGGTAGAAATAAATCATGAGGTAAGAGGATGGAAGGTAACCAATCGAGGATATCATTAGAAGTAACCTTCCCTTTTAACTATATTTTTAAGGTCATTAGGTTCATCATCATTTGAATTTTATAATGTAACTTGGATCTCAAACCTAATATAAAATAACTCGGTAGATAATTCATTGGCATTAGGAAGGGCTCATTAGGAAATGGTACGAGGATATCCAAGGATTTGGATCAACCTCGTCTACTAAAGCGTCGGTTGTTACGTATGAACTTAATACATCGATAATATTGGTTGGATTTTTAGTCATTGAAAATTCCCAAAGGAAGTGCATGGAAAACCAGCAATAGTTAGGGAAATTCACCTTTTGACAGGGTGAAATTTCCTCTACTTTGTGAGAGGGGCAGTTCCCTCGTATGATATGATTTTTGTATTTTTTTATGGTTTTAACCATAAAGCACAAAAGGGCAACAAAAATTGAGAAATGGAAAATATGGAGAGAAAGGAAGAATGAATGTGAAAGAAGAAGTGCAGATTGTAAGCAGAGAGCTGCAAAAGGAGAACTTCCCTATCAGATAGAAAGGAATACAATGAGTGTAAAATCTAAGAAGCACAAAGTCTTCATCTCCCTCAGGGTATGTTGATATGGCACAAATTCCATGTACTTCGATGATCGGCACAAAGTCTGATTCACCTAGGCATCATTCATACTATGAAGGATCAACAACATTAATAATTCAATCACAAGCAATTTAACAGATTTTGTAATTGGAAATCATTAACACAATAATATAAAAATCATTGTATTGATTTGTGTACACAAAGTTACAACCACATATGTAGATAGAAAATCCTCTCCAAGAACATGGAATGAAAGAGTCTGAGATAGAGATATCCCCCTCTTTTACAATTACAATGCAGCCTTATATAGGCATTCATCTTCCAGAAGCAGTTATGAAACTACTTTAATCTTAACCAAGATCTAATTTATCTTAAACCTCAAGTTGACTCAACTTGGGTTGTACATTACATTACAATTTATAGATATATAATATTTAATTAATTTGGTAAAAAAATTAATTAAATACATTTCAATTTGGTGATCACTTAGATGAGGATTAAATTTTCTGCTTCATGTCATCCCATCACCTACGGTTGGAGAGAATGATGTCCATGCCTCTTAATTTCACTTTCAATCACCATTAAACCGTCATTTTGATATGTGTTCATTTACTATTAAATTCTCTAGCAAATCTGCATCAATTATTGATTTTCTTGGTTGTTGTGTGTAGATCTCGAAGCCACGGTTCCAAACGAGTATTTGTTTGCATGATTTTGTTGAGATTTTCTCAAGATACGACCATCTGAGTGTAGTAGTTGTTTTGAGATTGCCAGGGTTACGAGATTGTGAATTAATTCGTGAGTAGCTAAAAGATCATTTTCAAATATTTTTCACTCTTCTCTAATGTTTTCTCACCTTTTAAATGTCTCAAGCATCTAAACATATGGCCTAGGGCCCACCATTACTTTTCATCGAAGGAGGGAGATTGATGCTTGTTTTAAAACATTCATTGGCAGCTCGGCCTCCTTGGTCGAGATGGATCCTTCCTCATACTACCTCACAAGCTTCTCCTTTATTTTAGATGTCGAGCTTATTATTTTCAATGTTAACCCCTTATAAATCCTACTTGGCACCACCTATGCCATGTTGCATTGTGGGCCACTTAAACCCAACTCACCCACACTTGGGCTCTCCAAATGACGCCACACTTGCAAGGTTCTTCTAGACCACATTGACCCCCATAGGATCATTGACTTGTTATTCACCCGCACTCCTTGTCCATTGGAAAAATTGGGGTTGTGCTACAACAAATGTCCACATGCCCTTCGGGCCATCAACTTCCGCCATCCCCACAATGCATTCTCTCGGCATTAAATTCAAGAATTTAGGCCATTATCACATAATTGTCTCAAATATTTGGTCCACTCAGTTTCATTACCCCGCCTCGCAACAGAGGATTCCTTTCAAATTCATCACTTTTTTCTAAATGTTCCCTTTTTCTAAAAATCATTGACCGAACTTGATTTTTTTATCGCAACTTGTCGAACGATCGATATATCTAGTTCGGCTTTGTACAAAGATTCAACTCTGTAAAAACTCACCTAAGACTTCATAAAAACAAGTAAACTTTCTCAAACTAAATCTGCAAAAATCATCTTAGATCTAGGCGAGAGAAAGAAAGGAAAACATACATATTTAAAATAAAAAAGAACAGAGAAATGATCAGAAACAATTTTCCAATAATTATGTTTCTTACAATGCATACGAATGAATTATTAAATAGAACTATAGCAACAAAGAGAGTGCAGTTAAAAGAGGAGTGACAACAAATTAATTTGTAGTTTACAAAATAGACACTCCAGTTTAAAATAGAAATTGTTGTTGCATGAGTTAGATTAAAGTGTCTCATTGATTGACCATGGATTAAGGAGGAAGAAACAACTAACACTAACACCCCCTTAAGTCTAACTAAGGAGACAGAAAGAGGAAAGAGAGAAACCCTATGGGAAAAAAAAACCCCTCAAAAAATGCATGAATTGTGCATGACAGCTACTATGTTGTAGTGTCCTTCACCCCAAGAAGATCATGCAGAATGTGAAACTTATACAAGATTTGCAAAGTTGATGACTCCATCATGTATCAATTCACGGATGAAGTGCATGTGGATCTCGATGTGTTTGGTCCATTGTCACTGTATGGGATCTCTGCAAAGCTTCATTGTACTTTTATTGTCACACCAAATGATAGTTGGATGATGAAAAAGGATGCCAAGCTCAATTAGGAAGTTTTGCAGCCAAATGGCTTGAATGGTAGTGTTGACCACACCTCTATATTTGGCCTCTATTGATGATAAAGCAATGGCAAATTGCTTCTTGCTTGACCAAAAAATAGGACACGATCCCAAACTCAGAACATATCCTGAAGTGGACTTGCGCTCAATGCTATCACCAGCCCAATCAGAATTAGTATAGCCAATGAGATCCAAAGTACATCTAGTTGAATAATGAATCCCATAGCTGATGGTTCCCTAAACATAGCTAAGTATTCACTTTGCAGTTTTCAGTGTAGCTCATGAGGCTCCTACATGTATCTGGAAACAACACCCACTTGTATATGATAGATCTGGATGAGAGTGAGTGAGATAAAGAAGACTACCCACAAGTTGATGGTAGAGTGTGCAATCAACCAATGGTGTATCCTGGCCATCCTCAAGCTTTACCCCTGACAAGAAAGGTGTGATTGTTGGCTTACAGTCACTCATGTGAAATCGAGCCAAGAGATCCCTTGCATACTTGGTGTTGGGCCCCTATCATAGGTTCCAAATCTTAAGGGTGCATAGGAGCACATGGCTGGTGGAAGTGCACAAGTTAAGGCGCGCAAGGTAGTATTCAAAAGGATTCTTGAAGAACCCAGTGGCACACTCTCTAAATGAAGAACAATTCAGGACTTAGCCATTTTTGGCCTTTTGGGCAGGACACATGAAGAACGTGTTTTGTTTGGATAAGGTTCCATCTTGGTGACAGGGTGTCCTGGAAGGAATATACCTTGCGATAGAAAGATCTAAAAATTTAATCATGACATGGAGAGGCATGCGCCTAGGGTGACCCACACCTTGACACTTGGGGCCAGATTTGAGGCTACGAGAAGTTTGTTAGAGCTCAGAGGCCTATTTATACACGTGCCCTTGCAAAGAAAAGAAACAAGTGAGGTAGTAGAGCTCTATAGAATTACTGCAAGAACTATGGGATGAAAATGGGTAAAGGATTCCAGTAAGGATGTAATGGGGAAATGGGGAATGCAATTTTTGTTTTGTGAGAATACATGTATGGATCCACACATGGCACATGACTACAATCTGCCTTTTGTAATATTTTATAAGTAATATTATGAATGAATGTGATAAGGTTGCCATGACAAATATATTAAGACTCTTTCAAGATACACGCATATTTATATTGTACTTCTGTTCTTGTATAATCATGAATCTTACTTGAATGCTATGTATAATGGTGGATTTACAACTTCCTAGTTCTATTACTTCTGTTGCGCACTTTTCTTTTATTATGACTGAAAGGGTATAGAATTCGTTCTGAGCTCTATAGCTTTTTCATGTCTTTTAAATCACTAAGTCAAGATCATGAGCATGCCTTCCATTAACTCACATAAAGAGAGACTCAGCCTCCCTCTCGCACCCTCGGGTGAGTGACCAAAGCACTTGGGTGATAGGCTAGCACGCATGAGGTTCCCTTGTTCTTATTGGGGTGCAAAATGACTACACTTGGATTGAGTAACTTGGACACCTGATTCATTCTGGCTGATTTCAAGACTCGAGAAAAAATTTGAGGAGACCCATGTCCGTCATGGAAAATCTATCATGCAAAGCTGCTTTGGTTGCAGCAATGGTTGTGGCTGAATCACTTGTTATTAGTAGATCATCTACATAGAGTACTATGAGAAACAAAGATTCAAATGTTCTCAACATATAAACATTTGGATCAGATTTGCATCGCATGAAATTTTGAGACAGAAGGTAAGAATCCATTTTGGCATACCAAGCTCTAGGTGCCTGCTTGAGGCCATATAGTGACTTCTTCAGTTTGCATACCAATGAGGAATTTTGAACATACCCTTGAGGCTGCTCCATGTAGATCTCCTCCTCAAGATCACCGTGAAGAAATGCATTCTTCACATCCATGTGATGAATCTCCCACCTTCTTGATGCTGCAATGGCAAGAGCCAATCGAATGGAGTCCATTTTTTCCACCGGAGAAAAAGTCTCATCATAATCAATGCCATGAACTTGTTGAAAACCTTTGGCTACCAACCTTGCTTTGTATCTTCTCACTAGACCATCTACTGATTTCTTTATTTTGTAGATCCACTTACACCTTACAAGCTTACGATTGGATGGAAGTGGAACCAAGTCCCAAGTTTGATTCATAATGAGAGAATTGTACTCCTCATCCATGGTTGCTTCCCAATGAGGATTCCCTACAACATCTACATAAGTTTGAGGATCAGATGCTTGAATCACATAGGCATGCATTGGCATAATGATGGGATTGGTAGCACAAAATGCATGAGGCACATCATAAATATCAGCCAAGCTCCTTGTTCTTTGATTTCTTACAGGAGATACTGAATCATCATTGGAAGCCCAATTGGGATTTGGATCTAGATTTGGGTCTGCACATGCATGCACATGTTCATCTGATTTAGATGAATCTAAAATCAGATCAGCATGATTATATGCATCATCCTTGAGATCAGTAAGAGTAGGTAGCATAGAAGTGGTGGCATGTTGCTCCCGAGATGCTTGCATGGGAATTTCATCAAAATAGACACTCCTCTCAATGAAGAGCGTTTCTGTAGAAAGATCTAGCAATCTATAACCCTTCACACCATCTAGATATCCAACAAATATGCATTCTTTTCTTTTAGGCTCCAAATCCTTCCTCTTGTCTATAGGAATATGGGCCCATGCACGTGATCCAAAAATGTAGAAATGTGTGACTTCCAGTTTCCTGCCACTCCATGCTTCTAAAGGTGTTTTCCTATGACATATTTGTGAGGAGATCTATTTTGTATGTATGAAGCACAATTGATTTCTTCAGCCCATAATTTGGAGGGAAGATACCTTGCATGCAACATACAACTTTCCATCTCTTTCAAAGATCGGTTCTTCCTCTCATCTACCCCATTCTATTGCGGAGTGTAAGGAACTGTGTTTTGCAATTGTATTCTTGCTTCATCACAAAAATGTTGGACATCATTATTGACATACTCCCCCATTATCTGTGTGGAGGATCTTGATCATTTCCCAGAATTGCTTCTTTGCATGAGCTTTGAAGATCTTGAGATGCTCAAACACTTCAGACTTGAATTTGAGAAAATATACCCATGTATATCATGTGTAATCATCAATGAATGTTAGCACATATTTAGCTTGGCTCATGGAAGGTACAGAAATGGGCCCGTAAGATCACTATGAACAAGCTCTAATGGAGAAGAGGCTCTCCATGCATGCCCCTTTGGAAACTTTTCTTGTGGATGCTTTCCAAGAGCACAACCTTCACAAACTCCATCAGAAAATTCTATGGTAGGCAAGCCTTTCACCATCTCTTGTTTGCTAAGTTGCTGCATGTATCTAAAATTTAGATGTCCAAATATTTCATGCCAAATTCTACTTTCATCATTTGCATGTGTTAGTAGTAAAGTAGAATCTGATTTGGAAACAAAGTTAGAGAAAGTGTATATATGAGATTGATGATTCACCTTACCAACAACAATTTTGGAGTTGTCTTGCATGTCATAGATGCTCACTAAATCTGGTGTGAATTCAACTCTCTTTCCAGTTCCAATATGTGTCATCTGATACATAGAAAGAAGATTAACAGAAAGCTTTGGAATATGTAACACATTCTCAAAACTTCCAATTCCAACCTCCATCCTCCCTATTCCAGTTGCCTCTACAGAAGAACCATCTCCCATGAGAATAGGAGAACCAAAATATGGTTTCAAAGAAGAAAGAGTATCTTTTGTGGCTGCCATGTGGTGTGAAGCTCCAGAGTCGATGATCCATGCATTAGAAGAAGAATGAATAGCAATCAAGGCATGAGCATTTTCCCTTGCTTCTGGTGCTTTTTCTTCCTGCTTCTTCTTGGCACTCTCTGGGATAAGGCTACCAAGATTATGTTGCTGAAGTGACTGTGCCATGAGATCAATGGTCTTCTTCATGCATGATGATTCTGAAGGTACCCACGGTTGCAATAGTTGCACTTTGAATTTCCCTTTTGTCCCTCTTTTCTTTTGAGCCTGTAGATCCATCTAGAGGTTTGGGCTTTCCTTATTTTCTTGGATCTGAATCCTTCTTTGCTTTTCCTTTGAATTGCTGGTTGGATTTGGAATTGTTCTTCTCACTTGCATGCACAACAAGTGCATGAGCTTTGGAATTCTTCAATGTGCCCATTTTTATAAGCTTATCCTAGCTCATGTATTAGAGACTCAATGAAGGTATCCAGTGTGGGCATTTTCCAAGTTGCTCCTATTGTGAGCCTGACTGTGTGGAAAGTAGAGACAAATACTGAATATTCGGACCCAACTTTGATAGAATAGCAAGGATTAATTTGCCTTCTTCCTTGGATTTGTCAATACCACATCCTTTCAGCTGAAGCAATAAGGCCTTGAATTTTGTGAAGAAATCTTGAATGTTATCAAAACTCCTTGGATCCAATGAGTTGAGCTCATTTTCAAGGATATGACCCTGCATCTCATCTTGCTTTCCAAATAGACCCTCCAATGCAGTCCAAACTTGGTTTGGAGTTGTACATGCCTCAACATGAAACAACAATTTTGGAGAGATGGATAAGCATAGCAGACCAAATGCTTCATCCATGCGGTTGAAGTATTTAGTCTTTTCAACTAGCAAGATTGGGCTCAACCTCCGTATTCATAACTATCCGATAGAGGCCTCTACTTCTGAGCTGAAGAAGAATCTTTGGCTTCCAATCAAAATAGTTGTATGGTGTGAGAATAGCAGAGGCTGAAAATTCCATTCTTTTCAATAGCTCTGATCTTCAATTATTGTATATATATATATATATATATATATATATCCTTCTTCCCAGCTCCAAACCTACTCGATACCATGTAAAATTTCAGCTAAACCTACAAAAGTCAGCTTAGATCTAGCTGAGAAAGAAAGGAAAACATGCAGATTTAAAATAAAAAAGAACAGAGCAATGATCAGAAACAATTTTCTAATAATTAAGTTGCTTACAATGCATACAAATGAATTATTAAATAGAACTGCAGCAAACAAAGAGAGTGCAGTTAAAAGAGGAGTGACAACAAATTAATTTGTAGTTTACAAAATAGACACTCCAGTTTAAAATAGAAACTATTGTTGCATGAGTTAGATTAAAGTGTCTATTGATTGACCATGGATTAAGGAGGAAGAAATAGCTAACACTAACAAACAGCTTTCGCCTTTTTATAATGCAAAGCTCAGTAATTTCAAGTTTTGGCTTTATGAATTTGGGTTCTCTGTAGAAGAATTTTAGTGACCTGATCATTGTTGTGAGATTTGAAGAGCTCATCCCCTTTTAATTTTCTAAGTGCCTAGTTTCCACCGAAATAATTATTGGGGGTGTAAGGAAATAGCTCGCTTGCCCGCCTACATAACTTAGTGCCTTACTCAGGTTGTGCTTATATGGAATAGCTTGATTTCAATGTGATGCATGATGGTTTGATAGAACATAACTCGGTTCTATAGATTTGAGCTTGTATGAGTCCATTTGGCTTGATGAACTCACGTGAGATTTATATAACTAGGTAACCATATGGCATTGCAATTAGTTTGTTCGAATAATACAAAACTCGAAGCATAGTGTACATGGCTTGGTGAGCCAGGGACCGAATCAGTTTTCAAGCATGATTTTCCAAAAACATGTGTTTCCTTTACGAGTGTTAACCAGCTTTTCTAGCTCTACACGATCTCGATGAGTCAAAACTGCACCAACCGTCCCTCAAATCATATCGGTGGGCCTAGACACCTTGTGTTCTTACAAAAAGGCCGAACTGATTGGTAAGAATGACGGGAAATTTCCATACAATGGTAACATTTGACTCACTCTTGAATTCAAAGTGGTTTCTATGCAATGCTCAATGAAATAACTCAATTCTTACTTGAAAGGCTTGAGTTATATGAAACAACTCGATACTTCACAAAACAACTTAATAAACTTCTTTGAACTCAATAGGTGTAATTGTTGGAATCGGTTATACATGATTTTGAGCACGGATATCACAAATGACTTGATGATCATCTTTCATACCCCCCGAATATCACAGCCTCATAACTTCTAATCCTCATGTCAAAGTTGTCATTGATTTCATCCATGAGCCTTATATTTTCTTCCCGACAAAGATTGATCACCACAAAAATGGTATTTTTCATTCTCTACACCTAAATTTAGCTCGTTTCTTCATAAATGAATGGCTCAACTTTTGTAATTAAGGACTTCCTCATTATAACTACTCGAATAGCTAGCTAGGTTCGTAGGAAAGAATGGTACAGATTTACTCCATTTAGCTCGCCCATGCCAAAGGAGCTCGACCCTTTGGAGAGATAGCTCGGGTGTTCTCAAGATCCTACCCACATCCTCACAAATCAGTCAAGAGCTCAAACACAACTCGATCCAAAAAAAAATTACAAGAGGCCCTTTACCAACTTAGTTTACTATATTTTTCAAACAAGCACTATGAAAATAGCTCTCAAAGATATATTAGTTCAACAACCTTTGGGAGATAAAAACAACTCGATAAGTGTCCTGCATAGCTCGACATCTTCACATTTCCTAAGATGAGTTGGAGGTTCCTCGTTTTTGCTCCGACACAATTTGACTCGCTTAGTATATGACCTGATCCACATTAAACCAAGCTCACTTCAGGGCCCCTGGGGCTTCGACCCATAATGCATGTCTCATCCTTTGAAAATAGCTCATAGTTAAGTTCATTACCACAAAGATGGGAGTTTTATTTTCTTTGAATTACTCTGCCTTCTTCTTCAGCCGATGCAGCTCCCTCTTTTGAAAAGATAGATCGTCATTGAAGGAACTCACCCGCATCAATGTGGCTCAGCCAAGGGCACAAGTTTTTAATCCTTTTCAATCATGTTTCTTAGTCTATTACAACCGGAGTGCTTGGAGAAATGTTCTTGATTTTTCCTTTTACCTGAAGGTGAGCCTCTTGAAATTAAATTATTTATTAAAATTTGCACCACTCTAGAATGGGGAAGAATAAGTACCGAACAATGTGATCGGCAGGCATGTGATGTGTACATGGTCGTCCTAATAAGAGGTTGTAAGATAGAGGATGATCTAGAAGCATGAGCTTGGTGAAAATAATGTTGGGTTCAACTATGATGAGAATCCAAATACATCTTATTGATTTTTTATTTGTTTTGTCAAAAGACACAACATGTCAAATGGGTAGGCTTCAAATCATCTATGAATAACCAAGGTTCTTGATTAAGGGGAAAGGAACTAAGTAAATGTTTGATCCTTTATCCAAAAGTAACCTATGCACTTGTGCATCGGAAAAGATAACACTAGGGTAAAAGCACAATAAAATGTCCCACTTTTTGGTATGTTTTGTACCTTTATAAACATGAATTTTCAGTTTCATTGATTTTATAAAGGTAATAGCCACAAAACCATACACATTCATGAAATTCCACAAACTAACAAAATGTTGTGTTTAGAGTGTAGAATACATGTATTTTTTTTTAAAATGGCAAAAAAATGGTATTTTTCTTAATTTTATTCATATGTTGTTTCTTATGTTATAAAAGAGGAATGACTGTCCCTGGTGGTTTTTTTAAATGAAAATTTATTTTTTCACCATGAAATTTTACATATATGTTCAAGATTTGAATTTTGAGGTGCTGTCAAATTTTCATATTTTTTTGACTTATATTTTTTTTTAATTAATTATTTAGTAAAAATATTTTCAAATAAATGGCGTACAAATGTTTATACCAATAACTTTTAAGATTTATATCGAAATTGATTTTTTTTTCATAGGTAAGAAGAAGACTTCAACAAATAGTAATTTTATTTTTTCAAATTTTTTGATATATTTTGCTATTTTTCAAATTGGGTTGATTGTGTATAATTGATTGTCCTAAAATACCATATGTTAGAAAAATATAAAAATAAATAGTAAAACAGATTTTTAAAAATAAAAATTATATTTTTAGAAAGATAATCAGATTTTGTGTTAAAATTTTGTAATTTTATTCATTCATTAACCCTAATTATGTGGCACCTAAGTGGCACATTTTGGCATTAAATTATCCTCCAAATGAATTTGGTGCCAAAATGTGCCACATAGGGGGTTCACGTGAACCCCCTTCGCCCAAACCCCTAAACCCTAAATTTTCCACCCAAAACTATATAAATATCTATATATAACTCTGTGCCACCAAAATTATTTGAACCCAAAGGGTTCATGCGAAGGGTTGTTCACACGAACCCCCATTCGCGTGAACCACTTTCTTTTGGCCTACGTGGCGCTTTAGGTGAAGGGGTTCACGTGAAAGGGGTGTTCACGTGAACACCCTCGATTTGCGATCCCACCCAACCTCTTATTCATGTTTTTGGGACATGGGGTAGGACACAACATTGTATTTTGACCCACTAATGGGTAAGGGTGGGTCATCTCGCATAAAACAAGACCTCGTCAATAATCATGTCATCCTCCACAAAATCCAAGGCTAAAAACCTAGGCGTAAGATTTATAAGGATAATCATGTAGTTTCTATGTGGTGGATCTCTGGATTTGGGGTGTGTTAAGGAATATTGGGAGTCATAAAAGAAGGATCTTCAAATATTTTTAATTATTGGAGGATAAAACTTCGATCGCGAAGCCAAGGTACGAATGAGTTTGATAAAGGGTATTTTACACGTAAGGAAATTTAGGCTTGTCTAAGAAGTTCCAACTAGGCTTGGAATAACTTCCATAGTGATACCATGGTGGTGGCACAATGGAATAGATATTCATATGCGGTGATGATTTAGTTGAAGCTATTTTTTTGGAAGAAAGTGGGATAGGATATTTACTTAGTACTTCTTGTGATGCCATGGTGGATGACCGATCGTAGGAGCAAGCACTATTATTGATGGGTCTTGGGAAGTATCAAGTAATGGTGGATTATCGATGATTTCGTATGTTTGATAACAGATCTTTATGGGTGGGTTTACATCTATAGTTTCCCTTATCTGCATTTACGTATTGATAATCTAAGAAAATTTGATCATATGAAGGTTCTATAAGGTCCATGACATTATTCATGGGGCTCTTATGATGTTACTTTTAACGACAACGATGGGATATTTCTAAGGATTGATACTACTATCCAATTTTGCCCATCAGTGAAATTGGATGAACATGACCTCACACAAAGAATTAGAAGGATCAACTCGGACATGGGGCTCACATTTTGGGCTTGAGCCAAGAAATTAAATGGCACAGGCCGAGCACATTGCAAAGGAGTTCAGGAAATAAAGAGGCTCCAAAGTTTGAAATTTATACCTCGAGGTGGGGTGATTCGAAGGTAGGTTGAGGTGAAATTTGGGGACTAAGTGAAAAGAAGTGCGAAAAAGGGAACATGAAGGTCCAAAACCCAAAATCTGAAATTTAGAGTTCGAGGTTTTGAAATTTTAGAGGTTTCATGAGCTTAGAGAAATGAATAGTGTCATGCGGGAAGAGGAAAATCTTGAAATACGAAGTCCAAAATTCATACTTCAGGATTTTGGGATTTTAGAGATATGCAACGACCGGATGGATGAATAACCCCAAAACCCCGAAACTCAACCCTTGAAATCTCAAACCCGAAACCCCCAAAACACAGTAAAGCACAAAGCTCTAAAACCCAAAGTTTGAATTTTAGACTTTGAGGTTTTGACATTTCGGAACATTCAATCCCCAGAGCATGTAAATCATAACTTGAAGCCTAATTTTTTTACTTTGGGGTTTCGGCATTTCAGAGGTTTCACAAACTCAAGTAGATGAATACTGACTCTAATCTCCGAAACCGAACCCTCAAAATCCTAAACCTTGAAACCCCTAAAACCTTGAAAGTACAAAGGTCCAAAACCCAAATTTTGAATTTTAGACTTTGAGGTTTCGGCATTTCAGAACATTGAAGCCCTGCACCACACAAATCATAACTTGAATCAAACCGAAGTTTGAATTTTGAACATTGGGGTTTTGGCATTTCGGAGGTTTCTTGAACTCGAGTAGTTGAATAGTGACAACAATCTCTCGAAGCTCAAGTTCGAATTACCAAAGTCTGAAATTTTTAATTTCAAAAGGTGTGACGCATGGTCGAAGTCCAAAAAGGAAGATCAACCATCCACATTTATTGCAATATGTAACCCTCATCTTCAGATGGCCATAACTTTTGACTGGGAGCTCAGATTTGCACAAAATAGGACTTTTTGAAAATCTCTTAGTGTCTTCTACACAACAACTACTATTTTCCTTAATTTTAGTGAGATTATGTATTCCAAAATTTGGAAATATAACCTGTCATTTTAGAGGAATGTTTCCAGATTTCTCACCTACCAAAATAATGAAGGTATGGGCTTCCTTTCTTCCCCAACAAGGCAAGGTACATAGAGGTATGGGTTTTATAGTGGCACCCATCATTGTTGCATGAAATTTTAATGCATTTTTGGGAGGTGTAAGAAAGATTTCAAATTCCTTCTCTCTCCCTTTTTCTCATTCTTCCTATATATTGTAAGGAAGGGCTCATTTTAAAAGGTTGGACACCTTTTATATGCCCCTCCCTTCTTCTTCTTTTTTGTAAGATATTTTTGGAGATTCCAAACCTCCCTACTGGACATTTTAATGTAAAATATGTGCCTTTGAGCTTGAGTGTGGTGTATTGTATCAATTTTGGGAACAATATAAATAGATTTGTGGATGTTCTAAACACCATTTTGTGTTTTTCGCTACTCTTATGGTCTTTCATCACATGAAAATTATTGTGTATTGTTCTATTTTCATTGTAAGGTTCTAGTAGTGTTATGTTTATTATGTAGGTTGTTCAACATCCTTCTTGGTGCATCACCTTCCCTTAGAGTAGGTTTTATTTTTATGCATTTTCTCTAACTCTATCTCCTTGGGGAAAATGTAGATTAGGTTAGATATGCAAATCTCTACACTTTGGAGTAGTTGGAACTTGGTTAGGATAGGAAGCCCCTGACTTTTCCAGGAGGGTTATCGTGATTGCAAAGTCCCACACTTTTGGATAACTCCATGTTTGAAGAATCACATTGACTTCCTCAACCATTCACTTGTGAGCAATCAAGGGTGTTGTGATTTCACCATAACGATACTTCTCGTAATGATATTGTATAATGGAAAATTAATCAAATGAAGATCCAAGAAATAATTCAAGTGGTGTCTTCCTAATGTCTTTGCAATCATCGTGAGAGTGTCCTATAGTAGCATGCCACCAACAGAATAAAACACCGTTTCACTCGGAATGATTCGCTCCTTTTAGAAATAGATAAGGTTAGGGGCCAGGAGGAATACCCGTAGAATGTCGAGATGGTGTGCGCGTATCAGTAGAGAAAGATCAAAGCCGATTGCGAAGAACTCCTTTTTTCTTGGAAGGACTACTCCGCAAATAAGAACACAAGACCACAAGATTTTGATTAGACAATAAATGAGGAAACTCGCCTTGGGCCCAGTGAAATATAAAACTTCCTTTCAAGGTGGTCAGCTTTCGCTAATATGAATTAACACAAAAGACTGTAAAATATCAATTAAGTTGCTTCGTTGAACTGGGTAGGGGAAAGGCTGGTTTTCTGGTTTTGATCGAGGAACCGATGCCGGTTACTGATAACCGATGCCGGTTACTGATAACCGATACCGGTGGGTTCTAGGATCTGTAGGTTAGTTGCTTTGTGGGGTAGTTGTGTTGTTTGTAAGGCTGTATATAGGTGGTATTAGGAAATAAGGTGATGAGAGGTAGATGAATGATAGTTAGAGGTAATATGCATGCTGGGTAGTGGATTCAGGGATGGATTTATGAGGACTGTAATTCAAAAGGCATAAGAAATGTTATAACAGAGGACATGCAAGATGTGACTTACTGGTTTTGACGAAGATGCAAGCTGATCTCCTTTGCTGTAAACACTTCTGGTATTTCCACTCATCTCTGCTCGGTCAAGTGAAGATCTGGACTCTCTTTTTCTCCCAATGATCTCTGTTGATTCAAAAATCATTCGACCTGATCCCAAAAATGAAATTCTGATCCTTTGTTTTTGGTTTGGGAGCCCATTTACAGTGGAACCGATGGCGGTTGGTTACGTAACCGATGGCGGTCGAGTAGAACCGCATCGGTAAGGAAAAAGTAGGCTATTTTTAGTAAAATAACCCACCTTCCCCGCTTTTCTCCCAAGAGATCAGTCATGGGCTTGGTCAAGTGGCTAGAAGGTCGGTTTTGGGTGCAAGTAAGGAGGCATTAGTTATGGATGTGAGTCTAGACCAAGCCATAAGTCTTAATTAGGTTAGTTTAGGTTAGGGCTAGGTCATGATGAGGTGGCAAAATGAGGTGGCAGGTAAGGTGATGTGGATTTATCAATTACAAGGTAATTAATAAATAATTGTGTAAGGTTTAGGTGATGAGGTTAAGTCATGCGAGATGAGATGCGGGTCACAAGGGGTCGTAAGACACAAATTTGGTGTCTACATTAGCCCCTTATTTGTGTAGCTTGTTTTGTAAAGTCGCACTGACAATAATATGAAGTGGTTTCCCTGTTATGGGTATAGGTAATCCCCTCAAATCTATCACACGATTGAGTGAACGGGAAATCAGTGATAGGGTCGATAAAGGGTAAATGGGGTAGAGGGGATGGTAAGATGGTGGGGTAGGTCCAAGGAAGCAGACGCATTTAAAAATGCAATAAGACGACTAGGGTACATGATTTGACGAGCAAACCAAAGCAATGCATAGCAAAGGTCGATAGTTTATCCAAACAAGGGTGATATAATCCTCGTATCCAAGGCATAGGAAGTAGCTCCAGGGTATATAATGGTAAGGTACAGAACGCTTAGGCGTGTTCGGCAAAGACTCAAATGGTTGGTTTGGTTGAGATAAACGCCACGGCCTAGGTCTAGGCAAAGTTGGTCGACATATCAAGTCAAGGACCCTAATCATGCTAAAACACGAACAGTGAGCTCGATGGAACAAAAGGTACAGATGGATGGATAAAATAAAACGTTGATTGTGGGTATGGTATTGATGATACTGGTATTGTGGTACGGCCTGGCCGGGCCAAGGCCTCTGCTGGTTAGATGCCGAGGCCTTGGGTCGGGCCAATGGTTAGGCATGGGCCTTGGGTCGGGCCAAATGGATGGGGGCCCAGGCCGAGGGTCAGGTCGAGGCCTTGGTCAGGCCAAATGGTGTAGGAGGCCTGGGGGGCCAAATTGGGTCGAGGCCTTGGGTCCAAATGGGTAGGTGCGAGGCCTTGGGGCCAAATAGGGCCGAGGCCTCGGGTCGGGCCAAATGTAGGTTGAGGCCTCGGGCCTCGGGCCAACAGGTAGGTGAGGCCTCGGGTCTGGCCGAATAGGTAGGGGCCTCGGCCGGGCCAAAGGGTAGGGCCTGAGGCCTGGGTCGGGCCAAATAGGTAGGTTGAGGCCTTGGGTCAGCCAATAGGTAGGCAGGTAATGGTTGCGAGGTCACGGTCGGGGGACCTGGGATGAGGCGAGGCCTGGGTGGGCCAAATGGGTGGCCGGGTGGCGGCCTGCGAGGCATTAATGGGCCAACATGGAGAGGGCGATGTTACAAATGGGTAGAGATGAGGCCTTGGGTCGGGCCAAATGGGCAATGGGTAGGTTAAGGCCTTGGAGAGGGGCCGAAATAATCATCACCTAGCAATGAGGCGTATAAGAAAATAAATGTTAAGAGGTATAAGAATAAATAAGAGATGACCGACCTGCATGTCGATGATAGAGAAGATGTATTTGTTTAACATCTAAATAAAACGAGATATGTATGTTGATTTGAGTTATAATAATAAGAATGTTTTCGCTTTTGACTTTTTTGTGTTTTGAAAAAGGATAAAGAGGAATGTGATTAAATAGAAATACACAAAAATATTTATATTTACCACACATGATAGGTTATGGTAGGGGATGGTCGAGCTAACCTTGGGAGACCCCATGTCTCCGAAGTGCTGCCTACATAGCCCATCGCACAAAGCAAGGAGGGGCCTCGATCGATGTAGTTCTCCCTTAGGATCGTGGAGAGGCGAATTCGTGCAATTTGGTACGGTTTAGGCAATTGGTCGATTGGTAAGAATATTGATATTAATATTGGTAAGGTAAGGTTGTTGGGTGTCGAAATGAATTGGTGATGTTGTAAAAGGTATAAGGGAAGCGAAAGTTAGCCTACCCAAGTGGTAGGAACCATGTCCCGATTAAGATCAACACACAATCCTAGATGCGAGGCAAAGTGGAAAGAGTGCTCCGTAGGTGAAAAGAGCTAAACAAACCACCAAACGTAGAACGAGCTCAAGCCCTAGGTACCGTGCATGACGAGAAGTCCATAGGTGAAAAGAGTCAGATGATCACAATATATCGGGTGTACGTTACGTCCCTTGAAGTCAAAACAAATGGTGAGGTGAGGTGGATGATATAGCTGAGGTACAGAGAATTTATTACAAAGTGAGTGTTCTGACGAAAGAGAACCTACCCTAAATAGACAAGTCCATGACCCAAAAAGTTCTTTTTGAATGAGGCTTTTATTTTACTGAATATAGACTGATCGATGCGGAAGTCTACAAGGGATATTGATTGTGCTATTCTTGAGGTCTTCACGGTTGATCAATGCGAGAAGCTTCGATAAAGGCTCGACTGTATAGTTGTCCTTCGAGGGAGCAATCTATTTATAGTAGTAGCAGATATGATTTTAGTGCATAGCAGTCTTCTGGGGAGCAAATATATATAATAGCAGCAATAATTTGGCATATAGTCATCCTTCGAGGGAACACTATATATATAATTTAGATAGCTAGATGTTCTTTTGGTGTGAAGCATCTAGTTTGGTAGAAGTTTGACTCAAGAAAATCCCATAAGAATACGGCTTATTTTAAAACTTTAAAGTCATGGACTAGACTAAAAAGGGGAAGGCATCGTTAGGTGAGGTGGTGAGAATCAAACTATGTGAGCTTGATTTTTATTATGAGGTGTAGGAAACGAAGTGCATGTGGTGGTATGTGAGCTCAAGGGACGAGCTACAGTAGAGATAAGAAGTGATATAACACTAAATTCAACAAGAGAATGGTCGAAGATGCAAGGCATTATGGGTTCAGCTCAGCTTACCATTGCTTAAGCTAAACGATAAGCGCCTGATCCATAGGTGTGAGTGATTATGTAAGGCCCAATCCAATCGGGAGCAAATTTTCCACGCTTGCTCTTTTCTAGTTTGGTGACATGTTGATTCTCTTTGAGGACAAGATCACCAACCTTAAAGGTACGCTCATGAAGTCGCTTATCATAAGCACGCTTTGATGCGTTTTTGATAGATTTGAAGGTGATCAAGAGTCGTAAGACGACGTCGTCAAGAAGCTCCAATTGGGCTAACCGCTTCTCGGCGGAAATCATCGCTGGTGAGAATATCCTAAGAGATATTCTAAGGAGGGTATTTGTATTTCGAGAGGCAAAACAGCCTTTCTACCATATACCAAAGAAAAGGTGTGGCATTAGTAGAGGTACGAATGCTAGTACGATAAGCCCAAAGGGCAAAGGGAATGTGATCGCCCAATTTCTTCCTGATTCATCGACAACTTTCATGAGGATTTTGGTTAGGGTTTTATTAGAAGATTCACCACCACTGGCCTCCGCTGGATAAGTAAGGCGATGAGAAACTAAGTTTGATACCAAAGTTGTCACAAAGGTCTTGTAACAACTTGTTTTTAAAGATTTACCATTATCTGTTATTAGCGATGAGGAATACCAAAACGACGTATAATGTGATGGTTAATGAATTCGACAATTTTTTTCCTTTTTAGTTGAAATGAGTGGAATAGCCTCCACCCATTTTGTGTAATATTCGGTGGCTGTGATAATCCATCGGTGACGCCAGTGAAGAGGATGGGTGAATCTCACCAATAAGGTCTAAACCCCATCAGTGAGAAGGGCCAAAGATCTCGAGCGACCTGGAGCGGGTGGCTAGGAGTATGTCAAGGTCAGCATGTTGTCGACACATAACACAACGCTTAACATATTCAGTAGCAGCCTGTATCGAGAGTAGGCCAATAATAACCGAGGCGAAGGATTCGCTTGGCCACGGCAAGGCCACTAAAATGTCCACCACAAATACCGTCATGGACTTGTTGGATGGTATGGGTGATCTCCGCACCGGTGAGACATCGAAGGAGGATGCCATCAAAGCCACGTTTATAAAGGAGTCCCCCCATAACTACATAACGAGAAACGCGTTTAAGAAAAGCACGTTTACCAGTACTAGTAAGGTCAGAAGGGAGAACAGAGGTTGTAAGGTAGTCATGGAATTGGTGATACCAAGTATCCTGCGAGTTAGCAGACACAATATTTATCGTACAAACAACCGGGGCTGAATAAGATGGGGCAAAGAGTTGTGACCAAGACAAAATGTCGAGTCACTGATGAGGCTGAATTTGCGAGGCTAAGCAAGCCATAGTATCCGCAAATTTGTTAGTAGAGCGGGGAATGGTTTGGATAGAATAGTGAGTAAATAAGGCTAGAAGTGAATCCACGTAGTGTTTGTATTTTTGAAGTTCCTCATTTTTACATTGGTAGATGCCCATAACTCGATTGACTACCAATCGAGAGTCACCAAAAATATTGATAGATTTGATACCTAAGTGCAAAAGCAACCCGAGACCCAGAACAAGGGCCTCGTATTCCACCGTATTATTAGTGCAAGGGAAATCGAGTCGGAATGAAAGAGGCATAGGCTCAAGGCCAAGAGGAATGAGAACAACGCCAACTCCTCCACCGCTCGGCATTTAGATCCATCAAGAAGAGGGTCATTTGATACGACTCTTCCCGAGTGAAAGAGTGGCGATGAGTTCGCTTGGGAATATAAAATTGGTAAATTGTTCCCCGTGTAAAGGGGCTTCCGCAAGTTGGTCTCGCGATGGTTTGTCCTTTGATTGATTTCTCGTGGACGAACTCAAGGTCGAGGTCGGCGAGGAGCATGAGCCATCGGGCGATGCGCTGGTTTAGATGAGGTTTGGCATACATGTAATGGATGGGGTCCGTGTTGGTGATGACGAAAGTTTTGTGATTCGTAAGGTAGTGTCGAGCTTGGTAGCCACGAATGATAGTGGCTAGGCACAACTTTTCTACATGTGTATACCTAGTCTCATAATCCACCAAAGTACGACTTATATAATAAACGGCTTGTTCTCGATTTTCGAGTCACGATGTGCAAGCATGGCCCCTACAAACAGTGGTCGGGCAAGGAAAGGTAAAGGTAGAAAGGGCGGTCGTCTCGAGGTGGGATAAGCACGGGTGGCTCGCAAGAGATAAGTTTTGAGAGCTTCAAAGGCTTGGTGGCACTCTTCACTCCATCAAAAATCAATGTCCTTCTTAAGGAGGTGATGGAAAGGTTGACATCGATCCGAGAGTCGGGAGATGAAACGTCTGATAGATCGAGCTTACCTTGTAAACTACGCAATTGTTTGAGATTGGTAGTGGGGCATTTCTATGATAGCTTTGACTTTAGATGGATCGACCTCGATGCCACGCAAAGAGACGATAAAACCAAGAAGCTTTCCCAAAGGACACCAAAGACACATTTCTTTGGTCAAGACGATGTAATATTGTAACAGCGATCAAAAATAATGGTTAAAACATCGAGATGTTCACCGCGATGTTTAGACTTGCCAAGAAGATCGCCGACGTAATCTTCAAGGATAGTGTGCATAATGTCATGAAAATGTAGGTCATAGCCCGCTGATAGGTCGCACCAAAGATTCTTAAGGCCAAATGGCATTACACGGTAATGTAAGGTTCCCAAGGAGTTATGAAGGTAGTTTTGTGTTGATCGCAGGGGCAACCAAAATTTGGTCAGATCCTCGAAAAGCCATCCATGAGAGAGAGCATTTCATGACTCGCAGTGAGATCAACAAGTTGATCAATACTAGGTAGGGGAAGTCATCCTTAGGGCAAGCGAGGTTAAGATCCCGTAAATCCGCAGCATATCCGAAGTCCCCCCGCCGCTTTAGTGACAGGTGTACGATGTTAGAAATCCATCGAGGATAGTCAATAGCAAGATGAAGGAAACAAAAGAAGTCGCTGAGCTCTTTCTTTGACCAAGAGGGCAATGCGTGGATGCATTTTTCTCAATTTTGTTTAATTGGCTTGAATCGGGTTTAGAGTGAATGTTATGGACGGCAATGGTAGGATCAATTCCTCGCATGTCAACAGAGGGACCAAGCGAAAGCTTGTCATGCAGCACGGAGGAAAGTAGTAAAGGCGACTTGTTCTCGATGCGCGTTAAGGGATTGTCCGATCTTCACAATGTGAGGATCCTCCTCCGTGTGGATGTTGATTTCTATAGTAGATCTGCTCATTCAAAGATGGTTTGGGTTTCGATGGTAAGGCTCGCTGAATATAAGAATCATCCGCGCCAAGGTAAGTGAGGATGGAGTCGCATCCCGACACTCAACAACATTAATCAAAGGCGAATCCTCTTCGATCATGTCCGGATACGTATGGGGAAGAGAAGATGGGTCCTCATTATCGCGCTGATAAGTGAGAGGACCTATGAAGATAGCATTTATGAAAAAAAAAAAAAAGTTAGGAGGGATAGATTCAGGTCTATAGATTCTCGTGGGTGATGATGGCAAAGTGGTGATGATGGTTTGGTAGGGGTGACGCTGCCTTCTTCCGTAATACAACCGACACGAGGTGTCTCCGTGTAGGTGTTTCAGAAAACCGAGACCACCGCGATCATTATGTTTGCATGTGGTGATGGGGATGAGCGTATGTCGGCCTTGTTCATAAAGACCAAAACCAAAGCCTTTCCAAGCACAACGAGTCAAGAAGGTGAGGGCAAAGCGACGATTGGTAAGGTATTGAAAATCGGACTGGAAAGGAACCACACCAAGAGGAGGCTCAGGGGCAACGGAAGATGCGCCACACCCCCATACGTTAGGTTAGTGCGGCAGTGAGGTGGTCCGTAGGAGATTACTTCCCCCACACGACGGTCATAGGTAGGATGGGCATGTACCTGTCCGTACTCCTGTGGGGTATGGAAAGAACTAACGTTATATAGGCGATACTCCCCAAAGAAGGCGAAAAAACATCTACTAAGGGGTCTGAGGTCGGGATGTTAGTCATGGGGAAGGGAAGTGGTTTTGTGATGGTGGTTTCATTAGTCAAGGCGAGGTGCGATTGAGGTACATGGTTGAGGCATAGTCAAGAAGATGGTCAAGTTGAATGAACGGGTGTCTTGATTGGTACCAAGACATCATTTGGCGCGTATATAACATATCAGTAGGTTTTAAAGGGGGAGGATCAGCTTTTACGGTGTAGGACTTCCCTCGTACTCAAATTTTATGCATCTATGTAAGGTCGAGGGAACGCATCCCATGGCCCGGATCCAAGGACGACCCAAAGAATATATTATATCGAACTCTCCTCAAGGACATAGAAGAGTTCGGTAAAGTACGTGGTCCTACCCGAATGTTGAGGATCACGGTGCCTAAGGTAGAGGTAATAATAGCATTATTGAATGACCGCAACATGATGGGGTCGGCACACATGTAGCTAGAAGGGATATTCATTTGTTGAAAAGCTTTCAAGAGATGATGTTTAGGCTAAGACCCCCGGCAATCATAACACGACGTACACGAATGTCCCGACGTAAGTGAGATGAACAGGCAGGTCAGGTCAGGATCTTCTCGTACTCAAAATCGACAATTTCATCTTCGTGAGAAACCGATCGCAGCAGCTTGTGGGTACAGAGAGATGTAAGTGGTCAGCGGTGGGTTGTTTGGTGAGAGAGGCAACGTGATCGGGTGTTAGAATGGAGGCAACAGGGAAGGTTTTCATTAGGTAAGACCTCGATCCCAAGAATTTCAACGAGAGCTTGTCGATGAGATTCAAGTCCGAATGAGATCATATAGTGTCATTTTGACGGTGATCGTGAAGCCGTTTGATCATGGCTCGATGGGCAACTCCATTAGAGACGGGGTAAGCGGGTCCACGAATAACCACTTTGGGTGGTGGTGCAATCGGGATGCTAGACGGAGAAAGAGAGGACGCAGGTGTGCTTTCTTTCGCTTTCTCATTGTTTTTCTCGCGCCGAGTAAAGAACACTAATCATATTAATCTCGTAAACCCGAGATGAGGAAGATGGTCAGGGATAAATTATGGTCTTCAAGAGGTGGGGTCAGAATAATGATAGATCGTGGTGAGGCGGGGATAGATGGTATAGGAGAGGGAATTGAAGCTAAAGGTCTCTCCCTTCGTAAGTTGTCTTTCTTAACCTTTCTATCTGGGAGAGGTGACTGACGAAGGATGGTTTTTAAAGCTTTGCATCCCTCCACATCATGTCCTGGTGTGCGGTGATAAGCGCAGATCTTAGACTCATCATAACCTATAGGTCGAGGTTTAGACGGGTCATAAGGTCTAAGTGGGGGTAGGGAAATGGTCGCATTATCTACTAACATAGCAAGGATTTTGGCGTAAGATCCTTTGAGTGGGTCAAAATCAGAAGAGGATGAGGGTATTGATTGCGTGGGTTTTGGTAATGTTTGGGCGTGGTTAGTTCGTATGGGTGGTGGTTTAACCGAGGGGTGTTGATATGTGTTTTTCACTAAACGTGGTTTCTTCGGGCGCAGAGCTACGCTCGGGTCAAGTTAGATGATGAGGCTACGATGACATGGTAAATGGAAACAACCACGGAGAAAGGGGAGTGACAGAAAATAAATCCTTTGATGATGGAGTTTGTTTAGGGTCATGGGTGGACAGATACGTGGGGTGATAATGTTGATATACCCTTTGATCCTCCGTATGGGTGCAGATAGAGATCGCTTTGAAGAAAACGCAGGAGGTATGATATATTGGTGCAAGGTGGAAGGATGAGGTCCTAATATGGAAGGTAGGTATGACGATGATGGTTTTGATTGTGATAGAGGCACGGTTGAGTGTGTCTCCTAGGTGGCGGGCGGCTTTATTCTTGACAAATCTAGTCGCTTAGGGTGTGTTAGACTGGGTATGGGTAAGGTCCCAAGTGTAGGGAAGATTTGGCTAAGTTAATAGAAGTGACGAGGCATTTGGTAGAGGTGAGGGGGGTGAAGGTGAGAACATGGGCATTTTAAGCTTCTGTAAACACTTTGGGTATATGGTGGAGTTCTCAGGATCGGTCATTTGCATTTGAGTAGAATATGGCATACTCAAACGCTCCCATAGGATTTGTCTATCCTCCGGAGAATGACAATCCTTCAGCTTGAATTGTAAATTTGGTACTAAGAAAGGTGGGTCAGTGATTCCAAATTATCGTGGGTGTGATACAAAGGGAGTAGATGAGGTACCGTATCAATAGATGTTAAGAGGTCAACCGGTCGTTGAAAAGATTTAGGCGATGAAGAACTAATAGGTAAGAGGGCGTGTTCGAGAGGATCCGTCATGGTTAAAGAATTTGGTGATGTCGCAAGCAAGAGATTTCTCGCCTAAGGATGTCAAAAGGAGTGGCGATCTTCCTCTTGTGGCAACAAGAGTGGTAGAAGGGGAAGTCCGGGAAATAGATAGATTAGATAACATCCGTCGCAGCTCAGTAGGGATGTGGTATAAGCAGCACTCATCGATGGGAAGAGGAGTCTCGGCGCTTAACTCCTTATGGGTAAAGGAATGATTTCGCTTGGTTCGATGGTGGTAAAGGAGGTTCGGCCCTGTGTTAGTGAAGAGGCTTGATTCAAAATTTTCTCGATAGAGGCTTTGGGTCGGGTATCAAAGATCGCATGGATCTCATGAACACTCTCTTCGCTAAGATATCCTGGTTTGTGTTATCACATGGAAGAGTGATTCGGGAATGGTTTGTTGAAGATTTTCAAATTTCGGTTGGCAGGGGCATTAGGATTATCGAGGGTTATATCCCCTCACACAACCATTTCCTCGCACTATGTTTTTCAACATCTTGCAGCTTCATGACCGTGTCCTTCACGCGGTGGAAGTTACAGGTCATTTTTTGTACTGTGAAGGTATGGCGCGAGTGGAATCAAACCCTAATGAGGTTTAACAGAGGTAATGTAATGGCTCCCGCTTTGAGCAATTTTTCCAATATCACACCATATGTTTCTCCCAAGGAGTGTAGTTGATGGGCCTCGGCTTTGTACTTATAGGTGGTTTTTGTGGGGTATTAGACGGTGTTTGAGATTTAACCATCACCGCGGGACAGCTCCTTTTGATTTAGAAGAAGTGGACGCGTGAGGAGTGGTGGTATTTGGTTTATCGGGTAGAATCAGAGTTCGAAATTGGGGTTTTTGTTACGCAACCGCAATTTCTTTCTTCTAAGGCTCGAATTTCTAGTTTCCGAGCCATGGTAAAGGCCTCATCAAATGTGCGTGAAAGTTTGAATTTGAAGAGTAGGAGAAATGTGCTTAGACATGCCCGTGTGAAAAGTTCAATAAGTTCAAATTGAGGCAAGGCATATGTAAGTTGGTTGATAAGGCCACGCCATCGTCCAACGAAATCATGATAGATTCGCCTTCGAATCATTGATGGCATAAAGGTCGGTGATGGATACTTTCTTAGAATGTTAATGGAGAAGTGATCCAAGAAAGATTGGGCTAGTTGGTTAAAAGAGAAGATTGAGTGTCAAGGGTTAAAGCACTGTACCACTCCAAGGCAGGTCCTGATAAGGACATGGGAAATGTGCGGAGTAACAAGGCATCATCATGGGCAATCAAATAACAAGCATGTCTAAATGATCGCAAGTGTTGTTGAGGATCCTCTTTACTATTAAAACGAGTAAATTTCAACTCCCATCGAGGAGGATATGAATGAAGGGGGACAGAGGGTGAATGGGCTCCCGAAAACTTGCTCGTATGTCAAGGCGCTACGACTTCCCGACACGTGCCTCCGTGATTTTGCATTTTGTCCATCATTTGTTTGATGAAATCAGGTCGGATGAGATGATGATGCGGTTGTGGCAAACGAGAGGCAATCACCAAGGGCCTCCACCGACAATGGTGGAGTTAAGTGTTGATAAGGTATGGAGGATGAATATGTTGAGGCGATGTAATAGGGATGTCCCATATAAGGTGTTGAGGTTACCGGATACGTGTATGGGAATGAGAAGGTAGGCGAGCTTGAGAAGGAAAGCTCAGGATAGGTGGCAGAGAGCAAGTCATGAATGGAGTAGTCTGCAAGAGAGATGAGGTAGGGGCAATGGTGGTAATGATATGTGGGGTCCAAGATTAGCCAAAGAAAAGCCAACTGAGTCGTATGAACCTCTCAAGTCGCCGGATCGGGAGACGGGCTAGAGATGCAGAAGCAAGGTGTATTATCAAAGTGAGTGGGAGCTAAATGAGCAGCTATACTAATAGGCATACCAACAAGGAGCTGACCATCAAAGCGTATTTGGTCAGGGGTATGGGACAAATAGTATTAGACAAAGCTAGAATTAGCATCCGTAAACTTGGCAAAGTCCTTGTCTCCTACAGAATTTGGGGATCTCACCGGTGTCTCGTAGGATTCCCCACGTAATGTGAAGGGGGTGATTCAGTAAAGAAACAGAGCAAGCATGTGAAACCATGGCGGCGGCTTGCTTTCGAGTGATAACAACCATGGACAGTGTTCACAAAGAGGGTTTCAATCTATCCGAATAGAAACAAACCTTAGATGGTGAAATTGGCAGGTTGTGGTGGTTTGTCGTGGGTCAGAAAGACAGAACCGATATCGGCTAGATCCGATGTCGGTTATACTATATAGCCGACGCCGGTCGTGTAACCGATGTCGTGTAAGAAGTCCAAGTTAACAAGATATAAAAGGCTGCTAATTTGATTTTTAACAACGTTTAGTATACGTGTCCAATTATTGATCACAGAAGACAGAGTATGAGAAAGAAAATAGAACTAAAAACAAGCAAGATGCACACACAAATCCAGAGATTAACCCTAGGGTTAATTTTAATTATCGTGGGCTTATGCCTTTAGACGTAGAATGATGTCAGAATCCTAAACAAGAGACTTAGGGAAATGTCAAGTTGTTTTGGCTTATAAGGTTACCTCAATCTAAAGTGGAGGAATACCGCGGAAAAAAAAAAGGGGGATGTTTGAGCTGTTGTGTTAATTGTGAAGTGATTCGGTATGTGTTGTGCAGAAGAATGTAAGATTAATTTCCACAATACCGTGGATATCACCCCCACGTGTACGAATTGCTACTTAATCTACGTTCACTAGAATTGAAAACAACAAGCAGAATGCAATGCACGTGTTTTAAACCCAAATCGAAAATTATGTTCGATGAAGCAAGAGAGATGACTTTCACTAATGCGAAACTAGGAAAGCAAGACAAATTCTTTACGAAATATATAACAAAAGCAAAGAACAAAGAAGTATGCTTCCTAAAATGAAAATAAGCAAGAGAAATAGAAACCCAAGATGGGTCCCACTGCGTGCAAAATGTTTCACTTAATGATTCGCTCTTTTAGAAACAGATAAGGTTAGGGGCTAGGAGGAATACCCGTAGAGAATGTCGAGATGGTGTGCGCGTACCGTAGAGAAAGATCAGCCGATTACAAGAACTCCTTTTTGTCTTGGAAGGACTACCTGCAAATAAGAACACAAGACCACAAGATTTTGATTAGACAATAAATGAGGAAACCGCCTGGGCCTGTGAAATATAAAACTTCCTTTCAAGGTGGTCAGCTTCCCTGCTAATATGAATTAACACAAAAGACTCAGAAAATATCAATTAAGTTGCTTCGAACCGGGTAGGGGAAAGGCTGGTTTTCTCGTTTTGATCGGAGGAACCGATGCCGGTATCGATAACCGATGCGTTACATCGATAACCGATACCTGTGGGTTCTAGGATCTGTAGGTTAGTTGCTTTGTGGGGTAGTTGTGTTGTTTGTAAGGCTGTATATAGGTGGTATTAGGAAATAAGGTGATGAGAGGTAGATGAATGATAGTTAGAGGTAATATGCATGCTGGGTAGTGGATTCAGGGATGGATTTATGAGGACTGTAATTCAAAAGGCATAAGAAATGTTATAACAGAGGACATGCAAGATGTGACTTACTGGTTTTGACGAAGATGCAAGCTGATCTCCTTTGCTGTAAACACTTCTGGTATTTCCACTCGTCTCTGCTCGGTCAAGTGAAGATCTGGACTCTCTTTTTCGCTCCCAATGATCTCTGTTGATTCAAAAATCATTCGACCTGATCCCCAAAAATGAAATTCCGATCCTTTGTTTTTGGTTTGGGGAGCCCATTTACAGGGAACCGATGGCGGTTACGTAACCGATGGCGGTCGAGTAGAACCGCATCGGTAAGGAAAAAGTAGGCTATTTTTAGTAAAATAACCCACCTTCCCCGCTTTCTCCCGAGAGATCACTTGCCATGGGCTTGGTCAAGTGGCTAGAAGGTCGGTTTTGGGTGCGAGTAAGAGGCATTAGTTATGGATGTGAGTCTAAACCAAGCCATAAGTCTTAATTAGGTTAGTTTAGGTTAGGGCTAGGTCATGATGAGGTGGCAAAATGAGGTGTAAGGGTAGGTGATGTGGATTTATCAATTACAAGGTAATTAATAAATAATTGTGTAAGGTTTAGGTGATGAGGTTAAGTTACAACACCCTTGAAGTTAGATAAATCTTGTTATGAGGGAGGACTATTCAATGGGTGGGAAGCATTTGGCGAAGTTTGATATATAGAAGATAAAGGAGTATGAGGAGAAGAGAAATTGGATTTGTGATTTTCTATCATTTCCTTATCTCGTAGGAGATTTGAAGGGTTGATTACATGTGTGTTGTACTTTTAAGTTTAGGTGATGAATTGGAAGTGCATCTGAATTCACACATGAGGTGGTCTTGTTTTTGTATTTACTCAAGGTCTTCGACTAATTTTTGGGAGAGAAATACCTGGTCTTATATTGAATAGTAGGTATAATATCTTTAAGAAATATTTTTCATAGGCTTTTCTTATCAATATTATGATTAGCTTTTATAAAAAGTGTTTTCCATTTCTTAATAAAGTCTTGGGAAGATTCGTGAGCCCCTTGCTTAAGGTTTATGAAAAGTTTCAAGGAATTTTCAAGAAGTTATTGTTGTTGAAACTCATAAATGAGAGCTTTAAATAAGCCTTCTAAATAAACTATTGAATTGGGAGGAAGTTGGTTATACCATTCTAATGTCTCGCCTACGAAATTCTTTGCTAGAAGCTTAGTGATTGCATAGGTATTTTTTTGAATCCATTCTTTGCATACGTTGCCAATGGTATTGAGATAGAGGGATAGATTCATCGAGAAAACATAAGAGATTATACACTGGACAATATCTTTCAAGTCTATGGAAGCAATGAAAGGATCTATTTTGGATTATTTACAACATCTTGATTCTTATTGGTAGAGGAGGAATATGATTCTTATTTTCATCCAACAATGGAGGGGGTTATAAGAGGGAAAGTTAGGAACCACATTTTGAGATGTTATCTCGTAACATATAATTTTTATTTGGAACATGTTGGTTGTTGTAGTAGCTTGCAATAATACCATCTGATCTAGGAGCTTAACTATTACCATATTAGGATCCATAAAAGAAGAACGACCTTTATTTGTGGGTGTTTTTATTTGATTATCATGTTCATTAGGGGAGTTTTGGGGAATCCATTTTTATTAATCCTTCAAGGAGGAGTTTGATCATGATATGGGAATCCCTTATTAATACTAAGTATGGTCATTTCCATTCCATTAATAGATATCTTTTAAAATTCTCCTCTCTTGTCGAGGTGAAGTATTCATTGTTGTTGAGATTCTTGATGATGGATTTGGGGTGTATATTTTCAATCTCAATTGCATTACATTTTTTTGAGTGACCCTACTCTAAGTGATGAGATGGACAGGGTTGGGATAGTAAAGTCTCATGGTGAGATTGTGATGTCTAAGAAGGTTAGTGCTTGTAGGATGAGAGCGAGAAAATTTAGGAACATGGAGAGGAGATGTATATACAAAGGAATATCACATAGATAAGTTCATAGGATTTATTTGAGCCAAAAATATCCTTATATGAGTCATTTTTGTAGGTTTGGTAGCTAAAGATATAGATTTGGAAATTTGAACCTCAAACAGAATCATCCTCGTAAAATGTCTACACAAGGGACAATGGCGTTAAGAAACATTTTTAAATGAAAAGACCAAATCGACCCTATCGAAAGTTTTAACAGGGGTCAAAGGCATATGGGAAATGCAAGGACTAGGATTGATAGGATTGGACCCGTCAGAAACTTGTACATGTGTTGAAGGTATCCGAAATTGATGTGACAAAAGAATATAAGATCACCCCAGGTGATGGTTTCGTAGATAGATTCTTGATATTTCTATGCATTTTTAATTCTTCAATGAGATCAAATTGGGATATGGATGATATTAACGATCTTTAATTGATTAGAAGTTTTATAGGATTCACGTCTGTTCAGTAGAGAATATATGCAAGAAAAATGTGTCTCAATATCTTGCATTTCTAAATCATCCATTCTACAGGGTATCGAGGCAGCTAGTGGGAAACACACATGTACATACATACAAGGGGGTAAAATTAAAGGGTCTACAAGTGAGCGCTATCAGTAGTGCCCACTTTCCTTATATATATGGATGTTGTTAGGACATGTGATATTTGGACATATTGAGTAGACCGAGAAAATTGAATTAAAATTGATGATGATATAGTCGTTGATGAAATTGTAAGTGATATTGTTGTTTGTCTTGATGATTGTTGTGATTCATATATATATTAATGATTTTGAAATTTTATTTATATTCATTTGGATGTTCGATATGGCCACAAGGTCAAGGAGGTATTTGTGTTTTTCAGGTTAAAATATATCACAATAAACATCGGGGATTGGAGACCAACCACATTGGAATTCTAGATGAATTCAACAAGGTCACCATGGCAACTTGTAATTGTTTGTGTGTTTGTTTGTTAGTTGTTTGGGATTTCCATGGGGATCCCCTTTCAAATGTGACCAAGGGATTTATGTTTTCTTTATTTGGTTCCTTTGTTTAATGTTGCATGTGTTTATTTAGTGTGTGCATTGTCCCTTTTCTTTTATTTATTAAGTGGTGTGTAAATATATGTGAGTAATCATGTTGTTAAGTAATTAATTAAAATCGGTCATGAGAATGTAATTAATAGAGTTGTTGGCTCTTGGTTAAGTGTTGTAAGAGGCATGTAAGAGATGTGTAAGTTAATTTTGAAGTGTGAAACACTCCACCTTCTTTGAAATCCGAATTTTCTTGAGGCTGATTTTGAGGCTTGTGGGACAAGTTAAACTTGTCCCACACCTCTTAAATTTATTACAACCATACCTATGGTTGGAGGGTTAAATTAGCCTTTCATTATGCATTTTGTAAGTCAAGTTGTATGTTTATTGCACTTTCTTACATATTTTTAATTTCAGTCCTTGGGGTGTGGGCTTGTTTTGGAGTGTGTAAGTAAACCGTCATATTATTCACCCACCTAATTATTATGCATTGGAGAATGAAGTTGACTTTTTTGTTGGGGTTGAGGATGTGTGATGTGGCATCCTACATGGATCCACCTCATCCTCTTCTCTTCCTCTTCTATAAAATTTGAATTCCTTACCTTGTTTTGGGGTTTTTACTTCACTTTAGCATAGTTCATTTTTGGGTGAATTCTTTGTGACTGCTTTGAGCTCTTGCTTTTGGAGAAGATTGAAGATTTTGAATGCTTGTAGATTGTTGATCTTGGATTGCTTTGCATTGGAATAAATATGTTGTTTGGAACTTGGAATAAAACTCCATCATGGAGAGGTAGGAGCTTGGCTCTTGAAATGATCTTCTTTTTATTTATGAAAAAATGTTATTGGTGTGAATTCTTTGGCATGTTTGTGGGTTTGTTGGGGGTAGATGGCCTAGGAAGGTGGTGTAGGAGAAGACTATGGGGTTTATTTTTTTGTGGGAGGCATAAGTGTCTTTGGGGAGGTATAAGTGTGGAGGAGTTGGGATTTGGGTTCCACCTTACAAAGAAATAGCTTGCATTTATTTACTCATTATAGGGTGCCATAAGAGGTTGGGAGGAATAAGGAAATGTGAGGAATAAGGGGTACTTGGGGAGGCATAAGGGCATGTCGGGATTTGAAATGTTATATTTTTGTGGTTTGTTCTCAGGTGGTGATACCCATTTCCCTTTGGGAGGCATAAGTAGCATCCCCCATAGTTTCTTGCTCCTTTGGCTTGCTTGATGAAGCATGAGTATTGTTTGTGTTTTTATCTTTATGGTTCTAAAACTGCAGTTTTGTTTTGGACTATGTTTTAAATGTGAAATTTGCATGTGTGTTGTGGTTGTGGAAGCCTTTGTTTCCATGAGTTGAAACACATTTCTTATTACATTGTGGTTGGGGCTCGGGGGCCAATGAAGAAGGATGGATTCTCTTTTTCATTGGATGTCTTGGTTGGGTGGAGAGTGTTGCCTTTCCCTTGCCTTTGTTGTGATCAAACTGGAAAATGGAGGATCTTCATGTTTCTGTACTAGAGCAAAGGAAAAGACATGTCTATGATAGTCCTTGATGAGATTATTTCTTATTGTAAACTTTTTCCCACTTGAAGTGGATGACCTTGTATATTATTTGTGATGGAAAGATGTTTTGTATTGGCTATGAAAGTTGTAATTTAGAAATGTGAAAGAGATATACTCTATTTTCTGCTTTTGAAAGAATGTGAAAGAGAATTGTATTCTGTATGTTGTATTCGAGGAATGGAAGAAAGAAGTTGTAAAAATATCCTTTTGAATCAATAAAATATTGTATTACTTTTCTCAAATGGTATTATTAGGTATTAAAATCTGATGGTTGAATGTATTTTGAAATCTCTTGTTGGAAAGATGAAAAGTGAATACGTATGAAGAAATGTCATAATGTTCTGTTCTTTAGAAAGGAATGTTTGAAAAATTAGAAGTTGTAATTTGACATTTGAATACCTTGCTTGAATCAACTTAATAGGTTAGAGTGTTTTGGAATGAATCCATAGTTGAAATTGGTAAATGTAAACAAATCTATTTGAATTGGATCATTGTTAGATGTTTTTTTTTAAACAAAAAAGAAAATTGAAAATGTTTTATCAAAAAGCACAGATCGACCCTGCAACCTTGGAAAATGAAATAAAATGATTGAATTGAGGTTACATGATCAAAATGACCCCAAACAAACTAAAACACTTAGGAAATTTTTAAAGAACCTTTCAAATCGAGAAAAGGAAAAATTGCATTCGTCTTGCTATCAAAGGTTGCAAATTTTGAATTGTAAATCAATCAAACAATATATACCTTGAAATCTATCCTAAATTCCTCTAAGAGAAATCCTCCATGTCTATTTGGCATGTTGAGAAAGGAAGGAGGTTGAATTGAACAAAATTCTATAGGTCAAACGTCACCAGTACACATTTTTAAAGCCTACGTAGAACGTCTTCTTAAAATTGACCCTTCAAAGTTTATCAAAATTAAAATTTTAAGCTTCTGTGCAAAGAGGACTTCAGAGCTTTCCAAAAAGTCCTCGTTTTCCAAAAACCAAATCCCCAGTCAAAAGTTATGGCCTTCTGAAGTTTTACTTCATTTTGGCTTCAAAAAAAAATTGCCTTCTGAATTTTTACTAATTCAAAATTAATTAACAAATTATTCTTAATTATTCTTAGGCGGACCAGGAAAAATATTTCCCTTTTTCACTTTTTTCCCAAAAATGCTAAAGGCATTATGTTCCCCACCACTCCGCTAACCTGAAAAGCTTTTGTTTTTGCCAAAAAAAATAATCTAAGTTTGAAAAGAAAATTTGGAAAATTTTCCCATGGCCCCCACCTTTTGCCTTTTGAAATGTATCTTCGCTGGGCATGCGGGCCCAATCCTAACTTAGCTTTTAAAAAAATTTGCAAAAATTTCCTAACTTTCCCCACCGCCCAACCCCCCCAACCAATCAGTTGCCTGTATGTGTGCTTCACGAGGCAACGGGGAGGTGCGAAATATTTTAAACCTTAGCACTTTCGAGATTAAAATTTGGAAAATTTTCTAAGTTTCCTCCATGGCCCCGCCAACCCGCATCCAATCAGGTGCTTCCACTTGGCATCATGAGGCATCGGTGGAGGAGCAGATCCTTTTAAAAACTTAGTGCTTTTTATCCTTGGGTATAAAATTCTAAGTTCTTCCGTTGGCCCACCACCATTTCCAATGAGATCTTGACACATGGTGCACCTTGGGTGTCGGAGGAGGCACGGATCATTTTGATCCCTTAATGCTTTTGGTAAAAAGACTAAATGTCTTAAGTCTCCCGACGGCCCGACTTCCCACCGAGGCTTGGAAATGCTGACACGTGTCCCTTATGGGCTCACGGGTGCGCGCAGAGGCAGCACTAAAGTTCTTCCCCACCCCACCAGCCCACACTGCATGGAAAAATTTACTTCCCCCCCACCGCACATGGGTACATGGAGTGAAATGTGCTTTTCACCCAAGAGTGCTAAGGGAAAAATTTCTTCCCTAGGCCCGAGAAGAGTTTGGGAAAATTTTCTTCCCAAGGCCCACCGGCCCATAACTTGAGTTTTATAGGGAGTTAGAAGGACTTCCTTATATCTCTAGAAAGGGGAAGAAATTTCCTATCTAATGGAATGGTTTTAGGAGTTTTTGAGTGTGGGAAAATACAGAAAAAGAACTAGTTTGAATCGTTTAGGTCAGTATGTCGGTGGGTAAGAGGAAAACTACCTTCCTTATTTTTTCAAAATGTATTTCTAAAAGTATGAGTTGACCATTCTGGGGCCACCTTATGGGGCAAGGGGATGTTTTTCCTACCCCATTATAATGAGATATTGTTTTATTGTTTTGGCCCCTGTAGCCCTCTAAGTGTAATTAAGAAATATTTAACCCTAAGTGTTAATATAATCTAATTATTAAATTAACACCTAAAGGAAATTTAAACTATACTTGGTTAATTATACCCACTAATTGTAATGTGGTCTTTTATATGTTGTTCCAATGGAAAACCTTATCTTCTTAACATGATTGACCTTGATGTACTTCCTTGTGTCAATGTTGCTTTGAGGCTTGTTTGTAGCCTCACCTTGAACAAAAAAAAATTATTCCTTAATTTTTCCTAATTAACCTAGGTTGTTCTTGGGTCTCGAGTGGGAGTTTTAGAGGGCGTTACACTTGGTATCAGAGCCATGGGTTCAAAGCTTGGACCCTTGGGCACACTAGAAAACTTGAGACATGAACTTTAAACCTAGTACAATATTAAACCTAACACACTTTCAAATCTAGAGAACAACCTTGTTTGAAATTACATATTTAGTGAACATGGAAAACTGAATAAAACCTAGAATAGTGAACTAACCTCACCTTGGTCTCATGCGGGGCATGAACAAGATGAGGGGTATTTTCACATAGACTTAGGCTTGCCACCACCGGATCATGTTGTAGCAGCCATCCTACCACAGATTTTATAGACACTCCAGGACGTTAATGTCACCTTACGCGAGGGTCCGTGGGAGCACGTACTACTAGACATGATAGAGAGCCATCAAATGAGGCTCAGGAACCTTCTCGACATAGTGATGATCACAGAGCAGAGAACTCCCATGTGGAGTTAGCCAGAGTAGAGTCACCATAGAGGGGATAGGGAGACCAAGTTTCAGGGCACAAAGATAGGTCTCGAGCCCTAGGCTTAGAGATGGGCATGCAGAGAGGCCTAAGGGTCACCACCACCACTGTAGACCATATTAGGGAGATCCTGAAGCTTTAGCCATCACACTATTTAGGTGACACAGGTGGTTTTCAGGTAGAGGCCTGTTGGTGAGCTTGAGTGGGTGCTTCAAGCTCTTCCCTTGTTCTAGCAACATGAAATCTCGTGTTGCGATCCATCTTCTGAGGGATGGAGTTGGTGTTTGGTGGAGGACCGAGGAGTAAAAGCTCCACATTGATTCAGATTTGGTCACCTGGGAGCTCTTCGAGGAGCGGTTCAGGAGCATATATTTGTCACAAAGGTTCATACAATAGAGGATCGATGAGTTTCATGACCACCTACAGGAATCTCTTACAGTAGCAAGTATGAGAGTAGATTTCTGACCTACTCCAGTATGTTGAGTACATGCAGGATGAGCAGGTGCGGATCCATAGGTTCATCTCGGGGCCTTGAATCTAGACATTGGAGGTGCGGTTTGGATCCATTGCCCATGACATTAGCTGAGGCCATTGAGAAGGCCTATATATAGAGAGAGAGACTCGGGGAAGACCCGGCAGGCAAAGACCAAGTCTGGAGCCACATCCAGTAGATGCGGGAGGAAAATAGATCGAGGGTTCATCTCCTCCTCCTCATGGTGGACAGAGCTCATCACAATCATCTTTTAGACCATAACAACAATAACAACAGCAGTAGTCCCAGCCACCACCTTACAGACCTCCATAGAGATTTGATGCACAGAGGGGTTAGAGTATGGGGCCTCCTCCTAGGGGTCCCATTAGGACACAGGGAGTACCTAGAGCTCATTCAATAGGAGCTCACCAAGCAGAGACCTCAACAGTCCACCGCCGGTCATCAAGATCCACAACACATCCCCTAGGGCACCGACTAGAGTTGCTACTCATGGGAGAGGATCGGGTGGTTGTTTTGGATGTGGTGTTGCTGGACACTTTTGGAGAGACTACCCATAAACCCTAATAACAAGGGTAAGACACAAATCTCAGAGCCTAGTGTTGGTGACTTAGGGCAATCATTGGATCTATGCAGCGGTCGAGAACCACTAGTTGAGCATCGAGTACTCTTGTGATTGAAACCATAGGTAGCATAGGTGGTGTTCCTACCACCATTTTATTTGATTCTGGTTCTTCTGATTCTTTTATTACACCATCATTAGTAGAGCGATGCAGACTGGTGATAGTTAGGTAGGGTCATAGTTGGGATGTTGAGATGGCTTCTGGAGCCAAGATCTCTGTAGACTCCTTGGTTAAGGAGTGTGTAGTGGATTTGGGACCTTTCACCACTACCTCGAATCTTCGTATCCTTCCTTTGGGCTCATATGGAGTCATCTTGGGTATGGACTGGTTGTCTACACATAGAGCCAGGATGGATTGTTACCACAAGATTTCTATCTTGTACGACGATGATCTAGGAGTTAAGGCAACCATAGGTGGGTCGGAGACCCATTTCTATTCACACCATCTCCGTTATGTAGCTTAAGTGGTGTGTGCGACGGGGTTGTCAGATGGTTGCTGTCATAGTTAGTGACCGATCAGAGGATGGGTCTAGTGGACCATCGCTATGTGACCATCCCATTTTGAGAGAGTTTTTGATGTCTTTCCAAGGGAGCTACTAGGGTTACCGCCCCACGTGAGATAGATTTTCATATAGATCTGGTTCCGAGAGCAGAGCCTATCTCACGAGCACCTTATCGGATGACTACCCCTAAGCTCTGCGAGCTCAAGTTGTAGCTTGAGGGCCTGAGAAAGGCCTAATTCATCCTAGTGTATCCCCTTGGGGTGCACCGATGATTTTTGTAAAGAAGAAGGATGGATCCTTGTGGTTGTGTATTGATTACCACCATCTGAACAAAGTAACGATCAAGAATCATTATCCCCTTCCACGCATTGATGATTTGTTTGATCAGATGAAGGGAGCCACAATTTTCTCTAAGATAGACCTTAAGTCAAGCTACCATCAGCTGAGGATTTCAGAGGTGGATATTCATAAGACCGCCTTCGTACGAGATATGGCCACTATGAGTTCACAGTGGTACCTTTTGGCTTGACCAATGCCCCATGATGTTTATGAGTTTGATGAATGGGGTATTTAGGACCTTCTTAGATCACTTCATGCTCATCTTCCTTGATGACATTTTGATTTACTCACGTATGCATGAGGAGCACAAGAGGGCACCTTTTCCGGTTCTTCAGTGTCTTCGTGAGTAGCAGCTTTACGAGAACTTGGAGAAGTGTGCATTCTTTCAGACAGAGGTGCAGTATCTGGGCCACATCATTTCTAGGGAAGGTATCACTGTCGATCCTTCCAAGATTTGAGCTATTATGGATTGGCAAAGCACCCACTAGTGTGACAGAGGTGCATAGCTTCATGGGTTTAGTAGGATATTACATGATATTTGTTCAGGATTTCTCTCAGATTGCACACCCCATCACTTCCCTTCAGCAGAAAGGGAAGAAGTTTGTTTTTCAAACAGATGCGAGCAGGCCTTCAGGAAACTAAAGGAATGCCTCATGAAAACACCTATTCTTGCAGTGTTGGATCCACATGGTGAGTTTTTCATTTGCATGGATGCTTCTTTAGTAGGGCTTGGAGGTGTGTTGATGCAGGAGGGTAGAGTAGTGGCTTTTGAGTCTCACAAAACTCAAATATTATGAGCTTAATTATCCGACTCATGATCTTGAGCTTGTGGTAGTTGTGCATGCCTTGGTTCGAATGGAGACACTTTCTTCTTGGTCAGAGATTCACACTCAAGATAGATCACTTGAGTCTTCACCACCTCTTCACGCAGCCCAATCTCAATGCTCGTCAGCGGCATTGGATGGAGTTGCTTTGTGAGTATGATATGGAGATAGAGCATGTGAAGGGGAAGGAGAATGTGGTTATAGATGCTCTTAGTAGATGGAGACATGTGATTATGGCCACTTCGTGAGGCATAGATTTGCGGAGCAAGATTCTACAGCAGCTTCCTCTTGATAGCTTTCTACATTGCAGCTAGAGCAGAGATCGAGTCTTAGAGACCCCTTGAAGGGAATTTTGATGGTTTCTCATTAGAGGCAGATGGACTTCTTAGGCACAGAGGTCAGATTTATGTTCCCAGAGACAAAGGCTTGAGGCAAGACATTTTGACAGAGGCACATCGTGCACCCTATTCAACCCATCTTGGGGTGAAGAAGATGCATGCCACTTTGAGACAGTTGTATCATTGGAGAGGACTTTGTAGAGACGTGGCTCATTTTGTGTCACATTGTTTAGAGTGCCAGAAAGTGAAGGCCAAACATTAACATCCAGCTGGCCTTCTCTTTCCTCATGCTATACTGGAGTGGAAGTGGGACACCATTTCCATGGACTTCATTGTTGGGCTACCGATGTCGAGATATCACCATGACGCCATCATGGTCACGGTTGATAAATTGACAAAAGTGGCTCACTTTTCTCCAGTGAAGACCACTTATACAACTAGTGTAGTAGCATGGGTATATCTAGATGAGATTGTGAGACTGCACGGGATTCTCAGAAGATTATTTGTGACCATGATCCTTTGTATACTTCCCATTTTTGACTACCATGCAACATGCCCTCGAGATGAGGATCAATTTCAGCACAACATATCACCCCGAGATAGATGGATAAACTGAGTGGGTGAATCAAATCTTAGAGGATATGTTTAGGATGTATGTTATGGATCATCATTCTAGATGGGAGGAGTACTTGTACTTGGTGGAGTTTTCCTACAATAATAGTTTTCAGAGTTCTATAGGCATGGCTCCTTTTCAGATTTGTATGGAAGAGAGTGTAGGACACCTCTTAGCTAGGACAGGTTAGAGGACAATGGTTCCTCTTGGACCAGCTTTGTTATAGACATGGAGCAGCGGTGGTTTTTGATTAGGAAAAGACTACATGAGAGGCATAGGACATGATAAAGAAAGTACACATATCAACATAGGACTGACCATAGTTTTGATGTGGGCATGAAGGTGTTCCTTCATGTTAGGCCACACAAGATCCCTATCCATTATGGAAAAGGTTCTAAGTTAGCTCCTAGATTCATTGGTCCTTTTGAGATCTTGGAGCATATCGGCCCTTTGGCCTACCATCTAGCATTTGTCACCTAGCTTGTCTCACATTCATGATGTGTTTCATGTTTTAGTACTTAGGAGATATGTTGTAGACCCTTCTCATGTGCTAGATTGGACATCATTGTAGGTGTAGGATCAGGGTAGGTGATGGTGGAGCCCATCCATTAAAGAGCACAGACCATGAGCCTTGAGGCAGAGATTGATCAGTCCGGGTGCAGTGGGACAGATATGATGAGATGGTAGCCACTTGGGAGGATGCTACATTGTTACGAGTTCAGTTTCCACATTTATTCCAGTGACTTCCAGGAGGAAGTCAAGTCTAAGGGGAGGGGGATGTAGTGCCCACTTTCCTTCGACACTTTTTTTGTATTGATCCTGATACTGCTGACTATACTATGGACATTGTTATAGTTTTGGTTTAGTATGATGTTAGATGTTAGATCATGGATTATTGTTGACTTTGATTCATACATGATGCATGATGTATATTGGAGACATTTTATATAGATGTTAACATGTTGTTGGACATGGTTATATATATATATATATATATATATATATATATATATGTTGTTAGGACATATGATATTTAGAAATATTTTGGAGTAGACCGAGAAAATTGAATTAAAATTGATGATGATATAGTCGTTGATGAAATTGTAAGTGATATTGTTGTTTGTCTTGATGATTATATATATATATATATATATTAATGATTTTGAAATTTTATTTATATTCATTTGGATGTTCTAATGTGGCCATAAGTCCAAAGGAGGTATTTTTGTTTTGCGGGTTAAAATATATCACAATAAACATCGAGGGATTGGAGACCAACCACATTAGAATTCTAGATGAATTCAACAAGGTCACCATGGCAACTTGTAATTTTTGTGTGTGTGTGTGTTGTTGTGTTTAGTTGTTTGGGATTTCCATGGGGGATCCCCTTCGAATGTGACCAAGGGATTTATGTTTTCTTTATTTGGTTCCTTTTTTTTAATGTTTGCATGTGTTTATTTAGTGGTGCATTGCCCCTTTTCTTTATTTATTAAGTGGTGTGTAAATATTGTGAGTAATCATGTTGTTAAGTAATTAAGTAAATGGGTCATGAGAATGTAATTAATAGAGTTGTTGGCTCTTGGTTTAAGTGTTGTAAGAGGCGTGTAAGAGATGTGTAAGTTAATTTTGAAGTGTGAAACACTCCACCTTCTTTGAAATCCGAATTGTTCTTGGAGGCTGATTTTGGAGGCTTGTGGGACAAGTTAAACTTGTCCCACACCTCTTAAATTTATTACCAACCATACCTATGGTTGGAGGGTTAAAATTAGCCCCTCATTATGCATTTTGTAAGTCAAGTTGTATGTTTTATTGCACTTTCTTACATATTTTTAATTTCAGTCCTTGGGGTGTGGGCTTGTTTTGGAGTGTGTAAGTAAACTGTCATATTATCCACCCACCTAATTATTATGCATTGGAGAATGAAGTTAACTTTTGTGTGTTGGGGTTGAGGATGTGTGATGTGGCATCCTACATGGATCCACCTCATCCTCTTCTCTTCCCTCTTCTATAAAATTTGAATTCCTTACCTTGTTTTGGGGTTGCTTCACTTTTGCATACTTCATTTTGGGGTGAATTATTTTGTTGCTTTGAGCTCTTGCTTTTGGAGAAGATTGGAGATTGTTGCATGCTTGTAGATTGTTGATCTTGGATATGTTTTCATTGGAAAGGTTTTTGTTTGGAACCTTGGAATAAAACTCCATCATGGAGAGGTAGGAGCTTGGCTCTTGAAATGATCTCTCTTTTTTTTATGAAATTGAAAAGGTTGTGACCGTTTGTTTGTTCTTGTTGGTTGGTTGGGTAGATGGCCTAGGAATGGTGTAGGAGAAGACTATGGGGTATTTTTATGGGAGGCATAAGTGTTTTAGGGAGGTATAAGTGTGGAGGGAGTTGGGATTTGGGTTCCACCTTACAAAGAAATAGCTTGCATTTCTTTACTCATTATGGGGTGCCATAAGAGGTTGGGGAGGCATAAGGAAATGTGAGGAATAAGGGGTACTTGGGGGAGGCATAAGGGCATGTCAGGGATTTGAAATGTTATATTTTGGTGGTTTGTTCTCAGGTGGTGATACCCATTTCCCCTTTGGGAGGTATAAGTAGCATCCCCATAGTTTCTTGCTCCTTTGGCTTGCATGATGAAGCTTGAGTATTGTTTTTGTTTTGTTTCTGTGGTTATGCAAACTGCAATTTTGTTTTGGAATGTGTTCTAAATGTGAAATTACATGTGTGTTGTGGAATCCTATTGTTGCCATGAGTTGAAACACATTTCTTATTGCATTGTGGTTGGGGCTCGGGGGCCAATGAAGAAGGATGGCTTCTCCTTTTCATTGGATGTCTTGGTTGGGTGGAGAGCATTGCCTTTCCCCTACCTTTGTTGTGATCAAATTGGAAAATGGAGGATCTTCATGTTGTATACTAGAGCAAAAGGAAAAAGACATGTCTGACAGTCCTTGATGAGATTATTTCTTATTGTAAACCTTTTTCCCACTTGAAGTGGATGACCTTGTATATTATTTGTGATGGAAAGATGTTTTGTATTGGCTATGAAAGTTGTAATTTGAAATGTGAAAGAGATATACTCTATTTTTCTACTTTTGAAAGAATGTGAAAAAGAAATGTATTTTGTATGTTGTATTCGAGGAATGGAAGAAAGAAGTTGTAAAAATACCCTTTTGAATCAATAAAATATTGTACTACTTTTCTCAAATGGTATTATTAAGTATTAAAATTTGATGGTTGAATGTATTTTGAAATCTCTGTTGGAAAGATGAAAAGTGAATATGTGTGAAGAAATGTCATCATAGATCCATCACTTCGGTTAACTATCGGAATCTATAAATAGCATACTTGCTTGTATGGCTATAATTGTAAAAAGGCACGTGGGTCATTATTAGCATGCGACCTATTTCGGTAGAGTTAAGTGGAGAAGGGTTAGTTCCCCTCCTATATATATATGTAAATAACTACTTAAAGAAAATATAGAGACATACATAGAGAATGGATGGAAACACATACGGCAGGATAATTGTAATGATTCATGTGCACATACAGTATTGTATGAAGTTACTGTATTGCTGGTTCAATGAATAGATAAAGGAAATTGACCGAATCAAGTGTGTGATGTGTTTTACCAATGCATGTTATTACTTTTATGATGATTTACCTTTAGCGCTTATAGATCTGGTTGGAGATAAATGGGGAATGGATGAATTAGTTCCTAAAATATATGTTTACTATTTTATCATACCACCATTCTGCTACTACAACTATTAAGAGGGACCCGGTACCTTTGCACGCTTTAGGTGAGTGCTCAGCCTAGGCTGAGTGATGTGCCAACGACGACTAGGTGTTAACTAATAATTCTAGGTTGCATCATTGGTTCTATTGCCGGGACCTCTTTTTCAATTGTTTCAGAATGGTTCGCGATGAAGACATATCAGCTAACCTTAGCAAGCGTTGAAGAATGGATTCAAGATTTGGAGGAAGAATACACACGAAGGTTTGACACTGGATCCAGATTTAGCGCATGTACTTGGGTAGAGCAGAATCTGTATGACAATTTATACGAAAGCTTCTTTGCTATCTTTCCAGTAGAATTGTACGAATGGTTGACTGTGTATGCATCTAAGTGGAATTGGAGGTATCACACGCTTGTTTGGACACAGGAGGAATTTCAAACACTATATGATGCTTGACCTAAGCTGAACTCACGCAAAGAGATACTGGTTTTATGGTGTCATAAATAACTATATTTTGGAGTATTCAATTTCGACTTATTCGTGCCCAGGAGGTAGTAGAGTTCTAGTTTCTACGGTATCCTAGAGGGACATATTTGCAAGGTATTCCACTGGCAATCAAAATACTAATGGTAACATTGAACTTGGAAGCTAAACCCATGGAGAGCTAAAGAATCTCCATGTGCGGGGGTAGGAACAAGATTGGTGAAAGATGGCATACCTAGTGGCAGCACGATAGAGGGAAGAAAGGCGGCTAAAGTATGATGAGGCACGTGAGAGGGAATTATGCAAGAGGAAAGAAATTGCAGAACAGATGGTGTTGTGGAGAGAGATGGCTCGTGAAGGATTTGAGGCTCATGGGGAGGAAGAAGAGAAAGAGCATCAGGAACTCCCCCATCTAGGGAAGCATGACAGAGAACCCTCTTCGGCCTCACATGGAAGCGTGCGCAAGAGATATGACCTCGGGCCACTCGCACGCATCTAAACCAACTGTTGACCTAGCCTTGCGCTTGGTTTTCCAAGATATCTAGTATAAGCGAGTAAAAGCAAATCTTTCGGGAAGTGAAAGCATAGAATTAGGAGTAGATAGTAAGTACACCAATGGCAGCACGCATGACAGCTTCATTATTCTTTGGGGGCACGCTATCAAGCTCATCATCTACACGAGAACGTGAGTGCGGCGAGTGTGGGAATCACCTCTGGAGCTAGGACCACTTCCCGGACTATAGGGGTCCAAAGATAGTACCACTTTGTTGGGGCAAAGGGGAGTTCATCCACGGGCCCTATTCCAAATTCGGAGGAGGATCGGGTGGTATAGGTAGTTCTAGTTCGATGGTTTGGGTGGTATTGGAGGAAGAGGAAACCAAGGAGGTTCTGGTCGGGTGGTCGAAGGCCCGTAACAACCCCGAACATTTATATGGAGATGTCCCTTCATCTCCCGAGAATACAAGGGTATCGAGGATCTTTCTAAACATGTTCATATGTGTGAAATATTGTGGCACGCAAAAGTTACTACGGCCCCGAATGCGAAGGCAAGTCAATTTTCTACTACATTGCGAGGCACGCGCACATAGCTGTATAGGAAGTTTGACCCCAATAAAACTTGTATTGACTATACAACATTAAAAGATGCTTTCTTAAAAGAGTTCCACATCCTTTGAGTTTGAGCGAAAGAGTATAAGCACACTTAAGGATATAAAGCAAGGCACTACCGAAAGTGTATGTGAGTATGATGCGTGATTTAAAACACCTCTATCCAAACTCTCTTATGACATTCATGTAATTCAGCAAGATGCACAATGGTTTGTTGGGGACTGATTACTCCATTTCGAAGAGAGCATTGTCGCATAAAAATTATATCGATCCACACGAAGCATTAGAAGCCACTTTACGCGCTAAAGCAGTTGGGAGTATTGACACTAGAGTTAGTCCATTTTGGATGCTCGAGATAGCGGTTATGGAAAAACAGTTAGAGAAATTATCGAAACTCAACGCATGAAATGTGCTCGTGATCCGTGTACAAATTGTGAAATGGAAAGACACACTAAGGATAGTTTCCCTCACAAACCATACGTTCATTGTTATTAGCTTTGTGAGATTTTCCATTTGAACCATAATGTTAGTCACTACCCCTCCTATAATGCGTGATCGGGAAGAATGTATCCTCCTTTTGTAAAATGTATAGGTCCACGACTCATGATACTGAGGATCGTAGGATCGATTAGCTAGATCCATGATGCCAGTGATATTGGGGTCGACAAGCGAGTGTGGCTGATAATTCTAAAGGGAAGAATGAGCATCAGGATAGTGATTATAATAAAACCCGCTATGATAGGAATGACGGACGGTTTGAAGGGGCTTCAAAGGGGACGAGGATATAGAGGCAAATATGGAGGATGAGGCCGAGGTGGAGGAAGGAGTGAATTCCCTCGAGGAACTTTCTATACATGTGGTTCGCTTGACCATTATATGCACAAATTCTGTAGAATATTTCCTGTTCATTTTGTGGAAAGGGACATAGTTATGAAGAGTGCCCGGACTTGTATGAGCATCTCAATAAGTAGCATAAGCAAGAAAACAAGGGTATGGGGATGGTTAGAATCCAGCGCGAGCAATGGAGAATCAGTGGATGCCAAATTTAACACTAGAACTTGAGGTGGTAACAGTAAATATAACCACACGAGATGAGGCGGCACGCGCAAGAGAGATGTTGCAATAAAAGCCGACAATCACTAGGGAGGAAGTTTTGCATGCTAGATATCCAGATCCAGCTCATCAGAAATAATTCTATCAGGACACAATGGAGGTCCTTAGGAGCCTTCAAGGTGAGATACAAGGTTTAAAAGAGTAGTCTCAGAAATTGGAGCACAAGGATACAGAACAAGCCCTGTCAGATATTGACAACATCAGAGAGGTATGTAGAATGTTGTGCCAAGAGAATATTATTCCTTTATTAGGAAATTGGTTGAAAGGGAATACTCCGCATGCAAGAACTGAGACTAGAAGACAAATACTTCATGTGAATCTCCCTCCTGATAGCATTGACTATGATAAGGAGATCACTTTGAATGTTGTAGTGGATGGGTGGCTGTTGAGCAATATTCTGATTGACATAGGGGCAAAAGTAAATGTACTTACACTGGATGCGTGGGAACAAATGGGGAGACCCCCATTACAGCCATCACCTAATGTACTATTCATGGTAAAAAGAACAAAAGCTACTCCGATAGGAGTTCGAGGGATGCATCTATCACTATACAAGGGGGAAAGTTCACAAGAGACTTTGAAGTGCTAGCGCTTGCGAAGCAGATAGTTTCCTAGATTTGCTTGGGCGCCCTTGGTGTTTTGTGAACAATGTTGATTTGAGGTTTAACAAAGGATATATCAGCTTTGAGAACAAGGAGGAAAGGGTCATAATACCATTGACAGATGGGAAATCCATGCCATATGTGGAACCCTTAGCGAAGATGACCTAAATAGAATCTATGTACATGCTATTCGAGACCCAGAGGTCAATGATCCATCTAAGGAAGGAATCCTTCATTGGGAAGATTCTCAGTCAATCAGTGATACCACTAGTATTGCTTGTGATAATTGGGCTCATGGCACTTATGAACTAGTGGGACGTGAGGTTAAGTGCGCATCTACTGGCAAGATGGGTTTTTGCTATGTTCAATGTATAGGTCGCGCAATACCTCGCTATATTGGATCTGAAGATTTGGCTAGGTTTTTACAGGCCATAGAAACAAATTGGGCTAACGAACTTAAACGATGCACTATGTTGTCATATACTTTGGGTGGGACAGCCACGCGCTGGTGGGTAGTCCACAGGGATAATCTTTTAGAATGGAAAACAATTGAGACCGCCTTATCAACCAGGTGTTTTGAGAATTAATGCACCTACAAACATATGCCCTTATCATGGTGATCAACTTTGCTCACCATCATATCCAGCAACCGAGAGACTCTAGATGGTAGGCCATGAGACATTACCACCCTCATTTTGGGTGCATCAATTTTATTCTACCGTAAAAGGTTATGCACGTGCTTGGTATGTCTATGTTGAATTACATCGTGACACTGACAACTGGAAAATTTTGACTACATGAATGATCCAAACGTTTGACTTCTTTTCATCTATACCACCAGTGAACATAGCTTTAAGCTTTATCAAGTGCTTAACCATGGGAGATAGTGGGAAAGAGGAATAACTTGTTCAGGAATTATTTGGTGAGATAGAGACAGGGGCACACTTTATGGATGAAGAATATGATATCATATTACTTGAGTGCACTTCTTTGGAGAAAGATAAGGGGAAGATGGTATACATAATTGATGAGGAGGAAGTTGAGCACTTGGACGTGGATCATTCACATGGAACATGTGAAGTATTATCGATGACGGATGTAGATGTGCATGTGTACCGTGAACCTATGAAGACAACAAAGGTCAAAATAAGCGGAAGTTAAACCTAAGGAAGTGATAATTGGGGATTACTTTTGGTCAGAATCAGAAGTAGCAAAGATCATTGAGTTACTTTGTGATTATGAGGACTTATTCCCAAGAGGATACCATGAAGTTAAAGGCGTGCATATATCACTCGGAGAAATGAAGATAAAGCTCAAGGAAGGTGTGTGCCTGTTAGGAAGCAGCCATATCGGATGAATCCCAATTTGCGTGAGAAAGTAAAGGAGGATATTGACAAGATGCTGAAATCCGAGATCATTCAACCACTGGATGAATCAGAATGGGTTAGTCCTATGGTGATAAGTATCAAAAAGGATGGTAGGATTTGAATTTGTGTTGATTATAGGGAGTTGAATGTAGCATGTGTTACAGATCCCTTTCCTACGCCATTCATGGAGGAAATATTAGGAGTGGTTAGGTGCGAAATATATTCATTTACAGATGGGTTTTCAAGGTATCATCAGGTTAGGATTTCCCCGGAAGATCAAGAGAATACCACCTTCACTACTGAATGGGGAAGCTTTGCTTATACTGTGATGCCCTTTGGATTGAAGAATGCACTTGCTATATTTTCTAGGATAGTGGTACAAGCCTTCAAGGATTTTATTCATAACTTTCTACAGGTCTATCTTGATGATTGGACCATTTATGGGCTGATTAAGGATCATTGTGAAAATCTGTGCTTAATGTTTGAAAGATGTCGACAGTTGAGTATCTCATTAAATATCAAGAAGTGCATCTTTGCTACTCCATTTGGCACACTTTTAGGACATATCATCTGCAAGGAAGGGTTGTTGGTTGATCCAGCTAAAGTCATCGTTATCATTGGCTTGAAAGCACCGGCTAGTCAGAGTGAGGTGCGTGGATTTTGGGTCATACAGGGTATTACCGGAAGTTTATAAAAGGGTATGCAAAATTTGTCACGCCCTTGGAAGAATTACTCCAAGGAAAAGGTACATTCTACTGGGGGGAGTCACAATAGCGTGTGTTTGAGATATTGAAGTAGAGACTTACTACCGTGCCTATCTTGCATTTTCCTTCATGGGATAAACCTTTTCATGTTCACGTGGATGCTTCGTACAGCCATTCGTGTTGTCCTAGCTTAACCAGTGAAGGTATCATTGATAATCCCATTTTCTTCTAGCTAGAAAGTTAACCCCGCATAATAGAATTATACCACTACAAAGCGTGAGGCCTTGTCTATGATCTATGCCTTGCACAAATTTTGTCAAGATTTTGCTGGCTACACCATTTTTTTTTATACTAATCACATGGCATTAAAATATTTAGTGAAAAATCCTGTTTTATAGGGGCGCATATGCCAATGGGTACTCTTATTTCAAGAGTTTGACTTTATGGTTGTAGTAAAACCAGGTAAAAGCAATTTTGGACCGGATCACTTGTCTCAAATTCAATCAGGGGAAGAAGCACAAATGATAGAAGAGACCATGCCTGATGCACAACTATATAGATTACAACGTGTGCCATCGAATTAGAGGACATTGTTGTCTTTCGAGAACTAGTATGGCACTTTGAAGGCATGAAAGATTTAGCGAAGAATTAACTTGTTATTTGCATGCGACACCATTCATGTTAATTAGTGGTGATTTGTACAAATTAGGTAGAGATGAGGTGTTAGGCCGTTGTGTCTTGGAGCATGAACGAAAGGACATAATGGAAGAAGTGCATGATGGTATGCAGGTGGCCATTATATAGGTGATGTAACGGCGTGCGAAGATCCTACTTGCAGTTGGTGGGAAACATTGTACAAGGATTGTAAAGAGTATTGTAAGACATGTGAACATTGTCAACGTCTCGGTCAACCAGACAAATGGATGAGATGCCCTACAACTAATAACAAGTGCGAGAACCCTTTGAGAAATGGGCAATTGACTTCGTCGGTCCTATCTCCTCACCGCGCGTGAGACTAGGTCATAATATATCATCACTTGTACAAATTATTTTACCCGATGGGCGAAGCACACCTACGCGAGGAATGTATAATGGCTATAGCAACACGGTTCTTATGGGAGAATGTCCTCACAAGGTATGGTTGTCCTTTAAGTTTAACAAGTGATAGGGGCACACATTTTTTAAATGAGACAATACGAATTCTTTTAGATGAGTTTATGGTTGCCCACCATAAAACTACACCCTATCACCCTCAGGAAAATGGAACTACTGAGGCATTTAACAATATTTTGAGCCACACATTGACCAAGATTTGTGATGTTGGGAGGAAAGATTGGGATGATAAAGTATCAGCTGTTCTTTGGGCTTATAGAACAACATACAAAAGATTAAACAAAGCCACACCTTTTCAATTGGTATTTGGCGCAGGAAGTTGTTTTGCCTCTAGAATTTATGTTACCTTCTTTGCGCATTACATGCACTAGAGGTCTAGCTGATCGGCGAGGCATTAGAAGAACGGATTGTGAAGATGGTTCAACTAGATGAGCACCGCGCCATCGCACGATGGAGTCGAAAGCAGGAGAAAGCGCAGCAAATGTGCATGGCATGATCAGCACATCAGGGATAAGAAACTTGTGGTGGGACAACTGGTACTTCTATATGACTCCAAGTTTTTGTGCCATCCAAGAAAGCTCAAGGTGCATTGGTTGGGGCCATATGTTATCACTCATATACTTGAGTCAGGTGCTTGCCAGTTGGAAACAATTGATGGCACGTAGTTTCCCGGTTACTTTAACGGGAGTAGGCTGAAGCCCTACTATAAATAAGTCTTCTTGGTGTTTGTAATAAGGTAGTATTGCCAAATACATTAGGTTTCCCTTTATGCATTTCCTTAATGTATTTCTTTCATCGTCGCTATGCTTTGTCAATTTTAGCTCTTGTTTGTGTAATAAGTGTGCTTGCACGCATGAAACTAACTACAATATGAAGCATGTTGATGCGCAGAGGACTACACATCCTTTTCATGTGGGGTGGATTGTTGGTGACTCTTAGGGATATGCTGTGAAGATATCATGTTGTGGGTGTTGAAAGAAGGTTGCTAAGGGTAACTAACAAAAGATTGCTTCTCAAGATAAGAAAGAATGAATATGGATAAGGGAAAGTATAACGCATGAGGTAAGCATTAGCCATGGTAATTACTGGAGATCATGCGATTCGAGATACTCGGGCATGAAGGTGCACACTAAAGAGAAGTCTATAACGAGATGGTAAAGAGGCGTGCTAGAAGGATATAGCTTTGGCGCGAAAATATACCACGTGAAAATGATAAAATGGGTCATAAATGAGGAGAATTTGGTAGGTGGAGGAGTAATCAATGCAACAAAAAGTAGAAATCTATATAAGGATGGGATGCAATTTCATTTTACCCTTGTAACTATGAGAATTCGATAGAGAGATTATACGTGAAGAGCATAAAGCTAACGATTCAAGGTGCGAAGTAAGCGAACCAAGCGCGGAGAAGAGATTTGTGTATTAGAAGGACTTAGATCCCCTAGAAGAAGGGTTTGACAAAGCGAGTAATACAACAAAGGTAGGATGTGCAAGATCATAATTACAAAAGGGCACGGAGGAATCGGGTTAGGGTTTGAAGCAAATCACTCAAAACACTCGATGGTGACCTACAAAAAAAAAAAAAAACCCTATAAGAGAATGGCACCAAAGAAGAAAGCAACATTGATAAAAGAAAAGAAGAAGGTGGTGGTGGAAGAAGAGGAGGAGATGGCCCCAGAGAGCAATTTCTTTGAAATGCAAAGACTCAAGAAGTTATTGTGGGGCAGGAATGGAATACCCACATAAGACGAGCAAGATAAGTGAATACAATCACCGAACCAGTGAAAACCAGAAGAAGTTAGACGACCTACTCACCACTCGAACAAACAGGTGCACACTGAAGATGGCATGCGATATATGATGATGTCGGGAAAAACTACTCAAGGGAAATGGTGTTTACCAACTTTATGAGCTCCCATACTTTGGAAAGTATGCACCCTTGTACAGATGGCTGATGAGCCAAGTCCATGAGGACTTCTTCTACTTCGCAAGACGGCGGGTAAGACTGACACCCATCCTCATTGCCATAGTTACTGGATTACGGGAAACGGTGAAGACATTAAGACCAAATTAGTTGACAAAAGAATCATTTTGGAGACACATAAGGCATTGGGCTATCAAAAAGGACCACGCGGAATGGACATTGACAAGTTGAAAAATTGTCCAGTAGTATAGGCAACAACACATCTAACCACAAAGTTGAATGACCAAGAGCGTTGGTCACAAGTCAATTCTATGTGGTTGTATGTGGCCAAGCACATGTCAGAGGGAACCACTTATAACATCACCATATTCATTGCAAAGTGGATAGTTGAAGAAGCACGCGAAGGGAGTAAGAAAATTTTTGGTTGTATCTTACTGATTGTTGGTGCAAATCAGTGACACCCAGATGTTGATCGATTTCTAGTTTGACATTTTGGACATCCAGTGTGGATCGCATAGCATTGAATCTTTTCCCCAAGTGTGGGACTTGTAAAAATGGGAAAAGAATCTTCGAGTTAGAGGTTGGTTCCTCAAATCCTCTAATCGTGTGTGTATTACTACTTGAAGTTGCAGAGGTTTAAACTCAAAATCCTACTCTAAATTCCAAAGGGACAGAGATAGAGAATTCAAAAGAAATAAAACTAAGACTAATGAGGTGATACACCAAAGGAGTAAAGCAGACACCTACTACTACAAAACATACACATTCCAGGAGGAAATACAACACAAAACATGCACAAATTGCCAAATTTGTTGTGAGAGGTTGAAAAAAATAATGATAAACATATGAAATTATTGAGAAACATTTTAATCACATAGCATAATGATAAAATACAAAATTGAGCTTGGAATATCAGTAGATAATTTCACCAAATTTCTGTTGATATAAAGACGTGAAAACTCAGCTCTAGATCGAAAGTTATGGCCGTTTGAAAATTTAGGGCAAAACAGGCCAAACGAGTCAAGAGCCAAAAATTTGAAATTTTCCCACTATTTTGCATTTGGGAAAATTTCCCAAAACTCTCCACGCTCCGCCACGTTCCACCACTCGATGCCACATGGCATGATTCCATTCATTAATTGGGTGCTTCATTTTCCATCGTTTTGGCCTTTGGAAAATTTTCCAAAAAAATCTCCACCAGCTAGATGACCCAAGGACACGTGGCACGATGTGATTTGCCACGGATTTTTCCTCTATCTCGATCCATCATTTTTGACCATCCTTTCCGACTTATACATGTGGCAAAACCCTATTGCACATGGACTTTCCATGCGGGCCTATCTTGCACTTTTTGCCGCCACTTGGACACGATCCCATTGGCTCGCGTTTTAGGGGGCGAGCCTTTCCTTTGAAATTTTCTTTGATTTTGCTTTGGGAAAAACTCCCAAATTTTCCCGCATTTCACCGATCCTGGGACATGTGGAAATCTCCCATTAGATGTGGGCCTTGGGGGCTAACCTTTCTCTTTACGCTAACCTTTGGGAAAAATTCCCAATCTCTCCCCGCGTTCCGAAGCTCCGATGCCCCGAGGACACGTGGCCTATCCTCATTGGCTGCGGGTCTTGGGGAAAAAATTAACTTTGCACCCTCGCCAATCACTTTGCCAAATTTTCAATCTTTCCTCCACCGTCTGCCACTCCCTTGCCTAAGGACACGTGGCATAACATGATTGGGCGTGGGCCTTTCCTGGAGATTTTTCCATGGCGCCAACACTTAGTCAAATTTTCAATTTTCTTCCCCTTGGACACGTGGCACGATCCCATTCATTGGCAGGCCGTCGGGGTGAAAAATCCCTTCTAAAACCTTGCCAAACACTTGGTAAAAATTCCAAGTTTACCTCCGCCTCCGAGCCTTTCGAGGACACGTGGCACGATATTACTGGTTACGGGCCTTTTAGGGGAAAATTTCCCACAAAAATTCCACGTTGGACCATAACTTCAAAAATACATGGAGTTAGGAGGAAAACTTTACCTTTCTGGAAAGCTGAGAAAATATCTATCTAATGGTGCCATTTCCAGAAGGTCTTGAGTGCCTAAAAGAAAAAAATTATGACTGAGGCACAAGAGAGGGAAGAATGAAGGGATTTAGCCACAAAATGAGCAAGGGGCTCATTTTGGATAAAAATTTTGGTGACTCAGAGGGGTCATCTACCTGCTAGATGAGGTTACCAGTTGCCTGAAGCAATCCATTGGGCATGGGGTCATTAAATTCTTTATTTGGTACCCCAACTAATTAGAACATTGCAAGGAGGAAGATGGAAGGTAGAACACCATCTGATTGGAGCAAGGCCCGTAAACACATTTTCTGAACAGCAAGCTTGTGCCAAAGCACTTAGGAAAGCAAAGCTAATCTATAGCAAAAAAATTGCACAAGCACTTGGAGGAATGAAAACCTAAGCTAATATGTATAAGGTGGAGAACTTCCTTCAATAGCAATGCTTTAGATGGATTCCATTGACTGGAATCTACAACTCTTCACCATCCAATGTAGACAATTGGAAGGCATTTTTGTCCTTACACTTTGTGACCATGTATGGGCCACTCCAAATGGCATCAAATTTTGAATGCCTCCCCGATTTTGCTTTGTCTGCATCCCATTTTAGCACTAGATCTCCAACTTGGAAATATCTATCCTTGGCCTTTCTATCAAAGGTCTTCTTGATCAAAGCTTGATCCTTCTCCATTGTTTGGGATGCCTGATTTCTGATTTCTTAGAGCTCCATCAATTCTGCATATCTAACCTCCATGGGCTCAAAATCCAACAACTCCAACTGTTTCATGAGTTCCAATGTTGGCAACTCAAGTGACATGGGCAAAATTACCTCTCTTCCATAAACAAGATTAAATGGAGAGTTACTGTAGATCTCTTGGGAGTTATCTTATTAGCCCATAAGGCCTATTTCAACTTAGTATGCCAAGACCTCTAATTTTCATCAACAGTCCTCCTAATGATCCTTAACAAGTTCTTGTTTATAGATTCATTTTGGCCATTACCCGAGGGTAATAATTTGATGAAGTGCTTAGGTAGATCCCATTCTTGAAAACCCATTCAATTACCTTGGACTCAATGAATGCCAATGTATTATTTGATATTATTGTAGCAGGGATGCCAAATCTGGTTGTTATTCCCTCATAGAAGTCCAGGATGCTAGATTCATTTGCTTCCTTGAGTGCTAAATGCTTCAGTCCATTTGGTGAAGTAATCTGTTGCTGTTAGAATCCAGTTGTGCCCTTGGCTTGAATTTGGATTAATGACTCCAATGAAGTCCAAACCCCATTGCATGAATGGTTGGTCAACTAAAATTGGATGAAAAAAGGGCAGCTAGCCTCTCCTTACCCGTGAAGAATGCACAATTCTTGCACCTCTTGATCCATGCATAACAATCACTTGAAAATCTTGGCCCAATAATAGCCACTCTCATGATATTTAGAGCTATCACTCTTAGTGAAAAATGACCACCAGCTAATCCACCATGAATCTCTTCCAACACCTTTTGAATCGATTTGTAACAATGCATCTCGGTGCACTCCATTTACATCCCTTTTGAACAAAACACCATCAACAAGGGCATATGGGACAGCTGCAATCTGAAGTGTCTTCTTTTGGTCTTGTTCATCTCTCTGAGGGCATAGACACGTGCTTAGGAAGTGAATTATGTCTTGGGTCCAGCAGAGGAGTGAGGACACCATTATTTTCCTCTTGAGTGCTTCCTTGCTCATGGCTATCTGTGCAACGCCAAAACAACCTCCTTCCATTGCATACTTCCTTGTGTTTATTCAAGACCAGCTTGCTCACACAATCCTTTTCCTCTGACCAACTTGGTAACTTTGATCTCAATGTCATACTCCATGACACGAGTAATCTAGCCTGCTCTCTTTTCATTCAGGTCTTTGTTGAGGAGGAAGTCCTTAACTCCCACATGAGAAACCAGCAATTGAACCTTGTTGTTTGAAACTAGATGCTTGAATTTCTTCAAGCTCCTGATTACTACAAGAACATGCTTCTCAATGAAAGAATATCTCACCTCGTAGTCCTCCAGGATCTGGGAAGAAAGCAACCGGCTTCTCATCATTGTCTTTGTTCTTCTGTACCAAGATGGTAGAAATAGTATCATCACCCCTAAATGCATAGAGGATGAAATCCTTGGAGAAATCTGGGTTAATGAGAGTTGGGGCTTAGAGATGGCTTTATTGATTGCTTCAAAAATTTCCTTGCCTTCTCATTTATCCATTTGAAAGCTATGATTTTCTTTAACATCTTGGTGATATGCTTGACTAGGGCTGCAAAATCTGGACAAGCCTCTAAACAAAATTTATTCTCCCCATGAAACTTTGAAGGGCCTTCTTGTGGCTTGGCAATGGTAGTGCTCTTATGGCTTCAAATCTCTTCTGGATCAATTGCTAATCCTTCTTTGGAGACAATGTGGCCAAGGAGTTTTCCTTCATGGGCTAGAAAAATACACTTTTGGGGTTCAAAGATACCCAAATCTTCTACACCTTTGGAACAATTGTCTCAAATGAAAGAGATGGTCTGCTGCACATTTTTGAAAAAGCAGTGATATCATCAAGATATATCAACACCATGTTGTTAATCAAATCCTTGAACACCATGTCCATTGCCCTTTGGAAAGTAGCTCCAAGTGTTGGACAACCCAAATGGGATTTTCTTGTATGCATAAGTCCCCCATTTGGTTGTAAAGGCTTTCTTAAACCGATCCTCCTTCTTTCACCATAATCTAATTGTATTCCCTAAATAGCCATCAAGTAATGAAAACCTCTCGAGCCAGCAACAACTTGTAAAATCTGCTCCATGGAAGGAAGTGGGTAATGATCCTTGAGAGATGCTCTATTCAAATCTCTCGAAATAAACACACAATCTGATTTCCCCACTCTTCTTTCTAATCGGAACCAAGTTGGCCACCCAACTAGAATGCTTAATAGGGAATATGATTCTTGAATCTATCAACTTATTCAATTCTTTTCTCATGAGAGGCTCCATGTGTGGATTGATTGGCCTTTTTTTTTTTTTTGCGATGGGTTTAGTACTTGGATCCAATTCAATGGTGTGTTGAGCTAACTCAGGATTGAAACCTTTCAAATATTCATAGCTCCAAGCAAACACATCAGGGAATTCTTGACAAATTTGTATGAACTCATACCTTTCTTGTTCAGTTGTCATCTTACCAACTTGGAGTGATTTTCCTTCTTCCACCAAGATGGACACTGAATCTTCTCCCTTGACTTGGATGTTTGCTTTCTCCTTCCTAAACTGATCATTAGGATTGAAAATGGACTCCAAAGTAATAAGTCCCTTTGGTAGTTTGTTGGTTCTCAGCTGTACCACTTGGTCGCCATACTCCTATTCCAACTTTTCCTGATTTTTAGCTAAGAACTCAGCCTCTTCTTGCAAGAAATGGATGATTTGTTGATCATTTTCAAACACTTGCCAACTTACATCATTTTCTCTGCACCAAGGCCTTACAATCACATGGATGTTTGGTTGTACATTGTCTTTTTGGATGCTTTCAACAACATCAAAGGTTGCTCCAACTGCTGCAAGTCTATTAGCATCTTGGTTCTCTTTTCTAGGAATGGATTTGATGCTAAAACCCTCAAAATATTCAATGAGGTCCCACACCCTGTTTTTGTAGCACTTGAGCAGATCATTCTTGGTAGCATGCTGCCCCTTAACTTGGTTGACAATCAACTCACTATCACCAAAGACTTGCAAGTTATTTATTCCTCTCTTGATTGACCAATGCAATCCTTGTATCAAAGCTTCATATTCAGCGGTGTTATTAGAGCATGCAAACTAAAATCTAGAAGTTGAATAATACTTAACTCCTTGAGGTGAAACAAGCATAGCTCCCCCTCCCGCACCTTGTCTACTCCTTGATCCATCAAAAACAACCGCCATACCTCATTGTCATCCTTGTGGTCCGACTTGGTGATGCGAGGATAGACTGATTTTCTTCATGCATGCAATAGACCCTACCTCGGATTCTTCTATTTCTTGATAAGGATCAAAAGCATGCACCTTGCTTACCCATTCATCAAGATTCAAATCTGGGATACTTCCAACCTTGGTGTCAGCTTCATCAGTGCTTGGATAATCTTCTTGATCAAATGCTAAACAATTGGTATTGACTTGGCTTGGAGTGTAAGGCTCAATGTGAAAGTTTGAAATAGGCTCAGACCTGATTGTGGCTTTAGTTCCATATCTTGTTTTGAACAACATGTGTGACCAATCAGCAGATAAGTACCCTCGAATCTTGGCTATGAAATCCCTTGATAAACATAGGGCAAAGAGTGGTGGAAGGTCTATTACCAAGACATCTTGCAAAACAACAACGTTAGGGCATGCATGCAAAGTAAGACTCAAGTTTTTTATCACTCCAACTGTTGCTTACTAGCTGTCCCATTCAATTGCACTACCCCTTTGGATATGACTTCATATTGAAGCCCCAACTGATCAGCTATTTGCTTGGGCATTACTGAACTACTTGCTCCATGGAATCAATCATGCAATTGTGTACTAATTGGTTTCCAATGATCAACGAAACATAGAATGGAGGGGGCTTCAACATTTTACCTTGTTGTCCTCCATGATTTCCCTCAGTTGGGTAGCATTTTTTCTCTTGAATTTGGACCTGCTGATTTGAAGTTGACCAGTCCTTCATGGCAGCTTGTAGCAAATCTCTTTGGCCTAGGATGGATAGTGATTCCCACATTGATATGTTTACATTTGTCTTCTTCATCTAATCAATGATGTTGAATGGAGATGAAGCATCTCTCTACTATCCCTTGGCCTGCACATTCATTCCTTGCACATGGGCAGCAACAACTGGCATTTGAGTTGGCCTAGGAGCTATTTTAGGCAGTCCTTGCGTGTTTGGAACTACATTTTGTTTGCCAATAATTCATGTAGTGGTAGAAGGTTGTGGATCACTTGGAGCCAATGGTTGTTCTTCACCCAAATTTCTCCTTTTTGACCTTGTGTTGGCTGCAACACTTTAGGAGATTGTTTGATTCATGCCACAAAAATCTTTTGCCTGCCAGTTTACAAGTGTGGTATCATTTGGAGCTGATTATTGCTGGAATGTTTCTTGTTGTTGGTTATTTCCTTGACTCCCTTCACCCTCCACACCAGTAGTTGTCACCATTAATGCTTGATTTAAGGCACCGTTGAAACACATAGACTGGTTGTGAGGTTCATTGCATGGGAAACACCAATCATACTCTTGAGCTACGTTGTTTTGCTGGCACTATTTCGCGTAGAGGTAGATGTAGCATTGGGATTATAGGGCTGAAATGGTCTATTGGCAGGAGGTCTTGCTTGATTTTGATTTGCAACTAGATTGGGTGGTCTTTGAGGCTAGTATGGCTACCTATTAGGCTGAGCTTGAGGCTGGAAAGAAGGTCTAAAACCTTGGGCTTGCTGCCTCTTGAGTGTAACCAGCTCATTACCTAAATTTTACAATTGCTTCATGACTTCTTGAAGTTCATTTGAGGCACTAGAAGATGAAGTAGAAGCTTCACTTGAATTCTAATTTCTAGGAGTGGGAATAGGAGCTAAAATAGGCACTTGACTAGTACTTGGGCTCTCTAAACTTGGATACAATGGCATTGGAGGCCTAGGAGCTAGCTTGCCAACTTGAATCAAACAATTTTCAGCTCTAATGGAAATGCTATAAGCAATAGGGATAGTTGTGCCTCCCATGGATTGAATTAACATAGAAATATCAAATTTAGAGCTTTAAGGTAATATAGAAAACACCTTCTACTATTGGCCTTCTTTGCTTTGCTGAATTCTCTCCCAAGTCATTTGAAATCTGAAGTTAAAGTCAGTCAACTGCTCATTGGGAGCTCTCTTGATGGTTGTCAATTGTTCCAAAAGGGACAAGTTATCTCCCTTTTCTCCAAACTGCTCATGGAGGGCTATACATAGCTGGTTCCAATTTTGGATAGAACCTGAGGCAAGACTCCTAAACCATTGCAAATCTTTCCCTTTGAATGAAGATGCCAGCAGTTTGACAACAACTTGCATCTCATTAATCTCATGGATTGCACAAATATTAGCAATATCCTTGACATGATCACCAGGAGTGGTCTGATTCTCTCCAGTAAAGTATGGAATGTTCTTCAATGCTACAACTGGGATTGGATTTTGTGCATTGAGAGAAAGTGGGCTATTGCCAGTGAAATTGACATAGGGGTTGTGTTGTGCCATTCTGATTGGCCTTAGAACCCTTGTTGATTGAATGAAAGGCCTACCAAGTGGAGGAGTTGATAGAGTTCTATTTGGTGGAGATGGAGACCTTTGAATTCTCCTCCCTCTTTGCCTTCTTCTTGTAGATAACTATAGATATTCAAACAGCACCTATTCTTTTCCAACTCTTGACCTTGTGGTGATTCTTCTCATGAGTTTTTAGGTCTACACTGCTAAAACCAGTTGATTCTTCTTCCTTGGAGTCACCGATGTGCAATTTAGGGCTCTTTTAAGCAAAAAACTTGCAACAAATGCACATCAATTTTTTTACAATGAAGATGAAGACCTCTAAGGTCCCACCAGGCATGCCAAAATTGTTGGTGCAAATCAGCAGCACCCTTGGATGTTGATCGATTTCTAGTTTGACATTTTGGACATCTAGTGTGATTGCACAACATTGAATCTTTTCCCCAAGTGTGGGACTTGTAAAAATGGGAAAAGAATCTTCCGAGTTAGAGGTTGGTTCCTCAACTCCTCTGATCAGGTGTATTACTTGCAAGTTGCAGAGGTTTAAACTCAAAATCCTACTCTAAATTCCAAAGGGACAGAGATAGAGAATGCAAAAGAAATAAAACTAAGACTAATGAGGTGATACACCAAAGGAGTAGTAGACACCTGCTACTACAAAACATACACAGTATCCAGGAGGAAATACAACACAAAACATGCACAAATTGCCAAAATGTGGTGAGAGGTTGAAAAAAACAATGATAAACATATGAAAGGATTGAGAAACCTTTTAATCACAGAGCATATATTATCATTCCAGGTCCAACACAGTGCATTACAATGACCAAGAGGCAAAAGAGGTGTTGTATTTGCATGGAAAGGTAAAAATTTCCACAATTTTTTGCCAAAAGGGAAGAAAGAGGGAAGTTACAGAGCTAAAAAGAGTGTCTCCTTCTAAAAATGAGCCCATTTTGGCTTTCACAAAGTCAAGAAACGAGCCCAGGAGAGAGAAACATGGGAAAACATGAGAAAACTTTCACCACCAACCAAATTCATCATAAACAACATGGGTATCCTTATAGGTCCATTCCCGACATTTTTGCCATGCTTTGGGAGAGAATGCGAGTCATTCTTCATTAAAAATGGTGGTTAAAATGTCATTTCTGTTCATTACCACGTGCCAGAGGCATTTTTTAATTTTCTCTCTCTAAAATCCATCAAAATACAAAATTGAGCCCGGAATATTGTAGATAATTTCACTATATTTCTGTTGATATAAAGAACGTGAAAAATTGAGCTCTGGATTGAAAGTTATGGCCGTTTGAAAATTTAGGGCAAAACAGGGCCAAAACAGTTGGCGGGTCAAAATTTGAAATTTTCCCACTTTTTGCATTTGGGAAAATTTCCCAAAAATCTCTACGCTCCACCACTCCAGGTGCCACATGGCATGATTCCATTGGTTGCGGGCCTTTTGCGCTTCATTTTCCATCATTTTGGCCTTTGGAAAATTTTCCAAAAAATCTCTCGTGGGTGGATGACCCGAGGACACGTGGCACGATGTGATTTGCCACGGGATTTTTTCTCTATCTGTTCCGTCACTTTTGACCATCCTTTCTGACTTAGACATGTGGCAAAACCCTATTGGATGTGGGCTTTCCCTACCATTTTTCCCTGTGGGCCTATCTTGCACTTTTTGCCGCCACTAGACATGTGGCACGATCCCATTGGCTCACGTTTTGGGGGCAAGACTTTCCTTTGAAATTTTCTTTGATTTTGCTTTGGGAAAAATTCCCAACTTTTCCCCGCATTCCATCGATCCTGGGACACGTGGTGAGCTCCCATTGGACGTGGGCCTTGGGGGCTAACCTTTCTCTTTGCGCTAACCTTTGGGAAAAATTCCCAATCTCTCCCCGTGTTCCGAAGCTCCGACGCCCCAGGGACACGTGGCCTGTCCTCATTGGCTACGGGTCTTGGGGCAAAAATTAACTTTGCGCCCTCACCGATCACTTTGCCAAATTTTCAATCTTTCCTCTATCATCCGCCACTCCCTTGGCCTAAGGACATGTGGCATAACGTGATTGGGCACGGGCCTTTCCTGGAGATTTTTCCATGGAGCCAACACTTAGTCAAATTTTCAAAAAAAAAAATTAGACACATGACACAATCCCATTCATTTGCGGCCATCGGGAAAAAAATCCCTTAAAACCTTGCCAAACACTTGGTAAAAATTCCAAGTTTACCTCTGCCTCCGCCCTTCCAAGGACACGTGGCATGATATTATCACATGTTCCTTTCAAGGGAAAATTTCCCACAAAAACTCCTTCGGGCCATAACTTCAAAAATACATGGAGTTAGGAGGAAAACTTTACCTTTCTGGGAAAGTTGAGAAAAACTCTATCCAATGGTGTCATTTCTAGAAGGTCTTAAGTGCCTAAAAAGCAAAAAAATATGACTGAGGCACAAGAGAGGGAAGAATGAAGGGAGTTAGCCACAAAATGAGCAAGGGGTTCATTTTTATAACACCGATTTTAGTCTTCATGGAGATCGGGTACTGATGGCCCAAAAGAGAACATATGGGAATACCCCATGAATCATAAGTCTCTAGCTGAGCGATTCAGCAAATATCTTTGCAAAGGGTCGATGACGGAGGAAGTTAAGGAGCGCACTGAGATGTGGTATGATAGGCTCCGCGTGGCGTTTGGGGAAGAATGGCACATACCCAAGGATTTTCCCTCGGTCTTGGGAAAATAGGTACAATTTATAGTCTACCAAAGATTTCTGTATTATGCGCTTTCCAATGGTAGATGGGTCATGGAGCCCCTGGTGCAAACTACCATATGCATTCCCACATAGTACTTCCAAGCTACAGTTCATCGGTTCACCAACACACGGAGGTTGGTATTTAATGCAGACAAGGTAGACTGTGAGTATCACACCCTGAGAAAGACTTATGGATATCCAGGGAGGAATGCATATAACGAGAATAACATCTCAGAAATCTTAAGCATTAAGCTAGAGATAGTGGCCATTGCGGATATTGGGGCCGCGCTAATATACCTCCAACTGAAGCCTAAAATGGAGAATAACAAGTACGTGGAGAACAAATTTGCGCTTCCAGGGCGGCTTGAAGGGAAAGCATACTATGGAGAACATTTCGGCACCTAGGCCTTCAATGCTCAGAAAAATGAGGAGGAAGAGGATGAAGAACCCAAAGATAGTGGCGGATCGGTGCAGAGAAGGAAGCGACCATTTGGCCAGGAGGGGAGCGTGCGATAACTCCCAGGGAGGAGCTACATGGGAGGAGTAGGGCGCATAGATATTTAAGAAGGTGTTTAAGTGCACAAGGGTGCAAGGAGGAACCCAGCAGGTGAAGGAGCTAGAGGAGAAAAGAAACAAAAAACTCGGGCTAAGCAAGGAAATAGAGGAATATGAGGAGAAGGCACCTTCAACTCCAACTGGGGAGGAGCCTCAACATGAGGAGGAGAAGATGGAAGGAGAAGAAGGGGGTCAATCAAAGGCTACACAGGACAAAGGTGGGGATACATCCCACCTTGATGCAGCCATTCCAAGAGGACCCCAATCCCGTCGAACGAGGGGAGGACGTCGAAGGCGCATGCCATGGGGTATCTGAAGACCCAAAGCTGATCATTCATGCTCGGTTCCAGAGTACCATCGAGTAGAAGGATTTATTTGGATGGGCACTCATGGACGAGGACAAGGTAACCTACGCACAAGGAAGCAGCTCTCATGGTCTATGCACACACACATGGGCCGAGCTTCGAGACTTTGATGTTGGTGAAGAATCGTGTGCGTCACGACAGATTAAAGAAAGCACAAATGTGCCACATGACAATCAAACGATAATGATGTCGGATGAGCAAGTGAGCAATGCTCTAGTAAAAGTATCCTCCAAGTAGTATGAGGAAACATAGATAAATCTGCTACCATCAAGGTGCTGACAAAGAGATTAAAAGCCAAGGATGTGGAGATAGTGCGCCTAGTCGGAAAGGACTTGATCAAAAGAAATTATGACACTTTTGTTATTATAGTAGAGGAAATTAGAGATGATGTTCTAAAGGTATGCCCAAATCGGAATCCACGGGTACCAAAAGAATTTCCTTCCACAATGCACTATGTGAAAACAATGATAACATTAGTGTTGGAAGATGAAAAGGCACGCGTCTCCCACACCCAAGGACTGCGGGAAAAGACAAAAAAGACGCAGTGTAATAGCTAGGAAAATTGCTACTTATGAAGGTCTAATGTAAGCCACCCATGACGAACTGAAGAAGGCCGATCATGCGCTAACCATATGCATAGCCCTAGAAGTGTTGATTGCGGTGAAAACCTGGAGGAAGAAAATGAGTTCCACAAAGCGATGAAGGATGATGCTTCCTTAGGGCCGTGTGTTGAACGCCTAGTCCTGGTAAAACAGAAGCGCGAGGCACTAGCTGCGGTGCAGGCACCACATAAGGAGAGGTTAGAGGAGCTAGGAAAGCTCATTTCTCAGAAGATGGATGTACTAGAAGGGGTGCAAACCTCTATGTCAAGCGTAATGCTTGTAATACAAAATGAGCAAGGGAAACTCTCCATGGAAGAGCTGCAGTCCATCATTGCAGACATGCCTAAATAGCAGGAGAAGCGCTAACAAAGACATGGGAGAACCTAGAAGCAAATATCAAAGAAGAATATCCAGAGTTAATGCTTCAGGATGAGATGGAGGGGCCTGAGGCCTAAACAGTTTTGTTAGTTGTGTATATCTTCTTCAAAATTCTTATTCAAGATTCTTATTCAAAATTCTTTATTCTTTATTTATCCATTCTATGTATAAGTTTTGAGCATCGCCATTGTCGGGGAAAAAATGAGATTAGTGTGGGGTTATGTTGATCAAAGCACAAACACTTAGTTGACCTTGCACTCGAGTCCACATGAATAATGGCACCCCTTAGTGTGCAAAAGCGCGGAGTAATAAAAGGCGTCACGCGTAGAGATGTAGGGTAAGACTCTCAAGGACTTGGCCGATTTTGGAGATCAGGTCTATTCTTAGAGATTGGCATGTGGAGTACACAAAGTGATGCCGAGATTTGCGCGCCACTCTTCATGGGGATTTTGGAAGGGCATGTTAACTCCCTCTTGTATGGACATAAGTTAAGCATAGATCCATCACTTCAGTTAACTATCAACAATCTATAGATAGCATACTTGCATGCATGGCTATAATTGTAAAAAGGCGTTTAGCATTATTAGCATGCGACCTATTTCCAAGAGAGTTAAGTGGTGAAGGGTTAGTTCCCTCCCTATATATATGTGTAATGAACTACTTAAAGAATATATAGAGACATACATAGAGAATGGATGGAAACACATGTGATCTGGATAATTGTAATAGATCCATGCGCGCATACAGTATTGTATGAAGTTACTTGTATTGTTGGTTCAATGAATAGATAAAGGAAATTGACCGAATCAAGTGTGTGATGTGTTTTACCAATGCATGTTATTACTTTTATGACAATTTACCTTTAGCGCTTATAGATCTGGTTGGAGACAAATGGGAATGGATGGATTAGTTCCTAAAATATATGTTTACTATTTTATCATACCACCATTCTGCTACTACAACTATTAAGAGGGACCTAGTACCTTTGCGCGCTTCAGGTGAGCGCTCAGCCCAGGCTGAGTGATGTGCCAGCGACTAGGTGTTAACTAAAAATTCTAGGCTGCATCGTGTAATGTTCTATTCTTTAGAAAGGAATGTTGAAAATCAAAAGTTGTAATTTGACGTTTGAATACCTTGCTTGAATCAACTTAATAAGTTATAGTGTTTTGGAATGAATCCATAGTTGAAATTGGTAAATGTAAACAAATCTATTCGAATTGGATCATTGTTAGATGTTTTTCTTTAAAACTAGCAAATGTTTTATCAAAAGCATAGATCGACCACGGCACCTTGGAAAATGAAATGAAATGATTAAATTAAAGTTACATGATCAAAATGACCCCAAACAAACTAAAACACTTAGGAATTTTTAAAGAACCTTTCAAATCGAGAAAAGGAAAATTTGTATTCATCTTACTATCAAAGGTTGCAAATTTTGAATTGTAAATCAATCAAATAATATATACCTTGAAATCCATCCTAAATTCCTCTAAGAGCAATCCTCCATGTCTGTTTGGCATGTTGAGAAAGGAAGGAGGTCGAATTGAACAAGATTTTATAAGTCAAACGTTACCAATACACATTTTTTTAAAGCCTGCAGCGTCTTCTTAAAATTAACCCTTCAAAGTTTATCAAAATTAAAATTTTAAGATTCCTATGCAAAGAGGACTTCGAGAGATTTCCAAAAAGTCCTCATTTGCCAAAACCTAAATCCCCAGTTAAAAGTTATGGCCTTCTGAAGTTTTACTTCATTTTGGCTTCAAAAATCTAACAGTCAAAATTAATTGACAAATTATTCTTGGCGGACCCATGGGAAAATTATTTCCCTTTGCATTTTCCCAAAAATTCTAAAGGCATTATGTTCCCGCCACTCCACTAACCCGAAAAACTTTATTTTTGCCAAAAATGAAAATTAATCTAAGTTCGAGAAGAAAAAAATTGAAAAAAATTTTCCCTGTGGCCCCACCACCCCACCTTGCCTTTTGAAATGTATATTTGCGGGCATGTGAGCCTCAATACCTAACTTAGCTTTTTAAAAAATTAGGCAAAATTTCCTAACTTTCCCGCCGTCGTCCAACCAATCGAGTCTTTGCCATGTGGCCTCACGAGGCAACAGTGGATGCACTGAATCCCTTTAAACCTTAGCACTTTCAAGTTTAAAATTTGGAAAATTTTCTAAGTTTCCTCTACCCCGCTAGACCTACAACCAATCTGGTGGTGCCACGTGGCATCACGAGGCAGTCGGTGTAGGAGCGGATCCTTTTAAAAACTTAGCGCTTCGAAATCCTTGGGAAATACTAAGTTCTTCCGCAGGCTTGACCACCCGCAACCAATGAGTGCTTGACACGTGTTGCCTTGGGCATCGGTGGAGGCATGGATCATTTTGATCCCTTAACACTTTCAATAAAAAAAGACTAAATGTCTTAAGTCTTTCTGGCGGCTTGACTTCCCGCTAAGGCTTGGAAATGCTTGACATGTGTCCCTTATGGGCTCGCGGGTGCGCGGGGGTAGCGCTAAAATTCTTCCCCACCCCATCGGCCCACGCATGGGAAAAATTTGCTTCCCCACCCCGCCGTAGGTGTGCGGAAGTGAAATGCGCTTTTCGCCCAAGAGCGCTAAGGGCAAAATTTCTTCCCCAAGCCCACAGGCCCGCCCTTGGGAAAATTTTCTTCCCAAGGCCCATCGGCCCATAACTTGAGTTTTATAGGGAGTTAGAAGGACTTCCTTATATCTTTGGAAAGGGGAAGAAATTTCCTATCTAATGGAATGGTGTTTAGGAGTTTTTGAGTGTGGGAAATATAAGAAAAATCAGTTTGAATATTTTAGGTCAGTATGTGGGTGGGTAAGAGGAAAATTACCTTCCTTATTTTCAATGTGTATTTCTAAAAGTATGAGTTGACCATTATGGGGCCACCTTATGGGGCAAGGGGATGTTTTCCCTACCCCCTTGTAATGAGAGCTTGTTTTATTGTTTTGGCCCCTGTAGCCCTCTAAGTGTAATTAAGAAATATTTAACCCTAGTGTTAATATAATTCTATTTATTAAATTAACACCTAAAGGAAATTTAAACTATACTTGGTTAATTATACCCACTAATTGTAATGGGGTCTTTTATATGTTGTTCCAATGGAAAATCTTATCTTCTTCGCATGTTTGACCTTGATGTACTTCCTTGTGTCAACCAAGACTTGTTTGTAGCCTCACCTTGAACAAAAAAAAATTCCTTAATTTTTCCTAATTAACCTAGGTTGTTCTTGGGTCTCAGTGGGAGATTTTAGAGTGCGTTACAACTATGGTCATATATCTAGAGGGTAGTAATCCCTACACTAGGTCAACCTAGGGTTTTCAAGGCCCACGGTCAATATAGAGGAAGCAACCCTACTAAGATATTAGTATTTGGGTGTGGAGAGGTATAGATCAACAATACACATTTGTGATATGACTGAAATGAAAATAGTGATAGATAAGGAGATGATAATGGATAAGAGTACTATGATAACTAGTACCAAGACACATGTAGCATTAAGCTAACATAGCACAATGAGAAAAATAAATGAACTAATCTATGTAAAATGAAAAAGGAAGGCTTAAAGCACTCACTTGTACCTGTAAGGTTGTTGTTGATGCATCTATCTCTCTAGAGAAACATCACACTGAGAGAGAATCATTATTAGATGGAGTAAGGGAAGACCATTCTTGTCCTAGAGTCATTATATGATGACCCAATAGTGTCATAAATCTAACCAAGAAGAAGAGTGTCCAATCCCATCAAAGCAAGATGTAAAATGAACCAAGAGTTGAGAAAGTAGGTGCAAAGATGGCGCAAAAGAGTAGAGCAAGTGGTAGTTCAATATTTTTACTTCCTTTCTATTTTGAATGTCGGTGAGTGATGTGTATATATAAGATGTTATCACCCACTTGCAATGGCATTTTCCATGGGAAAATATAACACCAACACCATTTCCTACGGGCGATGGTGTCGGTTAAGGGTAGTGAAAAGAGATAATGTGCCATAAAAGTAAAAATATTGTTTCGTAGATCATTGATGTGGATAAACAATCTAGAAGTGGTGGAATGCAAATAAGAAGTTGTGAATGTGGTGTGCATGATACCTAGGAGGAAAAGGATAACTAGTGCAAGGAAAACTAAGGCCAATACAAAATAGCAACACTCTCTCCGTTTACTATCTCTAAACCATAATGGTTACCTGAATAACCATTCCCCATTCTCGGCAAGCCCCTTAAGGAACCCATTATAGAAATAGATGTATCACACTTATCTACACAAGGAAATTATTAGTAATAGGTATGAAAGATGAAAAGTGAAAAATTAGTTGTATACACATTCACTCCAAGAGGTTTCTTTGCATGAGGTACATGGTGGCTTACGGAAGTTGTAGCTTTGAGAGGGGATTTCTAGTCCTACCTTCTCTTATTCTTCTCTCTTTTTGGGGGAGGGGTAGGGTGTGGAGGAGGATTTTTTTCCACTAGGTTTTCTCCTTTTATTTCTTTTTTTCCTCCCACCTAAGCTATGCTTAAGGAGGGGTTTTAGTGTATGATATTAATTGTTTCATTTTTATTTGTGGATTATTCCTACACTTTAGGAGTTAGCTTGCTTAGGTGTACTTAGTCATAAGAGTTACACTTGGAGTTAGTCACAAGAGTTACACTTGACCATCATTGTTAGCTAAGTGGGAGTTACTCTTTGTTTGACTATGCCAAGTGTGGGAGTTAAATTTCTATTTTGAGCTTCTTTTCCAAGGGAGTTACACACTCACTCTCCTCTATGTATAGATTCATGTATGAGCCATTCATCAAGTGTATTGGATAGATATTGGCTTTGTTGCATATTGAGTTGAATATATAAGTTTTTAGTTATTCTCATTTTGGTTTTTTTCTCTTAGAAATTTGTTCATTAGTTATTTTTACTCATTGAACCATGCATTCAGGTTATCTAGAGATCATGGTGAAAACTTTGATATATTTTGCAAACCCATACGGTTGAACACTTTATCAATATCTTCTATGGAAATAAGTTGGTCAAGGAATTGACTATATTCAAGGTGAATTTTTGGGGGATGTAGCTAGAAACACTCTTTGATAATGGGAAAAGGCAATCACCAATTGACTCATCAATGAAAATAATTTTATAATGATCGAAAAAATATTGCCTAATTTGATAAAGTGGATCTTCTATAGAGATCTCTATGTGTATTTAATGATTAAATTATATTATTTTTACGTTTATATTATAGATATTAGAAGATTAATTTGGAATCCTATCCCTATCTTTGGTTCACTACAGTAAAAACACACTTGTGGTCCTTTACTTTATAAAAACCATTTTTGAAGTAAATTTTTAGTCTTATAAAAGGATAAATGGATGGAGATGATGTGAAAATTAGAAGCCAAAAGGGAATAATCATGATCTAATGACCTTTCGAGAGACTCTTCAATCCTTCAATATTTAGTAGCAACTCTCCATCCATAGTGATGAAGATATAAGTTACAACAGTTGATAGTTCTTTCCCACTAGTTAATCTTCCCTATCGAGGTTTAGGTTCATACTCCTCCATGGTTAAGAGGCCATATATATAGTCTTGATTTTTAAGTAAGATAGATTCAACTTGGAACCTGAATATCATTAGAGAAGGTGGTGGATTCAAAGAAGGAATAAATGGGGAGATGATGACACAAGGTGGCTAAGAGGTCAAGATGAACAATATGACTAGTATGAGGGGAGAACTTTATAGTTGGGATGGATGTAAAAATGATCTAGGTGACCTATCTTCCTCAAGATCCCTACACGAAAGTTGTGCCACATAATCCAATGAGGCATTTGAATGTAAAACTTTTCCCTTAAAGGTATCATAAACACCCAAATAATTTCATGCCAAAGTCTAATACTCACATTCGATTGGGCTACATAGGAGGATCTTCCCCAACCGTGATCATAGGGTTGTTCCACCATGTTAAAATTACCCCGGATCTAGTATGCATTAGAGAGGAGAAGGTGTAACCATTCCCAAAGTAAGGTTCTTTATGATAGCCAATTGGGGGCATAAATGACACATAACCCAAGTAACTTTCGCTTGATGAGAACATTAACACAAATACAATAGTTATCAAGATTAGATTAAGAGGCTAGAACCTATTTCACAACCCAAGGAGCAAGTCCCAATACAACACCACCAACACCCTAAAACTTGATAGTGTGAAAGAAGAGAGCCTATTGTCAAACGCAAGTGAGCATGGAATCCAAATGAAATCGTTAATTTTCACTTCTTAGAGCATGATAACATTCGGAAGTGGTTTTTAATAGAGTACTTAACTTGAAAATTTTAGATGGGAATTAAATAACATCAAACATTCCAACATTGAATGTGAAAATTCATAGGAAGAATCCAGAAGAGTTTCGAAGAATTTAGGGATTTACAAAGTAGAGATCAATTTAGGAAGGGGTTTTGCTTGGGAAGGAACTCCTTTTAACATTTTAGATGACCTTCCCTCAACTTCAAACACAACATCCTTGAAATATTGGGACCAAGGGTTGGGGGTTGTTGGGAGGAGGAGAGAGTGGAATGTGAAAAGGGGAGTTAGAAGTGGTTGGAGTTTTATTATGACTTAAGGGTGGAGGTAGAAGACCATCACGAGATTTATGGCTATCTACAATAGTAGTGGTGTTGGTAATGGATGGTGGATGTGTTTTATTCAAATTTTAGTCTCTAACAAGGTAGTCATCCCTACGGAAGAAATAAAACCAGACATTTGGTTTATTAAGGTAGCCAATTTGTTGGTTGAATCCAAACCATGGCCAACAATTTTAGTGGTAAGGTCAATCTCAACATAGACCCTTGACAGAACATGCAAGTTGGCCTATTTATCAGTGGTTTTTGTTTTTGTTTTTTTTTTTTTGCACCAAAGCACCTTATCCAATGGAGAGGATATATCTTGCAGGAAGGTGTAGAAGGATAGGTTAAGAAATAGAATTTCAACTCACATGCCATAATCGATTTACATATTCCTTCAACAATTTTAATGGTGGGTTCAAATTCTGTTGGTGAAGTTATCTCAAGGTTTGCATATCCCATACGAGGATAATGCAAGCGAAAATATTTGGCATTTGAGTTTTTACAGTACGTACGACTGAAATAGCCAGAGCTCTTCACTAATTCTTTTTCAAACAATCTTTAATTTAGAACAATTTTTCAAGGGTGTTAATAAGATAATCGTATGTGTGGATACTTTATATTCTTTTCTACTCGTTAATTTTTTAATTTTTTTGTGTAGTCAACAATTCAGTAAGTATTAAGTCTCCAGGATTTAATTAGTAAGATTTGTAATTTGTTTCAAACCAAATTAATGGTTAATTTACACAAATATATTTAACGAAATTTCTTACTTCATATTTAAGCGTCTAAAGTGGTTTATTTCTCAATTGCAAAAAGTGTGAAATTAACATATTTGTAATTTAAAACAAGGAAAAGAGAAAGGGGAGCATTTTCTATTGAATTTTACATTTATTGCAATGATTACAAGGGGTTCTAATTTTTATAGTTAGAGAGTTCATCATAACTATCGGAATATATCATGACCATTTTGGTTAAGTGAACTAAGTTTCTTGAAGGACCGAGGGGACAAAAGTAGGAAGTTTCAATGACTTTAAGTTCACCGCTAATGAAAGGGTTGTGCAATGTAATAGCGGTAGCTGCATCTATGCCAAATCAGCTAAAGTTGTGTGTGAATGCTAAATGTATCATACTATTCCTTCTTAAGTAACAATATCCAAGAATGTGGCTACAAATGTATCATACTTTTCTTTCTTAAGTATAACATTTATCATATGAAAAAGATGGGTAGAAAGAATCACATTCCATAATGCCAAATATATCAAACTAAAAAAAATCAAGAAGGATAGCTCACCTCACATTAGCAATATTAAAGTTGTACGCCTCATAGAAAAATTAAAGTGTGATTTTTAATTAAAAAAAAGGTGCTGAAAATCAAAGGACTAGAATACAACAAATAAGATAACTATGCAACAACAACGAACATGGCATTTGAAGAATGCGATAATCACTATAAGATTTGTCTCCTAGCCATTGGTGCCAAAGAGGTGTGCTATATCCGAGATGGGGTCCCATTTGATGTTCTTTTGTTGCTCTTCTTCTTTATTTTGGCAAGGAGGAGAAATGGTTAAAGCCAATTGTGAGAATTTCTACTCGGGAGCATTCCATCCAGCCTCCTGCACCATCGAGGTTATCAAAAACACTATTGTTGGGGGTAAGGTGAATGTGGATGATATTTACACAAAGAACAAGTGGGAGAGGGGGACTCCCTATTGTTGGAGCAGGGTCTATGAAAATGTCACTCACAACATTGAGAAGGAGAGCGACAAAGTGAAAAATCTAGAGGCACTTGACTAAAGGTATATGGAGTATTTTCCTAATGAGAGACCAAGGACTCGTAGATGCTTCGCTTCCGAAAGGTTTTTATCTACTTGGACTGGATCTAAAGCAACACATTGAAGGTCATAGTAACTTTATTAATCATAAAAAAATCTCTAACCATAATAGTGTTGTTAAAATAGCAAAAATTCTATCTTTCCAAATATGTATGTCCCTACTTTCAAAGAACACATGGTCTACATAATATGAGTGCATATGCACCATTCTTAAGTAAAACCCACTTAGAATGCAAAATGTCAATTGTTCATCAAGTTAAAAATGGAATTCAAAGGCATCAAACCATAAAAGGGATACCTTTTCCTCTAATGTAACCTCCGATTTTTTTCCTTGGCCAACACAATCGAGAGATTTAATGCTTCAAATTGAAGCCCTTCTCATTGTTAAATACCAAAAGGGTAGAAGGGGCTCACACACTAGTATTCTCTATATTGGTAACCACAAATTCCAATGTCAATTCCATGTCATGTAGATTTTTTTTTGATTGGATAGTAGCCCAATTGGGCACCGGATTCTGATTTTAATGGCATCTTTGCCTCGGCCTGGAGGGAACATATAGATTCAGTTATACAAAGTATGCGAAGAAACTAAACCAATGAGCACCTTCAACTAAGCGGCTATGGGTAAGGGGCATCCACATCGTCAAAGTCACCTAGGGCACGATCCTGGCCTCAACCGTTTGACTCTTCATGTCGGGTATCCCGTGCCTTGCACTCAACAAGACTTGATCCCCACGAGCTCCATCGAGCCAAAGATCATAACCAATAGACCAAGGGCCTTTTGATTTCTAGAAGTTAATTCTATGTCGGTAGATTTTCATATTTGTTCGTATTCTAGAAGTTTAGAAAATAAAAAAAAAAAATAGAGGCAATTCCAATTATATAAGCTACCAATTTAGAGTTTAGTTGAGAGATGTTTAACACCCTAATGAACACTACTATAAGGGGATTTATTCTCCGCCTAGAGAAAATTTGATCCTCCTAATTTCCATTTCTACTTAACAAATTTTCAAAGTTCTATTGAACCAAATCAAACAAAGTCAAAGATATTAAGATGTGATATTGCACACCAATATGCACATACATTCTGCAACTTAACCACTTTTGACATCATATTTGAAAAAAAACACACAATTCGAACGTAATGTATCTAGAAACTCAAATCAAACATAGTAAAATGTGATCTTCATCCTAAAGATTGCTTGCAAGAATTTTAAACACTTAAAAACTAGAGTCTTATATTGGTTATTAGGTAATGGTAGGTAAATCTATTGCAGCTAGTTAATTGGGCAATGTTTTAGTGTATTTGCTAAGCTAACCACAAAGCAAAACCTATTCATTTCTAAAGCAAACAATTGTGGAATAGTATTAGAACCTAACCTGCTATGAACAAAATAAATAAACTGAGATTGATTTTGCTTGGATGGCAAGTTTAGTGGAACCTAACTTGTCAATAGGCGTCTCCAAAGAAACTACTGGTATGCATTATGCAATACTTGATTCCCAACTTTCAAAACCACTTTGGCAGTATTTCCCCATTTTCTATTGGGATTTTCCATTACATTCCATAATACAGTAATATATCATAGTGATGGAAGCGAGTAGAAGATCAAAGAAGAAACCATTGATTACCGCATCACCACCAGACTTCTGCCCCAATACATAGCCTACATCTTTATCCACTTCATCTTCTATTGTATTGCTATGTCTTCAGGGTTTACTGTTTGTATTACTTGTGTTTTGGTTGAATATGAGATTTGGGAACCTGGGAATTCAGCAGGCTGGGAAGTTTAGAATTATACTTTTACAAGGATGCGAGACAGCTTGGCGGAGTTTGATACCTGCAGAATTTCAGAACAATAAAGGAGAAAAACTGGTTTAAGACGTTAAAAGCATTGGTGAGCTCGATGGTGAGATCTTAGCTCGGTCTGATAACCACTTTGTAATGGTGGTTCTTTTGTTGAATGGTATCAAACTATCTTCTCCTTGTGTTTTGTTTTTAGTTTCTATTCATGGGTGAGGGACCTTACGGAATCCCTCTAATTACTAATCAAAATAAAGATAACGCTGAGTTAAAAGATAATTTTGCCTGTGCTTAGATCTACATGGATGTAGATTTGGGAAAAAGTCCCCACGATACTATTGAGCTAAATCGAGATAAATGGTCATATAAGCCAGTGTCAGGATTCTTGTTCTTTCAAATGGATGCAAAAATAGTAAATGATAGAATGATTTTGAAATTCTTGAATATTAGTTCCAATGTGGAATGTTTCAAAATTAGACAATTTTTTGCTCTAAATTCATGAATGATGTTGGTAACACATGAATGCTTCAAACTTAGACAAATTCTTTGTTCTCTAAATTCTTGACTGTATCTTTTTAGCACGAGACTTTTGACACGGAGATGCTTCAAAATTAGATAAACTCTCTGCTCTCTAAATTCTTGAATATTATTGTTAGCACAGGGATGCTTCAAAATTAGATACATTCAGTGCTCTCAAAATTCTTGAATGTTGCATTTAGCACGGGATGCTTTAAAATTACATAAATTATCTGTTCTCTACATTTTTGAATGTTTCAAATTAAATAAATTTTATTCTCTTACAGTTTCGATATAATTATTTTTTCATCATTATTCAATGCATCTATGCACCCATGTATTTGTAGACTTCTTGAATTCAAATTAAGACCCCATTAGCATGCAAGCTGATATTAACGAGTGAGAAAAGCCATGAGAAAGATACAAAACTTTAGTAACCCAACCTAGGGTCAAAAGTGGCTTACAACATAAATTACCAGTTTCCTAGTATAGAGCTGTCAGACCAATTTTGTACAGTATAATACTGCAAAACTGCCTAATACAGTGGGAAATAGTATTTTTGCAGAGTAAAACAAATAGTTGTTTAGTAGGTTTTGTGTGGTTTGAGTTTCTTAGTGACATTTTTGGGGTGTAGAGCGAGGTTGCAAGGATGTCCAAGGTGAGAAAAACAGAGGGAAAGAAAGTAAACAAGATTAATTAGAGAAGAACATAGTTGACAAGTAGAAAAAGAAGTTACAAGAGATTGTAAAATAAAAGTGTCAATACAAGTGAAACATGTCGAATTTGAATAATGCAAAAATATATGCCAACAATAAATTAATTTAAAGTAATGCACATAAATACACTAATACCATAACAATTAACTAATCAGATACCACTATTAAATAGTTACAATTTTATAATTAAAAATAAATAAATAAATAAAAATACCTTACATAAATTATTAACAAATATTTCACTAATCCTAAATAACAAAACATTTAGTTAACATCTCGAAATTACTTATAAAACTCTAAAATCCTCAAATCATAAGCACTTGTAAACAATGATCCAACTGTTTGATTGAAAAAAATGTTGACACAATGTCTCTACCTAGCGGTCAACACTCCAAACAACATTCAATGTAAATGCAATGAAAAATTCCATGTTAACACGTGCAGCTGGGAACTTACAAGTTTACTTCAAAATCTAACTACCAGAAAAGATTAAAATATAAAATAAGATAACAAAAATTGAATTTTAGTTGAGATTCTTCCAACATTGTGTCCTTTAAAAAGAGTGTTGTTCACGTTGCTAACTACAATCCAATGTGTCCACTAACATAAACCTTTGAATTTTAGGTGTATCATCTACTCCAGTAGAAAACTGCTGACGAGATGGGGATTAGGTAGCACAGCACAAGGCCGGCCTTATTTATTCATTCAGATAAGGTCATTCAGGGGCTTGCAAGTCAATATATAACATACCCATTTAAGCACAAATTTATTCAATGCTTTCTTGCCATGGAGTCCATCGATGTTGCATCAACAACATACTCTTTAGCTGCAGGAATTTTTATTCTCATACTCCTTATTCTTGTGAAGAAGAAGAAGAAGAGGTCAGCATTATCATTACCACCAGGCCCTCCTGGATGGCCCATCATTGGAAATCTCCCTCAGCTCGGGGACAAACCCCACCAATCTCTCTTCCACCTTGCACAAAAATATGGCCCTCTCATGACTCTCAAATTGGGAAGACAGACATGGTTGTCTCATCTCCATCAATGGCAAAAGAAGTTCTGAAAATCAATGACCAGAGCTTCTCAAGCAGAACTGTCAACATAGCTGTAAGGACATTTACATACCAAGGAACAAGTCTAGTATGGAGCCCCAATGGCCCTCTCTGGCGCTTGTTTCGAAAAATCTGCAACACAGAGATATTCAGTGCCAAAAGGATGGATGCCATGCAGCATTTCAGAAGAGAGGAGGTGTCTAGGACTATTGACACCATATTGGAGGACTACAAAGAGGGGAAGAGTGTGACTATTTGTGAAAAAGCTTTTATGATTTCCCTTAACCTTATCGGTAAGATGGTTTGCAACAAACAAATATTTGAGCCAGGCTCTGCACAAGCTGCAGAGTTTAGGGACATGGTGTTGGGCGTCCTCAAGTTGATAGCGCTTCCAAATATATCTGACCATTTTCCTTTTCTGGAGAGGTTTGATCTTCAGGGGCTGAATAGAAAAAATAAGAGATTGGCCCAGCGTTTTGATAACATGTTTGACAGAATTGTCGAGGAGCGTCTAACACAGAGGGCTGATGTTCAGTGCAATGGCAATGAAGAAAAGGATTTTCTGGAGGTGATGCTGGATTTGATGAAAGATGGTACACAGCTTACACTAGAGAACATCAAAGGGATGCTGATGGTAAGCTACATTCCCTGGAATTTTGAAATGAATTGAAATTTTGTTTTTGAGTGATAAATCGCAGCGTGTTACATCGAGAAGATTTTCTGCTGGTCCACATTTTGAGTCTCTCTACAAAACCCATCACAATGAATTAGAATAGCTCACAGTTTAGATCTGTCCCAGACTATTCAGCATAAACATCACAAATATTTGCAAGGTTGACTCTTCAACCAACGAATAATAAATCCATCAGAAAAATGGTAAACAGCCCATTGGTTGGTTGACCGGTCAGGTCAGCCTTGCAAACATGTGATGGATAGACTCTTCCCTCCCAGACCGAACCAGTCACTTTTCCAATGCCCTTCATTTCTCTGTTTTTTCTCATTCCTGTCAACATAGTTTTGGGATGCAAGTCCTCCGTGAATGTACCACTAATCTTCCCATTTTGATGCTACCCATACCAATTTAGGAGGATCCTAGGATCTTCCATCTCTTAGGAAGTGAAAAATCAGATGTCTATTTTCATATGGCGCCAGTGTTTTATTTTTAAAAAACTTTATAAAACAATCCTGCTATTTGTTCAGGTTAAATCTTGCATCAGATGCGATGGAGAGATCAGTCTCTCCAACTACCATTTCTTACTCCCCTTCAGCCTGTCTTAATACCATCCTTTATAGAGAGTTTGAGCATTGTATGGTAGTGTAGTCTAGTCATGGTGCTTCGGAACTACTTCTGCATCTCCCTCCAACAAAGGGTTTATATTCTGGTTTTGGCAGGACATATTTGTTGCAGGGACAGACACAACTTCATCAACAATTGAATGGGCAATGGCAGAGCTGCTAAGAAAACCTGCACTGATGAGAAAAGTCCAAGCAGAGTTGGATGAAGTTGTGGGTGTGGAGAGAAGAATGGAAGAAGCAGACATAGCAAATCTTCCATATTTCCGAGCAGTGGTGAAAGAAGTGTTCAGATTACACCCTGCAGCCCCATTGAACATTCCAAGGAAAGCAGATAAGTCTTGTGAGATTGGTGGGTATCTTGTTCCAGAGAATACCCAGGTTTTTGTGAACATATGGGGCATTGGGAGAGATCCTACTGTGTGGAAGGATCCTTTGAATTTTAATCCAGATAGGTTTTGGAATCTAATATCGATTATAGAGGCCAGGATTTTGAATTGCTACCATTTGGAGCAGGAAGAAGGATGTGCATTGGGCTTCCATTGGCACACAGAATGGTTCATTTGGTGGTGGGATCTTTGCTGCAAGCCTTCAATTGGTTCATCCCTTCGGACAATGAAGGTGATATTGATATGTCTGAAACATTTGGTATGACTCTGCAAAAAGCTGTACCACTGAGAGCTGTTCCATCCCCAAGATTTCCTATGAAATTTTACAGTCAAAAATAATTGTTAGTTCTGTTTGCCTCTTTCATAATGAGTGTGCGAGATGGTCTTTGTTTACTATAAGCTATCTTGCAGCCATGAAATTGAGCTCCTACATAATAGACATTAAAATGACATTTTCTTTCTTTTATTATTCCCTTCGCAAGTCATTTGTAATTTGAAGAGTGATTGGGTGCAGATGTAGAACACGAATGATAATTGGCTTCCATATAATATCTTTAAATATGTGTTTGTATTGTTTTCTTTTGGAACACATGATTGTAGTACCAAATCAGGTAAACATCAAGAAATAGAAGATGGTTTGAATAAACCGTCCAATTCAAATGCATAGGTAGCAGCAGAGTTAGAGGAAGGAGGTGAATTGTCCTTGCGAGCAAGGGTACCCAAACCAGAGGGTTCCTTTGGGGAGAATCCATGGTGTTCCACCCATATTGAGCCTGAATGTTATTGTGTAAAGCTAGATGCACCATGATTCCTCACCCCTTGTGAGAGAGATCCAACCATCGTAGCACCTCCCTACATTCGCAAAGGCCACCAAGAAGATCTAGCAGCGAACTTGCCATGGGGAAACAGGCTCCAATCTCTTCACTAAGGGGTGGAGAAACGACCACAAACAAGTGAAGAGAACCAGCTCCAGGAGAAAATCCATCTACGCCCGGTGGTGGGAGGTGGAGACTCTAGCAACGATAGATGCAGTGGAACTTTTCTCGTGGTGCTCTAGGCTCCACCTAGTGGTTTAAAAGCTCCTACAATTGTTGGAAATCTAGCATCACTTTCTCGACTTATGTCTCAATTTGAAGACAAACAACATATATTATAATAAATATTTATTTAACAAAAAACTACTGCAATATAGAATCATTATTAAAGATAGCAACGTTTCTAGTTTTCCACAATTGAAACAAAACAATAACTTCAAAAAAATCCAAAAATGCTATGTATGCATGCCACCGAGAGTGATCCCTAGCAAAACTATTATGTAGTAGATGGGCTTAGGGTTAGGATACAAAGTGAACCCATGTCTAGGCATCTATAACATAGGGGCAAGTACAAAAAGGTGTTAGAAGGTTTCAAGATGGGCATAAGTGATTTGGAGGATATTCATGGTTCAATTGTTCCCTAAACTTCTCAAAACTAGTTGCAAATGGAAGAGCTTGTTGAGAGAGCTTTCGATGCTTTTGAACAAAGGAAAACAAACACCGTATATGGAAGATACAATATGCTAAAATTCCCTCCAACTCGTAAAAATCAACCACAAGTTGCATAAAGTCGATGTGGTGTGATGAAAACATGACAAGTGGTAGAATGTAAGCATTACAAGTGTTAGAGTTTTTCCAAGCAAAATATGTTTTGTAGCCTCAAGTCTTTAATGGTTGAGGTAGGTCCCACATAGTATGTCGGTTGAGGGCCCGAAGCGGTGGAGTCCACTCTTTTTTAAGAAGTGGCACCTCGCCACCTTTTCTTCACGTCAAATTGCATGTGATTTTGCATATATACCTCATTTAGGTTCACATCTAGTGCATATGAGACAAATTTCCCATAGTTTTTAGAGTTCCCAAACCAACTCGACGAGTTGGAGGCTGAGTTGGATCCGAGCTCATCATCCATTGCCAAGTCACATTACCACCCTAACTTTTCCTACTCACCATGTTGAGTTAAGCATTGAGATCAATGCAACTAACTCATGAAGGGGACGATCTGCAGAGAGATCAACCAATCACCACCCGCCACCTATATGGTGAGCCAAGAAGGCTTGCCAAGTATCCAACAACCACTCGTTTCATAGCTCAACCAATAGTTTGACATCAATACCGCCATATTGAGGACCCTATCATTCGGGAAAGATTCATTCAAGTGCCATGTCCCATGACGACCATCCAAGCCAACCGAACCTAAAGGAACTTCCAACAATGGACCACCAAAAAGAGTGTATGCATGGTTGAAGCCACATTTTAACATAGCAAAGAAAATCTTGGAGGCCGAGTTGGATCTCGAGCTCATCATCCAATGCCAAGTCGCATTACCACCCTAACTTTTCCTACTCACCATGTTGAGTTAAGCATCGAGATCAATGCAACTAACTCGTGAAAGGGACGATCCGCAGAGATCAACCAACACCCTGCCAACCTATATGGTGAGCCAAGAGGGCTTGCCAAGTATCCAACAACCACTCGTTTCACACTCAACCAATAGTCCGACTAGGGATAATTTTAGTGGCGAATATTCGTAATATGGTGAATATTCCATTTTTGAAAAATTTGAAAAGGCAAATTTTCTAGTGCGGGTCAGTGACCTATTCGCCTAAAAATTATAGTTTAATTTTTTTAGGGGTTGGCTTCGCCTACCCTTGAAACTATCCCCTATATAATCCTAGATTATTCGCCAAGTAGAACACTACTAGATCACTCATACCACTTGGGGCATATGTATTATCAAGTACAGTAAACGCGCGAAAGGAGGCAGAGGCTACAAACGTGTGACAAGAGGGCGGAGGCTATAGATGTGTGACAGAGAGTTTGTTGACATGCGACAGGGAGAGTTTGTTGACGCGCAACATGGAGAGTTTGTTGATGCGTGACATGGAGAGTTTGTTGACATACGACAGGAGTGCGGAGGAAGTAGACGTGCGGCAGAGAGTTTGTTGACGTGCGACGACACGAGATTTTGTTCGAAAAAAACATCCTTGTTGACATGTGTCAACAAGGTGTTTAACGCGCATTAGCGAGGTTCATTGGCGCAGCGTCAACAAGGTTGTTGATGCGCGTCAGTGAGGTTTGTTGGCACGCGCGCATCAACCACCTTGTTGACGCGTGACAACAAATCTCTTGTCACGCAGTCTGCAACCTTCTGTCACACCACTTAAAAATTAGGCAAAAATTTTTTGTCGGACACCCAAAAATTCTCCTTTCCACGAAACCGGTTCTAAGGATATTCACTAGGTATTTTCCACCTCCGATTTCTAAGAGGTCTCTTAAAATGAACCCCGAGTCGACATCAATACCACAACCGAGGACCTATCATTCAGAAATATTCATTCAAGTGCCATGTCCCATGATGACCATCCAAGCAATCGAACCTAAAGGAACTTCCAACAATGGACCACCAAAAAGAGTATATGCATGGTCGAAGCCACATTTTAACATAACAAACAAAATCTTGGAGGCCGAGTTGGATCCGAGCTCATCATCCATTGCCAAGTTGCATTAGCACCCTAGCTTTTCCTACTCACCATGTTGAGTTAAGCACCGAGATTAATGCAACTAACTCATGAAGGGGACGATCCATAGAGATCAACCAACCACCTTACCAACCTATATGACGAGCCAAGAGGGCTTGCAAAGTATCCAACAACCACTCATTTCACAAATCACCAATAGTCTAACATCAATATCTGCGATCGAGGACCTATCATTCAGAAAGATTCATTCAAGTGCCATGTCTCATGAGGACCATCCAAGCTAACCGATCTGAAGGAACTTCCAACAATGGACCACCAAAAAGAGTGTATGCGTGGTCGAAGCCACATTTTAACATAGCAAACAAAATCTATAAAAAGACTTTTGTTATCCCTTCTACGATCAATGAGAGATCTTCCCACCGAAATAAACTCAACTCAAGCCACTAGCGATGGAGATGGAGATGGAATTCAAACTCTACCCCTCTTGGGCCAAAATTATATGCTGTTTGTTGAGTCATATGCTTGTAAGCTTTATAAAAGGGCTTGAAATTTTATTTAAAGAAGATTGTTTTATATTGCAAGACCAATTGGAGCTTAAAGAGAGCTTGTTTGAAAGATATTTTTCTCGTATGTCAATTTGATGTAGAGACGCTATTGCAAAGATATAAAAGAGATTTTTAGCCTATTTTTGGAGATTTTTATCCTTGTATAAGAGAGAGAATATGCCTTTGTAGAGAGAGAATGCAAGTGTAGAATGCTTTTGTGCAAGAGGATGGCATTGTAAAGCCGAGAGATGGTTGTGGAAACTTTCTATAGGTAGTTTGAGATAATTGCAAGTCCTATTGCCCATCTTGGAGATTGATATAAGAATTTTGTGTTTATTTTTACATCATTAATGGGATCGGTTCATCGTATTCACGAAGTGAAGACATAGTCCCTCACGGACAAGCATCATTAACAATTTTGGAGTACTTTTCTCCGATTTCCTTCATTGTTATGTTTTTAGTAAGTTTTGATCATATTTAAAATTTTAAGCTAATTCATGAAGTTATCATGTTTTTTCCGAAATTGAGGAGTGATGGTAATTGATTTAGAATTGGGTGAATGGGTTTAATATGCTGATTACACTCCAATTTCATAGTTATTACATGCCAAACTTAATGTAGTACATGAATTTGAGAGATTTTAATTAAGTATCCATAAGCACTTTATTAATTGGGTTAGTTAAATTTTACCATTTTTGGATCAAGATTGGTATCGGAGCAAGATTTTTGAAGTATTGCTAACATTTTTCCACTTGACATTATTGCCTTTGGTTCAATTTGTTGTTGTATATAGGTTAGAACTAGATAACCATGATAAAATATCTCGAAAAAGGAGAAACTTGTGGATCTAGAAGGGTTAATTGCGTGAGTCAAGAACAAAATTTTGAGCTAAGAAGATGAAAATCCTTGGGGGAGGGACATCAGGAACTCCAAGAGAAATTGACAAACCGAGGAGAAATCTTCATGGGTGTCATAACAACATTGCAATTTGAGTTGCAAGTAAATGCTAAAATCTTGGCAAAGGATTAAATTGGTGAGAAAGTGGTGGAGACAAAAAAATATATCAAGGGACAACCTTCTACCACAGATGTATGCATTGTAAGTGAATCACCATGTATTCCTTTCTCCCATCATGAATTAGATGTTGATTTTGGTAAATTTGAGAATCATACTAAAGGTATTGGAGCCAAATTACTAAATAGGATGGGTTTTTATGGAAAGGTCCTTGGAATAAATGGCCAAGGTATTACTAATCCCATATAGGTAGAGGAAATACCTCACTATGTAGGTTTGGGATATGGAAATGGTAAGAGAGAAATTGAGGATTTCTCTAAAACACTGAAGATAGACACACTTCATAGAAGAGCCTATACCACTAGAACTCTAAAACAACCTATTCAAGGTAAAGAAAATATTTTTTTTTGTTAATCCTACTAATGAGAATGTTGTTACTTTAAATATTGGATATGCATCACAAAATGATCATGCGAGTGAGTACAAGTTAGGGAAGTAAAATCCTTCTAAACAAGGTGAAAATTCCAAAGGAGGAGAGAAAATGGTTTTCCTTGTCAATCTTGCACAAGTAAAAGTTCTAGAAATTATGGGCAAGGTAAATACTCCAACATGCACTTTGACTATGCAAAGGATGGTCAGGTAACACCAAATTTGTGGTATTCATTTCCATGCACTTTCTATGACTTAAGTAACCATTGTGTGGCCATGTGTTGGAAGAGGAAATACTTAGAAAGAAGGATTAACAAATACTACTCTCCAAAATAAGATACAAGGAATAAAACAACTAATTGTACTCATTGTCAAATGAGTGGTCACTAGATCAAAAAATTGGAACTTACATCTAGAGCTTAGTCCAAAGAAAGTATAAAAATACCAACAATCAAAGTTTGTGCAAAAACCCATCTATACGATGAAACCCTCAATAAAAGGAGAAACCCATAGAGGAACCTCTATTAGAAAGGGTTGGTGAGATAGTTTTTACCGTAGACACCCAAAAAGTGTCACACTCCATAATATCCCCCTTTTTTCTCTAAAATTTACCACCAACCGTGACCCCCTTTTTAACATAACAATTTGATTAATCACCTTAATTATATTGACCTAATTAACCTCTCCCCTCCACCTTGACACTTGCACATCCACCTCATCCTTCCACCCACACCTCCACTTCTTATCCATCACACCATTCCACCCATATCCCACCTCACCATTCCACTTCCACACCTTGCCCATACCAGGGGACCCGGTTCTTCTAGAAGTGTAAATAGTGGCCAACCCACACATATGCCCAAAACTCGCTCTATTATCCATTAGAGATGAGTGGGCATGTGTTAGACCACTTAGGTTAAGTGGGGAAGGAATATTTCCCCACTTTTGAAACAACAAGCCTTCCCTTGCATTGAAAAACATCGAGTCACTTGTCGTTCGGTATTGGTTAAGTGGGACCGACGTCGGTTCTTGTAAATAGAATTTCCGAGATCTTTCGAAAGGGCTAGAATTTTTGGTTCATGGATCATTGCTAGAGGGTTAAAGATCAACCATTTGGAGGCCAAGCGAAAAATTGCAAGATGAGAAATCTATCAACAACAAATCTCTAATGATTTAAGAAAAAAGGATTTCTTGAGAGGAAGCTCAAACAAGAGCATCTTGGGCATCTACCAACCTCCATAAAGTCACCTCTCCACCACCTACATACCTTCTCCACACTCTTTTGGACTCCAAATAAGTTTACATTTGCTCGATTACCTACTCTAGTGCATGTCATTACATTCTTTATTTTGTTCTTGTTATTTCTTCTACCCGGAGCTATTTCACAACCTATTCTTCCAAATACCTACCCATTTTCCCCAAATCTTACCTAAACCCTTGCACGCCAATCCCTAAGACTTCGTCAACCCTCTACAATCTCAATTAAACCCTCTCATCTCTATGTATAACCACGAGAGAGATCCCGGACACCCATTTTAACATCTTACCTTTTCCCCAGGTGATCGACATTGGACACCCTAACCGTCCGTCGATTCACCATCTATACCGACATCGTTCATCCTAACCATCATCGGTCTCTGTGTCATTTTTTACCCCCTAACCTATAATCCTTATAACCACCCAAAGACCAGCCCAAACCTCACCTAATTTTTCCTAGATCCTCTTTAAAATCCTCCGCTACACTGCAAGGCCAAACCCACCGACCGACCCTCCCGAATTTAGTCTTTTATGTCTTTATTAGATTAAATCTTCATGTTGTTTGTTATATGAGATACTGTTATCACTGAATCATAGCACCCTTATGTTTACACAAGTGCATATAATTGAGCTCACGGTGTGATTGGATAACATGGGTACTATCTCCAAGTTGTGGGACTTGCTACTTGAGATAGACCTCCAGAGAAAGTTGGTTCTTGCTCCTAAACTACCTACCACAATCTACTCTAATGCAGAAAAACTATCTTTCCTAATCTAACTTTCCAAGGGACCAAGGAGAGAGAATGCATGAAAATGAAAACCTACACTAAAGCGGTGATACACTAGAAAAGGAGGGAGTGAGGGTAGTCTTCCAATGTGTGAGATACATAAGCAAAGTGCACACTAGAAGGGGTGATAACAATTCTCCACAATCTAGCAAAATGCATTCACAACATCTCAAACATACACAATGATAATGGATCCTTGCAAGAGCATAAAAATAGACACAATATTCTTGTAATGAAGGTTGAAAGGGAAATAAGAGTGCAAACAAACACAACAGGGGAAGATGCATCCACAAACTTGTATTTTATTGCTTCATGATATGCATAGTTCAATCTATTACAAGATAAGGGCCTGGATCACCATGCAAGGAGTCCAATACAAGGGCCTGCAGCACATTGGCTTCACAAAGCAATTTTGACAGAGCTTTGTTACAATAAAACTCCTCCTCCTACAATGAGCCCAACACTCCAATTTATAGAAAAATAAGAAGAGAGAGAGAGAGGGAAAATGGAAATCCCGAAATCTGTCCTTCAACCACTTGTAAGAGGTATTAAATGGAGTGAAATGATGTTTTGTTGCTTGCAAAAGTATCCCCATACTATCCCATGACTTGCAACAGTGAAATATGGCAGCCCATGCTTCATTGAAGGCGTCCAACTACCAAATAAAACACTATTATGAACTTGGCCACATTTTCTGCAAAATCTCTGTCTATCTTTCATCAAATCTAGAATTTCTTGATTTTTGTGTGTCGGGCTTGGAGCCATGATTCCAACGGTACAAAGTTCTTACGATTTCATTGAGAAATGCAAAAGTTATGTCCTTCTAAATGCAAGCAGCTATTTTGGGTCTGCCAAGCATTTTCTGTCATTCGATGGGAATGAGCATTAATTGATTGGAGATGAATATGTTTCTTTTATTTTAATATATCTACTCTCATCAAAATTAAGAAATCCTATTTTGTGATGTAGAGGACGTCGTGCTCATTCCAGAAAGTCTAATTTTATGAAAATCGAAGCTCGGAGTCAAACGTTATGGCCGTTTGAAGTTTGGGAGGTCAAACATTGACTTTTCCTCTTCATTATGGCTATTTCGGAAAAATTGGGTTTGTGTGTCCCATTGTATGCTGGACATATTCTTTTCGCATCACTCGATTCAAGCTTCCTTGTCCTTATGTGTCCGCTGTTGACCGGGTCGTGAGGGCCGTTGACTTCCGCATTCGCCGCATCCCATATTAGCTTGGCTCCTTGTGCGGCGATTTTGCCTTTTCACATCCCGACGTCACGACCATCCTGGACACATTTCTCCACGCCACCCACAATGCACTAACTTGTGGCAAAATCAGATTTTTGCATCCCATGCGTACCTACGTCCCAACTATCTTGTGGACCATCTGGGACAAAAATGTTTGATTTTTCCGCAAAACACCAAAATGAGCCCATTTTTGGATTTTTTCCAATTTTCTCTAACTTCTTGGGTTTTTTCTGGATGGGGAAGTTAGAGAGAAGCCAAGGGACCCCAAAAACATGATTTTTGGCCTTGAATCAATTTTACTGGCTCAGGACTGAAGAATTTGTGCAAGTTATCCAAATCACCATGGGGGTGAATTTAGGATAACAATACCTAAATCATATCAACTATAATAGGATTCTATTTGTCATGTTATTTCTTGTATTAACTTGTATCAAATAGTGGATTGACAGAGCATCTAGAAAGTATCACATTTCTTGGGTCTAGCACACGCTTAGGAAGTCCAATGACATTTATTATTTAATATTCTTCTAGTGGTCTTGTTTTATATTTACAAGTCCTTCCCCCTAGCTAAAGGTAATCTCTCCATGATCAGCCTCGATCAAGGATCAAATACATGTGTATTCTACCTTCCACCTTTACTCAATAAGTAAACCTCCTCACCTATCTATTTTGCTAAGTCGTATGCCTTCTAAAGAAACGGTCACAAATTTGGTGAATCATTTTGGCATGCCAGTGGGACCCATATGGGGTTCCTTGCATTATTCATTCCTAAGGAATTGTTGTGTGTCTATTTCTTTCTGAAAGAGTTCACATTAAATATTCTCCTTGAAACACTCTTATTCTCTTACTTGTCTTAATGACATTCATCTTTTTGGATCAAAAATAATTATTCTTTCTTTTCATGCATTGGAATTAGTGAAATTCATCCTTCTTCCTATTCACTCTTGTTTACATTGAATATCATATTTCGATTTGGGGCTTAAAAAATTTCATTTCATCCTGCGCATGTCTACATATTTAGCTAATATTAAATTATGGGAAGTCATATATTTAGCTCATATATGCTTTGGAAGTCATGCCAATTGATGGTTGACAAATTGAACCATAGCTTACACTTTGCACACTCTTTCTCTATACCAAACCACTTTGAAATAAATTACAAATTTCTTAAAAACATCTTTCTTGGAAGAAGTTGTCAATGATCACACGATAAAAGGATTGACAATGGGCTGTAAACTAGTTTCTTTGTCTTGTCATCATCTCATGAAGGATCCCCCACACCAAAACTTACCTGAAACTATCCATAGTTGTCATTTTTTGTAGGGCACCTTTATAAGATCCAAACTTATATTCTTCTCACAGTCAGTCCTAAATGGCATAAGCTACAACATAAAACCTACAACTTATGATTCATGCTTATTATATTTTTGTCTGATTGAGTTTTGAGGTGTGAGTTGCACTTCTTCACTATTTCTTATCCTCTTACGTCCCACATCACGACTGGTGTATTCTGGTCTATTCTGGGCATATTAGGACTCCTCATATCCATTCTCAGTCTCTGGGTTGGCCCTTTTATTTGATCTTAATCACCCAAAACTTTATTTTTCCTCTTCTTCCCATATTTCACAAGAACTCGACATCATTCCAAAGGATCAAATCGGTTACATCATCTTATTGACATCGCTTAATCGATGACACCAATTTTATGCTTTTTTTGGTCATTTCTACCCAAAATAGTAAATCTCCACCTTTCTATTCTTTTTGTGTCTTATTTTGCTACTTCATCCCACTTTTGAGTCTCTCGATATCATCTTCCGAGTCTAGATTGATCAACTTTCACCTTTCATTGCTAGATCTTTAAGACTCTTATTTTTCACAATGACCGACATCGGTCTAGTCATCCGATGACAATTACCCCAACCGACGTCGGTCTCTATATTCTGATTTACCATTCAAGGAAGCAATCTAATCACATCTCGCCAAACTTAATTTTTCCATTCTCGTACTCTTTGTATCATGTACTTGAGCCTTGATTACGTGTCTATTATCCGTTACATGGTTTTGACTCATAGACAAGCCAATGCCCTTATTTTCCATGCTAGCCTTCAGTCGCTCCCACCTAGCCTTACATCACTTTCCATCTCATCACCTATGGAATCCAAAAATTCTATTAGCGTTAGTACTAGTGACGAGGAGTTTTCTAGATTCCTTGACAGTAACCCCATCGCCTTGCAGGTATTATCTAGCCCATTCCTCCTCTCGAGACTCCTTAGGGAAGCTTATGTATGGAATTCATGTTTCCATTCCTGCGCTACCCTCGCACCCACCTCTACATCTCGCCACTACTAGCTTGGCTATACCATCTTCCACCCTACTACTCGTGGTTTCACAGTTTGACCCTAAATAATCGAATATCTTCCGCACTAAGGGAATCTATTGCACCTCGATGTCTATCTTTCCTCATATGACGACTATGCCTATATCAACCGCTTGGAGTGTGGGTCTATCGGCCCCCTCCGCTTCTCAGATGTCTATTACGTCTCGGTCACCATTGGTGTCAACAACCCACCCTCCCTTCCAAAACCTCATTCTCTCCATCCCACATTCCCTTCCTCTCGATTGCTACGAGAGTCTTCACACCTATTCCACCTACCTACACCTATCATCAACAACCCCCTATTTCATCGACTACTTATTCAGGGGTACTTACCCTCTACCTCTATTCGACCTAAAGTCCATCACAATTTTCATACTCAAAGACCACCACCCTCTAAGATGTCATCCACATCATACTCACCGTATCCACCCCCTTATAGTGTAGGGGGTTCCCAATCATCACAACCTACAAATGATTTCATTAGAATGATGATGGATAAAATGCAAACATTAGAAGCCTTTGTCCCCGGCTCACATAACTCTTTGACTTATGATGACATCCGAAATGATCCTATTCACTTTTCTGTGCCAATTCATCCATACCCTATGCATTGGGAAATGCCAAAATTTAGTCGGGTTCAACAACAAAGAAGACCCACAACAACACTTGAAGTATTTTAGACATATGTGCTACTTAATCACTCATGATGATGCATTTCTCTTCTTACGAAGCTTTCCAATGTCATTGGTAGGACCTGCTTTAGATTGGTATAGTTCTCTGCCTAGAAATTCCATCTTCTCATTAGCTAGGTAGCTCAATCATTTCTAGACCACTTTTCTATCAACATTGTCAAGAAAGTCACCATGAATGACTTGTATGCCACACGCTAGTATGAAGATGAATCAATCATCGATTTTGTTGCCCGTTGGTGAAGCCTAATCAACCAACTTACATTCCAAATACCTAGACCAAATTAATAGAGTTGTTCACTAGATCTTGTGCAGGACACATCTAACCAATTCTCCAAATCCAAACCTTCGCACATTTGACGAGGCATTCACTATGGCCTGGAAACTAGAAATTCATGCCATTAAAGAGAAGAAGATACAATTGTGTAATAAGAATGCTATGTTTAATTTAAATGATACCCTTCCTTCTTCCAAACCACAACATGTTTATAAAAAAAAGGATTTGCAAATACGGTCATTCTAAAATCTGAGCCATCTCATCCATCTAACCAATAAAAACCTCCTCCCAACTTCACTCCTATACGAGACTTTTCTATTCAGGCAGGAGAAATGAAAGTATACCCCATAGGGGAACCTTACTCTTCCATTTTATAAATTTTTTAAAAACCGAGATATCACCCTTCCCCTGTCAAACAACATACTAGTTTTGACTCCTCTCATCCTATGCTTGCATGGTACAAAGAAAACGATTATTATAACTACCATTGCATTCAAGGTCACGGTGATGGTAATTGTATAACCTTTAAAAAATCATCCAATAAATTCTAGATAATGGAGATCTCATTTTGGACAACCCCAACGCACCGGATAACCAAATCTAGACATTTTTAGTAAGCCATTCCCAAATCATGCCTTGTCCTCTACCCAAATTGGTGAAACCTCTACCAATGAAAGTAATTCTCATGAGGTTCATGCCATTTTTGATATCATAACAACCCCCTTTGCTCAATACCCTCTCATTCCATCTATGGGGAAATCCTTGTGCAAAGCTCTTTATCTAGAAAAATTTTCCTTTCTCCTCTCCTCTACCCACCGAGGAGCCTACCACATATTTCGGTATAGTGGTCCCGCTCACATCCCTACCGGAAGAGTCCCCTTCGTCCACCCCTCTACCTATGGAGAATTCCACCTTATCCTCTACTCTATCCATAGAGGAATCTACCTTATCCGTAGAGGTATCCATCCCACTCCCCATACCACCTATTACGTAACCCATATGATTTACTCTTCTACCCACGAAGATTCTAGCTTTTCCACTTTTACACCGAAGAAATAGCCTACATCATTTACCTTTCCCATTGAGGAGCCTACGAAATGCATCCCTTTACCTAGGGAGGAATCCGTCTTATCCTTTCCTCTCTTTACCAAGTAGACAACCATGTTAACCCAACCATATTTGGAATAACCTATTTCTTCTATACCTCCATTTGCACAACAACCTATCCCACTCATTTTGTTATCGATAAACAACTTTGTGTGTGGTACTCTTCCACCCATGGACGATGCCAACCTCCCTTCTCCCTCACCATGAGATGAAGCTACCTCTTCTATCTTACCACCTCTACCACCCATGGAGAATCCATTGGTACCACACCTCTGTTAGTTGGTGACAATTATTCATCGGCCTCTAAAGACCCAATTAACTTTTTGTCATCTCTCTTACCCATAGAGACCGAGCTAGAAATTACCCTATTTCGCAAGCTACAAATTTCTTCACAGGAATCACTACCAAGGTAGTTTCCTCTGCATCTTCTCCTACCTCATTTTCTTGGTACATCGATCACCTAGATTATGTCGACCACTCCATTTTGTGGGGACATCTTCGACTTCCTGTCTCCACATAGATGCAAATTTTGTCTTCCGACACTTCCACCATCTATCCAAAGGTCTTTAAAGCAACCAAGTCCTCGTACCCACACCCGTTATGGTTACCTCTTCTACATTGTCCGCACCCACACCCAAGCCTTTAATCCCACCAACACCTCCATCGATGCCCAAAACATTACCTCGCCCATACAATCACCCGCATTTGAAACCATCACTACATTGTGAGTTATGTCGACATTCAACCTAGCCCATCCTCCCATCAAACTAGAGTTAACCACCTCCTCGTAAGCCATTACCAAACCTATTAATCCACCTACGGGTAAAGCCCAAACTCTCAAGCCGCATACACTAGTTTCAACAACTATCCTTTTTTCTTCTTCACCATCACTTTGCTCTCATATATTTTAGGACCACACCCTTTAACCTTGACCAAGAAGCCTTTTACCCATGGTAAAACTAAGTCACGACAGACCATTTTCTCATCAAAATCACTTAACTCACCCAAACTTGCTACATTACCTACCCCTTCTCCACTAAGCTGTTCTCCCCATCATACCTTCCCCACTATCATACCCTCATCTTTACCCTGCTATTCTTGGATCCTCGGTCAACCTCACACACACCTCCACTATCACCATGGATAACCCATTCCTTTTGCCATCTACCTTCCCTTCCACATCATGTGCCTCTTCGCACTCTATAACCAAGAAGGTGCAAACAAATCATAAGACCCTACTACCTCCTACAAGGATAGCTAAGTCTATATTACCTCCAACCATACCTCCACCCAAGAAGGTGCATTGCAAACTAAAAACCATATTGCCTACTAAATAGATAGTTAGATTCATTCGCCATCCACTCCACTTCTAGCAGTACCCCTCCCATCAAAATCACCTAAACTTCCATATAAACCCATGCTTGTGTCACATTGTGACCCATTGATAGGGTCTTATGCCAACATCTTGGCAAACTGTTGAGACACATATGCTTTATTTCATTACCACCCCTTAAGCCTTATGAACCACTCAAATAGAAACCAGACGGGTTTGACGATACCAAAATTTGGTCTTATCATCGCATACCAGGGACATGATGCCGAAAACTACAAGGCCCTTAAGGCTATTCTTCTCTAACTATGTCCTCTTTAAGAAAACTTTGATGCCAACGATATTTTAGGTGAGGACCCCACTCCACCTCCACCTATCATTACATAACCTCACCCCATACCAGTTCCATGACATCCATCTCCACCTCCACGCCTATTTTACCCTCCTCGACTCTCGACATCAATATGGTTCACATTACCACTTGAGCGCGAGAGGAAAAAAGAAAAGGAGAAACTAGCCGGTTCTTCTACTACACCGGTACCTCACATTCCTACTCCACCTTCTCCAAAATCACCATTCTTGGACATGCGTACCCCATCTTTGATGGAGTCACCCATCGCATTATGCTTAAGTAACTCCACCAATCACCCCTCAAAATGTCTTTATCCGGCCTCATACAAACCTCCGAGACCCATCGAAACCCTCATAGTGGTATTGCAATCGATTGAGGTTTTACCTAATGACCCCACACTTGTTTCGCCATCGTCACCCCACACGATGTAGATGCTCTCACTAAATTATCATCATCTCCCACACCTAATACCACTCATAAAATATTTGTTATTAGTTTCTTTGATGAGGAAATTGCTCCTCTCTGAATCGGATGATCCTAACCCTACCCTCTTCATATCAATCCACATCAAAGATATGCGTGTAAGACGTGTCATGATCGATGGAGGATATAGTATCAACATTATATCTTCACATTTGTATGAAAAAATGTGTATCCCCTCTAATTGTATGCATGCCAACCCAATCATGTTATGCTCATTTAATGATGCCATCACCTCCACCCTTAGCACTGTCATCCTCCACATTTGTGTGGGCCCCGTACCATACCTGAGTTATTTTACGTCTTAAAGGGGGAATTCCAATATAACATGCTTCTTCGATGACCTTGGATCCATGCCATGGGGTGTGTTCCTTCGACCTTACACCATTGCCTCAAATTTGACCATAAAGGAAACACCTATGCCATTCGAGTCAACCCTTCACCATTCTATATCTATAACATGTTGTATCATCCTAATAATGTTCTTATACCGGTCTAGACATCCCCCTTTGCCATCAATGCTTCTTCATCCACTATCACACTAGCTTTTACTACCACGCCTCCTACCACTACTACCTCTTCTACCTTTATGGCCCCCATTGCCTACATCATTGATCCATCAACCAACCGTATACCATGTAGACTTCCAATGACTCTTCTTCCCAAACAAAAATTGATTCAATTATCCCTACTACTCATATACCAACCACTAATCCCTTAGGAGGTTGTTTTCAACACCTCACTCTAGGGAGTACCATATTTATAACGTCAATGCCTTCCTTACTCTTTAAGAGTATGGTAATCTCCACCAACATCCTTGATATGATCATCATATAGGTGATGTTTTTCTTGATGGTCATTCTCACCTTCGCACCAACCTAACGTATGGTGGACTTGACACTTCTATCTACTCACAGAACCACGTTCCCAAACTTTCTCATTTTCCTCTCACCTTGATCCCTTACCAACCGATGTTTCGCCCACACCTTCCTCCATCATTATTCCTAGAAAGGATATGGTTTTGGACTCTATGAACAAGGATGCCATATTATCATCCCTTGCACCACTTGTAAATGCAAAGACCACAATGGTATTGGATTTCTAGAAGAACCTGTCAAAACACCCTACATTGAACTTATTAAGGATGTCATACTTTTTACACCTCACTCACCTTTCTCACCACCTTCACCCACGGAGTATAGAGACCTAAAATCACTTCCTCCAAACTTTTTTTTTCATAAACACAATTTCCTTGGGACCTTTGACCTATCAATGTGATGGCGAGGCTCCCACTTCTATTCCCTTCCTCTATCATGATTTTCTTGAGGACAATACCACTTCTATAAATGTGGTTCAATGTCAGGATGATGATTCCATTCTCACCTATTTAGGTGCGGAGGATTCTTATATCCACCGGTCGTTACCTTCTGAGATGCAAACCATGTTGAATGAATCGACCATAAAGATCAACATTCACACTCAGGATGACCCTCACATTCTAAATATAGGCCAATCTTTAGATTCCAATGAATAGGAGGATTTCACCTCTTTACTTGAAACTATAGCAAGTTTTTTTCTTGGTCTTATGTCGATATGACCGGTATTGACCCAAATATCATGGTTCACAATATCGTTACTATTCCCGATGCTAAACTTGTTAAACGAAGCTCGAAAGTATATCTTCACATTTCCCTTCTTATGAAGGAAGAAATCCAATGCCTCCTTTCTGTTTCTTTTATTCTACCCATTGATTATCCCCAATGGATTTCTACCATCATTCCTATCATGAAAGCAACGAGAGGACTCCGCATATGCCTGATTTTCATGACCTTAACCTATCTTACCCTAAATATGATTTTCCTCTACCTATCATTGACCAATTAATTGATCTCATTGCCGGCCATGAGATGATTTCACTCATGAAAGGTTTCTCGGTTACATCAAATATTACTCACACCCAAGAATCAACATAAAATTTCCTTCATCGCCCCTTAAGGAACCTTCTACTATCATGTTATGCATTTTGGAATTAAAAACATTGGTACTAAATACCTATGAGCCATGACCTAAATATTCCATGACATTATGCATAACATCTTGGAGGATTGCGTTGACAATATTATGGTAAAATCTCAATGTCGGGATGAACATATCCCGAGTCCTTAAGGTCATCTATGACTTTGTCTCCTTAAATATAGCTTTCATCTTCAGCCCAAGAAATGTGTCTTCGCCATTCTCTTGGATAATATCCTCGATTTCATCATCTCTTTGCATGGCATTGAGGTTGACCTGTGAAAATCAAGGCAATCCTGAAATGCCTTTGCTATTAACCTACTCTCAACTTCATAGTTTACAAGGAATGTTGTAATCTATTCAACGTTTCATTTTCTAGCTCTCCAACCATTGTCAACCTTTTCATCATCCTCTTAGAAAGGACATTTCCTTTAAATGGGATTAATAATGCCAAAAATCTTTCAAATCCTTAAAAGTAGACCTCCTCCAACCACATATGCTCATCCCACCAAAAGATGACACCCCATTTTACCTCTACATTTCTACCATCGATCATTCATTGGGGGCCATGTTTGCACATCACAATGAGAAACATAGAGAGAAGGTGGTTTATTATATAATCCATACTCTTTTGGACTATGAGACTAGATACACTCATGCTAAAAAATTGTGTTTGGCCCTAGTCTTTGTCGCTACAAAACTTCGCCACTACTACTCAACCATAAAACATATGTTATCACCAACACCGAGCTCTTGCATTACATATATGCTAAACCCTACCAAAACCAATGTACTTGAATGTTGGCTCATTATTCTTATAGAACTTGATCTCGAATTCAACCATCAAAAATTCATTCGGGGAAAGCCATTCTTCGACCAAATTGCGGATGCACCCCTTCCCGAAAACCAATCCTCTAACTTCAAGTTTTCGGATGAGTCCATTATTACCCTCTCCATGGATGATACCATTTATCAAATGACATTATTATTTGATGGTTCCAAATGCCGACATGGGGAAGTGCAAGAGTTATCCTCATTCCTCCTAGCGAAGTGTACATATGCCTTTATCCTTCAAACTAGATTTTGATTTCACCAATAACATCACCGAATATGAAGCACTCGTATTGGGACTTCAAACTGCCATAACCTTAGATGTTAAATCCATTAATATTTTTGGCGAATCTCAACTAGTTATGAACCAAGTTAATGGTATATACAATTGTCATAACGAGATACTCCAAAAATAAAATCATCACATTGACATACTCTTGACTACCTTTGACCACTATCAAATTCAAACTACCCCGCGCTCCATAAAAAAATTCATAGATACCATGGCTTGTCTTGTTTCTCAAATACGACTTCACCCGCAGACTCAAAGATCTTTGTTGCAATAAAAATATTGTAATCAACCTCTTGCTTGTCCCAAGAAGTTAACCTTGTAGGATAAATTGCAACTAACCCACATGACATTTGGTATAAGAAATTTTCTGATTACCTTTCTCTTTCAATTCTCCCTCTAGACCTCACATGCAACGAACAACAAGCCTTCCTAAAAGCATCTCTCGCTATGTCATCATGGGTGGTTTTCTCTATAAGTGTGGATTTAATGGCATCCTCTTACGATGCCTTTTAAATTCTAAAATATCTTACACCATCAAGGAGGTTCACAATGGAATTTTTGAGGTCACTTCGGTGGCTTAGTTGTTCTTAAGCACATCCTTCGCCTTAGCTACTACCGGCCAACCTTAAACCACAATTTTTGTGACTATGTCAAGCATTGTGTGAAGTGTCAACAACATGTTAATCTTCACCATACACCTAGTCACACCTTACAGGTCACATGATACCTTTGGCCTTTCTCTCAGTAAGTGTCTGATCCCGTTTGTGAGATTAACCCTCATTCTTCTCAATGTCATCAATGGATTATTACCGCTACTAATTATTACACTAAATGGGAGGAATCATACCTCTTATTTATACCAAGGTTGAGAAAATATGTGAATTCATTAACTACTACATCATCTATCACTTTGATGTTCCTCACCAATTTATCATTGATAACAAAAACAATTCAAAAACGAAACCTTATAGAAAATATGTGGTGCCTTTGGCATCTAGCTCGATTTCTCTTCACCTTGCTATCCTCAAACCAATGGCCAAGTTGAATCAACCAACAAAACTCTAAACAAAATTATTCTGAAATTGGTTGGCAATCTTGGTAAGGAATGACATACGCACATTCCTTTCACCTTATGGGCTTACCACACTAGTATTCGCACATAAAATGCTGCCACACCTTTCTCTTTGGTCTACGATACAAAGGCTTTCTTGCCTCTCGAAGTCCAAATTCCATCTCTCCGTATCTCACTCAAATATATGCTCAGATGATGATTTTTCCAAGACCATTTGGCATAACTTGAGTCGTTAGATGAACATCATCCGCCACTCTTGATCACCTTCAAATATACCAAAAACCTATCAAACGTGCTTAGGTAAAATGTGTCCAAGAACACACCTTCAAGGTTGGTGACCTCATCCTTAAGGAAAATCAACACGTAATGACAAGGAAAAGAGTAAATGAGGAAAATTTTCTCCTAATTGGCTTGGACCCTATATCATTACCCATGCCTATGGATCATGTGTTTATCGTCTATCTTTGCTTGAAGGTAAACCCGAACCTGAGCCCCTCAATGCCTTGCATCTTTGACCCTTCTATTGTTGAATCCAGTACTACATCACCCTTTGTATAATACCAACTTATCCCTTGAGTACCCATTGTTTTCATCTCCCTCTTTTGAAGACCAACAACTAAATGAGAACTATGTAACTACCCGCCACCATTCACTTTGTCTTAAACATGAGTACCACGACTCTACTCATGGAATAATTCTCATGGGTACTTTTCGTTCCTTTTAGGATGGAATACCATGGTTTTTGTCATTTCAAACCCCTCTTGCATAGTTAAGCTTGCATGTTATGGCATCACCATCATAAAAGAGGTCTATACTGCCTCTATAGTCTTGTCCATGACCTAAAAGTATAAAACATATTCCCAAATAATGTGGGATTAAAATACTTGAGTTAAAATTCTTGTAAGTATATGATTCCCACAAAAATACATCTACCTCTCTATCTAGAATTCTATAAATAGATTGTTCCCTTGTAGGACAACTATAAAGTTAAACCTATTCTACATAGTCTATCCACAAAGAAGACTATTTTGAAAAATAAAAATAAAATTACTTTGAGGCTTCCCACATTGATCACTTCATGAAGAACTCAAGGAGTCATTATCTCCATCCCACATAGACTTATCGCATCGATCATCTATGAAAATCAAAGGAAAAAGAAAAAGTACATTACAAAAATCAAGAAACATACCACTTTTTCATCATGGACTTGCCTATTCTAGTTCTCGGTATCTTACATAAGAGGCATCTTGTTTGACAACAAGGTTACGCTACAACAAAACACTTCCATCCACCTTCTTTTCTTGTGAATATTCTACCTACTCAAGGGACTTGTCGCAAATGTGACATTTCATGATCATGTCACTTCCTTCACCCTTAGAATTGTCAATCATGCAACACCTTTAAGGTCTTACATTCATACACCGATATTTAGGTATGATAAATGTGTAATGGTTCTTATTAAGTTGGCAACATTTCACCCTTTTTTACCATTTTCCTCTTTTCTTACTTATTGAATCTCCTACACAGACTAGACCTTTGACACCTACACTCAATCATACCTATTTAACCTAGACTCCATCATGCCTAAATGACCTACACTGAATCATACATATTCAACCTAGACTCCATCATGCCTAAATTACCTACACTCAACCATGTGTATTCAACCTCGAATCAACCATACCCAAGTGATCTAGAATTAATCACACGCAAAAGCTATTGACCCATTCATCTACCTCCCTATATTCTTCCCTAACTTAAGGGAGAACTACATCAAGCATAAGCCCCCTGTTCTCCAGGGATATATAGGCATCACTCGAGGGAAGGGGGCCTTGGAGGATATCTCGACCATATTTATACCTTTTTCTATCCCTTCCCCTTCTAGACCTTTACCCGTAATCATTTTTCCCCCTTTTATGTTCACATTCTACCCTAGTTAGTTTCTCAGAGACACCTATAATCACCCCCAAGCAATTTAAAAACTTAAATTGCGCTAGTTGTCCCTTTCTCGCAAATCAATGAAATATCTTCAAAAGTGCTCATCTTCTCTCCCATTTTCATCACTTAATTACAATATGCTAATTAATTAAGTCACCTATCCAGCTAACAGCCTGATTAGCGACCTTCTGTTAATTATTTACCTCTTTTATCTAGATTAATTAATTATTATTAATTAATTAGTCTTCCCCTTCATTTAATTAGTAAATCAATATTTAATTGATTTAATCCCCTCACAATAGCCTAAATCGCACTAATATTCTTCTAATTGGCTTCTATAAGCTTACACCTACCTATTAGTTAATCACCTTTGATTAATTAAAACACCCCCCAACTCCCATGACTTGCTAAGCATAAATTAAACCCTTCTAAAGTAAGGTTACCTTTAATAAAGCAACCTTATCCATTCCTAATCATGTTTTACCTTTATCCCACATTCATGAGAATGTGTTGAATCCTTTATCCTTTGGGCTATATAAAAATCCCTCCACCTACCTTTTTAGTTACACCTAAACTCCTTAGAGAGAAAATGCAAAGCATATAGCAAAGAGACTAAGAGCTTGCACTTTGTCCTCTTGAGAGTTCATCATATTGAAGAGTTAAGCCTCTTCCTATTCTAGCCTAAAGTGCTTAGGTCATATGGGAGGTATCAAAAGGGTCTTGTAGCCCAACTTTGATTAGCCCCCATTCCTAGGTTCTTGGAACATTAAGGACAACTATTTTTTATAGCCATGGAACCTACCTGGTTCCTTCATTTATATGTTGTTAGAGAATAAAGGATATTTAGGTGCTTAACATAGTTGATTTCATAGTTTTGTATTGATAAATGTTAGCATCTAACCCTTGATTAATTCTTATCATGATGGTGTTTATAATGTTGTTTAATTCTTGCTAATTAAGACTATTTAGGTGTTAGTCTTTGTTTACATTAGCATTAGTTTAAAAACAACACTTGCACATAGTTTCCATTCATACCAAAAATGTGGAAATTAATATACCACAACAAACATGCATTGTTTCATCACATTTACCATTTTACCACCATATCCATATGCTACCTAATTCATTTAAACATTTTCCATGATATCAAATATTTGGAAGATTAAACCACAACATACATATACATCATCATTTATTTTCCATAATACCAATAACCTAGAAATTAAATCAAACACAAAAACCATACTCAACCATGCCTACATGACCTCGACTCCACCATGCCTAAATGACATTGAATCAAACACACCTATACCCAAATCCACCATGCCTAGACAACCTAACTCAATCATGCCTAACTCAGCTAGTTTCCATAATATGCAATAACAATGGAAATTAAAGCCAAGTACATCATCCATCCAATAAACCTCATCAACTATAGAAATGGGAGAGTCTATGTATCAATACATATATACACATATATAAATGGGCATTAGTATCTCAAAATATCATATAAAATCTCACAAAATATTCGACATGCAGGCGGTATATATATCAAAATCAAAATGATCAACCAATATCAAATGTTAGGATTAGTTAGCCCCACCCGATACCCACCTCTCCGAGTCTCATCTATCTCCTCCTCCTCACCACCAACTACCCCCGCCATCTTCTTGCCACCCTCTGCTGGACCTTTCCTAGCCTCCTCCTTACCCTCTATGGGGCCTAGTATTCGGGAACTAGTAACCTCACCCCGGCCCTATCTCTAAGGCCGATGACCCCTATGTTACCAAAGCGTGAGTCCTAGATCTAGTCCGCTCACTAATCAGCCTGCTGTTGTGACTTGTACCCATCATATTAGTTAACATCATTACCTATATACGTCCAATGATCCGATAAAGCAACGAGCCTCTTTTAGGGTATCCACAACCTCGTCATCGATATAGTATAAGGTGGTCACATCAACGTAAATGCCCCATGTGAACTCTTCTCGACCATAAGTTTACCCTATCTTGGTGTCGGTTGCATGTAATATGGGAACTTGTCCCTATGCCTATGGTAGTACTTGTATAGCTACTTAGGCTTGTAAGGTTGCAACTGTCATATATTGTGGCCAATTGGCCATGTAATCTAGCTATATGTGCCTATAAGGTAGATACCTACCCTCCATCCCCATCTCCACCATGTGCGAGAGCCTGCCTTGTGCTACCTGGGCATGTAGGGTCATCACATATTCTGCAAGTTGGTCACCTTTGTTTGTGCCCCGCAAGCTGTCCCTGTAACCCTATTATTTGTGCTCAGCCAGGGAAACCACCTGCCCCTAAAATGTATCCCTTTGCACTATGACTATTGCTAAATCAGGCTACCCTAGCCTCGACGGTGTTTCCTGTAGTTGTGCCACCCACCACTATCTGTATGCATTGGTGATGCCTACATCATCAATCCATCGATCTCACACATGCTCCTCCTACCCTATGGGATCACTCGGACATGGTGGAGACATGGGTATCTCCATGTCATCTCTACGGTACTGTGGGAAAGGTGGGGCACATCTGCCTCGGTCCCAAATTGTCATCGATCTTGTCCACAAGTATCATCTCATGCTCACTGGCATGCCACCCCTATATCCATCTCAATAAGCGCAGCCCCTATAGCTCCTCAAACCATGATTTTATATGATGGATAACCAACATATGGCCGCCACATGATATCCACCACTGATAGGCCCTCCAACAACCACCTGTAGTATGTAACATCATATGTGGCCCTATCCACCTCGACTATCCCCAGTGGTACCCATCACACGAAACCCACTCTGTAAAACCACCTCTGAACCAGGTCTTGTTGTGGTAAAAAAACTACATGCACACACACAATGTGCTGATATGCCAAACAATGTAACAAGTATGTACAACACATACCAAACCTCCTCAACCTACCATAGGCCCATAGCTCCCTATACAGTTGGACTAGAAAATTTGGTGCCCAAGTGAAGCATATTCACTCCTCAATCATTTCCTATTTAATCCCCATTAGTGCTCATGAAATCTCCCATCCTCAGAACCTAGAGAGAAAAACATCCCACTACCACCATCATCAACACAGATAGCCTGGTCTCCTGTGGGTAGGCCGCATACATATTTCCATAACTAAGACTTACACTGTGATAACTTAGTAGGCCCATCGCCTCACCAAATACTAACACTATTGGCTCCATTGATGCCTCGGACACAATCGAATACACTTTGAATCCCAAAAATAGGAAGCCGTATGATCCTATACACGTCCTCTAATGTGATAGTCATCTCACCAATTAGTAAATGAAAGGTATTGGTCACGGAGTCCCATTTGTCAATGAGAGCGACCATCAAGCTATGATCTCGGCCTATACGCCTATAACGCCTGATCAAACTAAGTCCCACATCTGCTATGTGCTCCCACTCTTTATCTATCACGTTAGCTTGCATCCATGCAGTAGGGGTTGTACTCTATCTCTCATCGTCATCTTCTCTCTCATGCATCACTCAAACCAACACTATCAAGTCATTATCCTCTCAAATCACCTATTACCCAAATCTGAAATCCACCTCGCACTTACCCCTTTTTGTACCACACAACCTAAAACACATCAATCCTAACCACCCTCACCTGGTTTCCAATACCTATCAATTTACCTAATTCACTTAAAAAATGCTATCTCCATTATCATACTTACCCAATATCCTAGATCATTTCACCTACATACCTATCACACATCGACAACATAGTGCCTTACCCTCTTCCACCTACATTAGTCTTCACCTACCCTTCCTCACCTATTTAACTTTCCCATCTAGCCTTTATTTCAACCAATCAATTTTTACGGTGAGTGACATTGGTCGCCTTGACCGATATTGGTCACCTTGACTGGTGTCGGTCACCCTTTAACGATCGATCTTGCTAGCAAACCAAACCGATGTTAGCAAACCTTGACTGATGCCAATCACTATTTCAAGTGATAAACCAAAACCCCACCCACCATTTTACAAAAAAACAACCTAAAAGGCACTACATACCTATCCTACCCCACCCAAATTCAACCTACATTCATTTCCCAACCTATTTAACCTATATTTTCCCTTCCCCACCTCAATTTCACCCATTTTCACCCATATTTTTAAACAAAACCTCCCCCAAATGCATTCATTTAAACCAAAATTTTAAATTAAACAAGAGGTTTAGGAATGCCTCCTACCTCTACTCGACGCTGCTGCATGGTGACACCTCTATTTTCTATGCCGGTGGTCCTCCCGCTCCTTCCCCACTCTACCATGACAATAATCCACTCCTCACCTCACACCCAATAAAATCACTCCAATCGATGTCATGGACCCACATACCAAATGTCAATCACCTGATAGTGGCTCACCAACTCAGCTCAACACATCGTACCGTCGCTTTCCAAACTTACACTTCTTCTCTATTTTTTTCCATGAAGGGAAAAGAAACAAATGAATCCGTAAAGCAAATATTTTACTTGTGTTACCCCATAATCAACATGACCAATGTTGGTTAGGTCATTCCTAGAAAACCAACATCGCTTAAGCTCTAACTGACATTGGTCACAAAACATAACCATTTTCCCACACAATGCCCACTTTTCCTACGAAAAACATTGTTCAAACATATTTTACCCTTTCCAACACCTATTACAACTCACTACAAGCTGCATTACCTATAATTTCCTTAATTGCATTAAGGGACATGTTATTTACCTATAACTCATCCTTACCCTTGCTCGACCTACATACCCTGACCTAAACCTCCTTTTATGCCATTCGAATTTGTGTACTCACTATAACTTGTGATATTGATACTGTGTTGTTCAACTTAATGAACATACATTACCTAATGACTTGCAGTTTATTCCAACCAACCCAAACCTTTTTGGTGTACGAGATCATACCTAAATGTTCCTACCTAGCCTCATTGTGCTTGATGAACGTATCCTATGCCTTGCATATGCGAACCACTTCAACCTTATTTGGATAAACCTATCGACCTTTGACAATCTACGGTTTTAAAGCTCTTAAACCTAGTACTTTATCACAATCTATATGTGTACATACATAAGATGAAACTTACCTATTACCCATCCTACACCATTTGACCCTACCCATGACCTTAACAATTGACCTATACCTCACGACATTGGCCTTACCCTTGGCCTTTTCTAACCAATCACCCAACCCAAAAATTCATCCTTTCCCACGGCCTTACCTACCAACCTATGACCACAATTGTTTGACCTTGACCACCACCACACCTACCGACACCCGAGCCGTGACAATTGGCCTCGCCCATGGCCTTACCTATCACCCATCAACCTTGGCCTAACCCAAGGCCCGATATTATCAATCACCCTATACCCAACATACCTCACCCATTAGATACCGGAATTCTCTTACACAATGTACCTTACAACAATGCTACTAGTGTTTTTTAATCCTACCAACGTTTCTTATCCTTATGCTATGATGTTTATCCAAACCAACTAAGAAATTTTGGTGTACCAGATCATACCTAAACATTCCTTCTCCTAGCCTCATTGTGATTTAGGACCATATCCTATACCTTGAATACTTTCTCACATCAACCTTGTTTAGATAAACTATAGACCTTTGAAGATTTAAAGTTTGTTTGCTTTTCAACCATGCACCTTATCTGCATTTTACAACATGTGTGCACATTCGAATGTTTTGACTAATCATCTACACTAACCCCAACCCTTACCAATCCTCTTCTAAATACCATTTGTTTTCTCACCCATAATTTTATCAAACCACCCACTCGATTTTGTATTCTCCATCATTAGGGCCTAGTTCGGGGGATCACCCATCCCATTACTTGGGGCACCCAAGATCACCCATACTGCTACTGGGGACCCAAGCTCACCCATACCCATACTTGGGGCAACCAAATTCCATTTTTGTCAAAGATCTCTTACCTATGTAAGCTACAAGACAAAAATGGGCAAATGTAGATACCTAAAAAGTGTCACACACCACAATATCCCCCTTTTTCTCTAAATTTCATCCCTAACCATGACCCCCATTTTTAACATAACAATTTGATTAATCACCTTAATTATATTGACATAATTAACCTCTCCCCTCACCTTGACACTTGTCCATCCACCTCCCCGACCACTTGACCATCCACATCATCCTTCTACCCACACCTCCACCTCACCATTCCACCCATATGCCACCTCACCATTCCACTTCCCCACCTTTCCCATACTGGGACCCACTTCTTATAGAAGATTAAATAGTGGACGACCCACCCACATATGCGTAAAATGTGTCCTATTATTTGTTAGAGGTGAGTGGGCATGTGCTAGACCAATCGGTCAAGTGGGGAAGGTGTATTCCCCCACTTTTTTAAAAAAACCCTTCCTTCATTGAACGATGTCACACTTATCGGCTAGTATCGGTTAAGTGGGACCGATGTTGGTTATTGTAAATAGACATTCGAGCTCTTTTCCGAAAGGTTAGAGTTTTTGGTTCGTGGATCATCGTTAGAGGTTTCAAAGATCAACCATTTGGAGGCCGAGCATAACATTGCAAGATGAGAAATCTAGCAACAACAAAGATCTCGATGATCTAAGGAAAAATGGATTGCTTGAGAGGAAGCTCAAACAAGAGCATCCCGGGCATCTACCAACCTCCATAGTGTCACCTCTCCACCACCTACCTACCTTCTCCACACTCTTTTGGACTCCAAGTAAGTTTACATTCGCTCTATTACCTACTCTAGTGCCTGTCATTACATTCTTTCTTATGTTCTTTCTATTTCTTCTATCTGGAACTATTTCATGGCCTATTCTACCAAATACCTACACATTTTCCTATAAATCTCACCTAAACGCTTCTTTGGGCAATCCTTGATACTTCGTCAAACCTCTACAATCTCAATTAAAGCCTCGAGCTCTCTATAAAACCATAAAGAGAGCCCATAACACCCATTTTAACATTTTACCATTTCCACCAATGACCGAAATAGGTCACCCTAATCGTCATCAATTTACCCTCTATACTTTGAAATTGGGCATTCTAACCATCATTGATCTCTGTGTCATTTTGTACCCCCTTGACCTACAAGCCTTCTAACCACAAAATACCAAACCGAAGCTCACATAAATTTTCCTAGATCCTGTTTAAAATCCTCTGCTACACACTGCAAGACCGGACCCACCGATCGACCCTCCTAAATTTAGTCTTTTGTGTCTTTATTAGATTAAATTTTCCTGTTGTTTGTTATATGAGATACCTAAATCATATCAACTATAGTAGGATTCCATTTTTTTACATTATTTCTTTCATTAATTTGTATCAAATAGTGGATTGATAGCCATCGAGGAAGTATCACACTTCCATGGTCTAGCACACGCTAGGAAGTCCATTGATATATATTCTTTAATATTCTTTTGGTGGTCTTGTTATATATTTATAGGTCATTCCCCTATCCAAAGGAATCTCTCCATGATCAGCCTTGATCAAGGATAAGTTACTGCGCACATTCTATCTTCCACATTCACTCAACAGTAAAACTCGTCACCTATCTCTTTATCTATTTTGTTAAATCGAACGCCTTCCAGGTGAACGGTCACAAATCTAGAGAAACAATAACCTTTATGGATAGCATTTTTACATAGCTGATATTTATTTAGCATGTCTATTTTTAGCACCTCCAATTCATATATTTTTTTAGTCTCTTATATAGAAGGGAAACTAACTCATTGTTTGAGTAAAATGTGGAGGTAGAAATAACAACAAATATGTAGTTGAGAAGAGATTGTTTGAGAAACCGATGAAATTTTTTATCACTTTATTTGTCTTCTCATATGCATACTAATATTCTAAATTAACATGAAAACTTCCGTCACCTACAACAATGCCAAGATGGGTAAATAGGATGTATGTATTAAGAGGTAACTTAAAAAATAAGATTTTCCAAAAATAGTGTTGAGTTTAACAATAATTGTAAGACATAGTAATAGGCACTTTATATCCATGAGCCAAAGTGATTTTATAAAAGGAAAACAAGATGGCATGATATCATTACAAAGGTGACAAGCTCAATGTTGTTTCATGAATGTACGTTGGTATTCTTTCCTTTTATATTGAAAATGTAATTGTAATATATGTGTAATTCATTATATGTACTTTGTAAGACCCGAATTTGTGGGAAATGTTTATAAATGAAAATCCATTTATATTGTAAAAAGCTGTAAGATCCTAAAATGGGGCAAATTGTAAAAGTGGATTTCGAGTGTACCATAAAGCAACTTGCTTGGTATTGTAATGTATTGGTTTTCCTTTTTTGTAAAGAAAGCGAATATAAACATCTCTTCATCTATCTTGTTACTAGTACATAGTAACTATTGTGTAAAAATCATAGTACCCCCATAATGGCCAAGTGGTGGATGGGGAATTCTACGCGATTGCATAATATGGGGTTATCCCTCAAGCTATGGGACGTCTGAAACTTTCAATAACCCTCTAGAGAAGGATGGTTCCTGCTCTTAATTCTACCTACCACAACTAATCCTAATGCAAGAAAAACTACTAACTAAACCTAAAAAATATTCCAAGGAGACAATAATAGAGAAAATTTCATGAAATGGAAATAAAGTACACTAAGAGCGCTGATACACCAAGAAAAGGAGGTTTTAGACACTTTCTCGACCTCCTCCAAATAGTGAAACAAATGAACCTAGAGAGGGTGGTCCTACACCACAGACTATATCACATTCAATACATCATGGAGAGGGTATACAACATTACCACATACCACAATGAAAACATTCATCATTCCTAAATCAACACAAAAAATCAAAACCTACAAAGGTGAAAACAAGATATGTACAGATCCTGTAAGCACAATGAGAGGCAAGAGAAAATAACAAAAATGGTGCAAGAATTGACATATGAATAAAAAACACCATTTTATTACTCCATGAAGTTTGCATAGTACATTTCTTTAGCAAAAAGAGACAATCTTTTCCATTACAATGTTTATTAAGAATGCTTAAAGCCCCGAGAGAAGAATAGGGGTGCATGGGAAGAAAATGACCAACTCCTTGAATAATGTAACCCCTTTACAATTTAAAGAGGAAATATTGAGAGAGGAGGGAAGAAATTCAGATTCCTTCTTCAACTATCCCACCAAATCCATCATGAAACTGTAAAAGGATGGGAAAACCTACAAAACCCATATCTTCATATACCTTGCCTTGTGGAAGAATAAAGAAATCCCATACCTTCACTAATGACCCTCACTTACTTTCGAAACTATTCATTGTTCATGAATTTTGAAGGTTCACAACCTTTGAAATTCCACTTTTGATGGTGTCAATCTACAGATCTCACCTTTACCTTTTCTAATGACATGTTTTTGTAAAAAAACATGCACTTGAGCTCAAATTGTGCCATTTCAAGGTTTTAGGGACCTCTAAAATTTTAGGGTTTGAAAATATCTTAAAATCCCCTTTTCCATGTTTCCATCATGAAGCTCTCCGAATCACCTTTATGTTGAAATATTTTGGTGAAAATCTCTAATCCCTAGCTCAAAATATGGTTGTTTTTGTAAAGGGGGGGCTTTGTTTTCAAATTGGGAACTTTGTATTGCTTGACATGGTGGGTACTTAACTCACCAAGCAACTCATCGAGCTACTCGGTGAGTCGGGGGTGAACTATTTGTTGTATTTCCATGGTGGACCCGCATTACCCGCTCTCAAAATCCATATCCATTGCGACCCCAAACGATCCATATTTCCTTCCGCTGAATGTATTTATCACTTCCCACGTCATGCCTTAACGTCTCCCATTCACATTGCATCCACACATAGATCCCAAAATCAAGTCTATGATATGCTAAAACCAACTCACCTCTTAAACCATCTCCCACCTTAACTCTATAACCTCTCACCTTTGGCTTCTACCCCGAGTAGACCTCATGTGTCCACCTCCAAAGCTTCCTTGCGTTTCTTGATTGTATTGAAACATTTCCTGCTCAAAGATTGGGTTCGTCTTCCCCCACTAGGTTATCATCTTCAACTTTTGGATCTCGAGCGTTCTACATGCCAACTCGACAACATGCCTTGGTATTTTCCCATCTACCAACTGCCTTGACCATTCCCCTTCATACTTTTCCCCTTTCATAATTTTTGTGATCGAACCCTTGATTAGATAAACACTACTCATCACATTGAGGCTTCAAATATTCCAAAAATATGAATATCCAAAGTTTGAAGTTTGGAATTTGGAATTCAAAACTCTAAGATCCTCCTTCCCGACATGGTTCATCCAGGGCACCGAGCCATAAACCCCAAAACCCAAAGTCTTAAATTTGAACTTTGAAATTTTGTGGGTTCATAAATTTTGTTCATTTTGAGCATAAATTTTTCCCTCAATCCCGAAACAAATTATTCAAGCCACTAAACATTAGCTCAACTCTCAAAGTTGGTTTCAATGACATTCTTTACTCTGAAACCCAACTCCATATCGTCGATCCATTTCATAGCGATAATTTCTGTTGAGATTGCCACTATATGTTGTGCTCCTTATTCTTTCTTTATATTTCCATTTGCATGTTGTTTCATGTTGATCCTTAACTCTCATTCCTTTCTTACCATGTTTTAGTTGGCATCCTATTGTGGGCTTGATATTTAAATTCCAAACTCAAAGAGCTTGCTACTTCATTTCATCGCACCACCGACCTAGCTCCCATTTTTTCCCACATATCATCTTGCCCTATCAAACTCACCTTCCTCTCATGACTCATTTGATAGATTTATCCTCCTTGTTGAGTGTAGGGCTTGACATTTGACCTGGAAATCACTATGGCAACACCTATGTTTCCAAATAGCCACCATACTTCCTTATTTGTCGAGTTGTGAGATCAAATTTCCCCATACTCAGCTGAATTGGTCTTCATTAATTTATTGACAAGTTCATGGTGTTTCTCACTCAGCTCACTTCTTTGCTACATCCAAGGCCAAGATCTCTCCATGTTTACATTTACTGCAGCCATCATTCCAAGCTCAACATCATTCCATGATCTCCCACGAACCTAAATCAAGTTGACTTGTCTTGGCCATCAAGGCCACTCACCTTGACGAGCCCCTATATGTGTCAATCTTTTAACTCATTGAACTCTCCAAAGATCTTGGTCCAACCATGTCTACACCAACTTGCTGCCCCACTTATCATACGGGCTCACCAAGTAGCTTGTAGAGCTACCAGTGAGCTATTTTTTACTTGTTCTCACTATTGGGCATTTAAACCAATTTTTGTGATTTTTCGGGGTTTATTCAAATTTTACTAGTAGCGAGTCCATGGAGACCTATGGAAATGCCTATAAGCTGATTTTTTCAATTATGACCATTATTTCCCATTTTTGCCTATTGTGGAGTCCATGGGACCGATTTCACTGTAAGCACACAATGGGTTATTTAAAACCCAAATGAGGAAACAAATCCTTTGATTATTTTTAGTGCTTGAATCCTTCGTCGCTTTTTTGAAACACATGTTTTTTCTTGTAAATCCTAGGTTTGCTTGCTAGGTCTTATCCTACATCTAGATCTAGTCCTTTCTTTTGTCCATTTTTCCCGGGGAAAAATGGTTAACAATTTTGGCTCTCATGGGGTCATCTTCTTGCTAGATTCTTAAGACTAGTAGTCTAAAGCCTCCATTGGGCATGGAGTCATAACTGATAGCCTACAACTGATCTAGATCTGTAGCTTTCTCCCCAAAACTACTTGAAATGTTGTTAAACCCGAAGCCTAACATGAATTAACCATCTCACTTACAAGATATTTGAATTAAAATTTTGTGAGAGTAGAAAGTTATCTTAAATTTGGAATTTTCAGTTAGATTTAGCAAGGGAAATGTAATCCATAGATCACAAATCCACCATTATTTATGAAGACTATAGTGTATGACATGTAGTTGATAAGACAAAGAAATAACTTGAAATAGATAGCAAATAACAAAGTTAAATGAGCAAGAGCAAAAGCAAACAATGGACAAGAATAGAGTAAAATTACACCATATTTAAGTGGAGAAATACGAAGGCAAAAATCCACTTATAAAACACTTTCATTTTATTATGAATCTGATACAATTTTACCCAGCACTTCCACTACACTCCTTAGCTATTTCACACTTTTGCATAGCTATGTATATCTCTTGTTTAATAGCTAATTTGGTTAGTTAATCAATAATACTTCCATCATGTCCTACATATAGCTCACAATCTTTAATACAAGCCTGCATAGCCATTGTAGATAGTCAAATGGTCAATCCCAAGAGGGATCACCCAATAAATTGGGTGGGTGAATCAGTCAGACCACTTTTCTAGTCAGACCGCTTCACTCTTTGAGTGTGAAAGACTTCACACATTAAATTTTGATTCAGAAAAATGTAATCATGTTGGGGCATTCCCAAGTGGCTAATCCCACTTGAAATTATCACCCCAACACTCCCCCTTAATGTTAAGTGGGAGAAGACAATTAGACATGCCAAGTTTCAGACCCATGAATCAACAACAATGATTCAGGCTTAGCATGCCAACAAGGGAAATCCATAGATCTTCCCAAAAAAGATTCATAAGACAAGTGCTTTACAATATGAAGACTTACATCAGACCATGGAGCCTTTTATAAGCTAAGGCATACCCATGACTAAAGCTTCACTAGGATTTATAAGTAACTTTATAAAATAGTGACACATTTACTTATTACAATTAGAGGAAGTAATGTAATTTTGAATAGGCCATTAAGAGGTGGCACTATCATGTGCACTCCCCCTCAATGTTACACCCTTAATTATATATCTTACATTAGATAGATATAGACAAATTGTGTCTATCATAAATTCTTATCATGATGTATCTATTTCATATATGATATATAATCATTATTAGGTCATCTTTGGTGATGGCCATAACATAGGAATATTATAAATATGGGTTAGTAGGTAGTGGTTGAGTATCATTAGAGCATTTTAGTCTTACTGCATGGTTTGGAGGTTGCCCCAAGTGGCAAAGATATTCTAATTGCATATTGAGATCATTAATCTAAAATATTGTGTTCTTTGGTGCTATATTGTTGTTCATAATCAGATTATACAATTAATTTCATTAAAAGTGGTATCAAAGTTGCGATCTAGGCCAAAATTAGGGCAACGACACTAATTTTTTTGTTTCTACTATATCTTGTGAACCAGAGTGAATTTTTCCAAGATTGTTTTAACAAAGTTGCGAATCATTCCAAGTAATATTCCCTGAAAAATTTCAGAGTTTTTGATTTATTTTGAAAATGTTATTACAAATTTAGGGTTTTTCATAAATCTCTTCCCAGTGCCACAATTTTTGGAATTTTTCCAATTTTCTTATATTATAGGAAACCTTTCTAAAAATATATAGGGTTTCATTTTTATGAATTCCTATATTCAGAATTTTTTTTTACAAAACCCTAAACCCTAAATGTTTTCCCTATTAAGTTTACCCCGAGGCCCAAACACTACATCATGGTGGTAGATCTTCTCGTGGTGAAGGGGAAAGGACAAGAAACTTTTGGAATGACCCCAAATAAGGAAGAAGTGGATTCAATTTTTTTGATAGTTTAGGAGTATCTGAGGTGTTCATCCAAATTCAAGAGAGGGTAAATAATATGGTGAGTAAAGATTACCTTAATAATGAGCTTCTTCAACTACAAGGTAGCCAGAGGAGTGAACTTCAGAAGGATTTTCATTCAATACAACATGATTTTTGCAAATATATTTCAAACACAACTCCCAATTCCAGTCATATGGGTTCCTCTAGTAATGGTCACATAGATCCAAATCACTCCAATCATGGAGGCTCCTTTACTCATTCAGGTGGCTCTCCTCACCAATTGTGGGGAATTATTCCAAAAATGGAAATGCGTAAATTTTATGGAAAGGATCCACTAAATTAGATTACCTAAATGGAAAATATCTTTGATCTCCATCATATCCTAGTAGGATAAAAGGTAATCGTGGTATAATTATACCTATAACCGATCAATTTGTTTTATATCATTGGTTGTGTGCTTGAAGGAAAAAGAATGGCCTAAATGTTACCTAGATAGTTTTCACTAAAGAGCTTCAATCACACTATAGTTCCGAGTTTTCTAAGAATTAATTTGGCCAATTAGCAAAGTTACACCAAACACGTTCGGTGAAGGAGTATGTTTATCAATTCCAAAATGTGTCCTTGGGTGTGGAGGATATTACGGAAGAGTATTTGAAGGACCTATTTCTTGGGTGTCTTAGGGACCACATTGAGCATGAGGTACACATGTTTAACCCACTAAAGGTTTCGATTCTATTATTATGGCACGTAGAGAAGAGGAAAATTTTGTTTCCATGAGAAGGCATTCCTTCTCTAGCATAAAATATTATAGCACCCTGCCTCCTTCGTACCCTTGGCCATTTCAGTTGACACCTCAACAAATTAAAGAAAAAAGAGCCAAAGTGTTATGTTTTAACTGTGATAGAAAATATGGACCAAATCATAAATGTTATGAGAAAAAATGTTCTAAATTTAAGGGTTGGGTGATGAGGGAGAATATGAGGAAACACCAACGAAGAAGTGGAAAATTAGAGGAAGAATTTAGAGATCCGCAACCCACTATTTCATGCCATGCTCTATTAGGTATTCTACTCCAAAACCCTTCAGGTCATGGGTTATCTTAAGAAGAAGAAGGTAACAATATTGATTGATTTAGGAAGCACACATAATTTCATCAATCATAAGCTGGTAGCAAGACTAAATTGTTTCATCTACTCAACACCCAAATTTCAAGTAATGATTGAATATGGTGGCATAGTCCAATGTTAAGGTAAATTCCATAAACTAAAACTCATGATGGGTAACTACACATTGGAATATACGATGTTTGTTATTCCCATGGGTGGAGGTGATATTGTCTTAGGTGTTCATTGGCTCAAAAATTTGGGCACCATAGAGATAAATTTCAAGGAATTTTTCATGCACTTTAATTATGAGGGAAAAAAATTTGAACTTCGAGGTCTACAAGCTAAATATCCTCAATTGGTGAATTCTCACCAAATGCGTAAGATTTTTAAAAAAGGTTCTGAAGGTTTTATAGTATGATTGTTCTCTATGGAAGTCCAACCACAAATAAAGGTATTACATCATGATATTCGAAGGTTGTTGATCAACATGTAGTTATATTTAAGGAACCAAGAGGATTGCCTCCTAAAAGAGAGCATGATCATGCCATTCAGTTGATTCTAGGAATCCAACCCCCCAACATTAGGCCTTATAGATATCCATATGTGCAAAAGAGTGAGATCGAGAAGATGGTGGAGAAAATTTTGGAAATAAGTATTATTCATCATAGTCAAAATGCCTATTCTACTCCAAATGATGGTACGTCAAAAGGATGGAAGATGACACATATTTCCTTACTATCGAGAGCTCAACAAGTTCACTATCAAAGATAAGTTCCTATTCCTATCATTGATGATTTATTAGATGAGTTGTATGGTGCCATTTATTTTACAAAACTAGATCTCGTGTTATGGGTATCAAAAACTAGAGTAAAGAAAGAATATATTCATAAGACAACTTTTAGAACTCATCAAGGCCATTATGAATTCCTAGTGATTCCATTTGGTCTTACCAATGCTCCCTCCACATTCCGAGTTTTTAAATTCAGTATTCAAACCATTTGTAAGAAATTTTTCTTAGTATTTTTGATGATATACTAATCTATAGAAAATCATGGGATAAAAACTTACAAACATCAATACAAATTGTTGGCTAGATTTTCACTGCATAGCATCAAACCTAGGCATCATGAGATAAATCTCCCTCATTTAACCGGTGAGGCTCCCGTGTCAGATTTGTCAATAAAAATGTGTTTCTATCTATCAGGGGTTTTACTTTAACAACTTAGTTCATGAACCATAACTAAGAAGTTTTGCAGCAAGTAAGCAGCTTAAGAAAGGAAGAATGAAAGAAGAAGAAATTCAAGGTATTACAGAGAGGAAGTAAGGAAGATGTGCATCCTAATTAGTAGATTGCAGAGCTAATCACATGCACATAGAAGAAACTCAAATAGATTTGAACACACAGAATTATGAAACAAAGGCAGCTCTAGATCTAGATCTAAAATAACACAAAGTTTACTTAAAGATCTAAGATTAAAAGCAAGAAACACAGTACGCCGTGACACAAAGTTCTCCGGAAACCTGCTTCTTTGTATTCCTCTCGCAACAAGTGGCTCTCGGGGTTCAAAGACAAAGTCTCGAACACAAGATTGCTTCTTACAAATTCTCGATCGATGATTAACCCGAAGGTTCTTCCTCTACTTATAGAATGTAGAGGGGCAATTACATTCGGAAGCTTTAGTTGAAGTCGACACATGTGGAAGTCGAAAAAAACAAATGCAATCTCCTTCCCGGAATTCCTCTTTGCGTGACATGTATGATTTGGTAATCGAAAATAGAACCTTCTATTATGCACGTCCGCCACCTATCTCCAAGTAATTGACTTCTTCAAGTAATGGCTTTTAAACCAATCACTTAAGTTGTATAATTGAATTGATCGCTCAATTACTTTGTCGAAGGAAAGAAGAAGGAAGAGGAAAGCTGACTTTGTCGGAGGAAAGAAGAAGGAAGAGGAAAGCTAACTTTGTCTTTTTTCATGTCTGCATGCAGCTGATTCAAACTGGATCTGGAAACAAGCTAGAATTAGTTGGATCTTGAAGCGGCTGGATCTGGAAACAAGCTGGAATTGCAAGCAGTTGGAATTGGAAGCAAACTGGATCTGGAAACAAGCTGGAATTGCAAGCAGTTGGAATTGGAAGCAAACTGGATCTGGAAACAAGCTGGAATTGCAAGCAGTTGGAATTGGAAGCAAGCTGGAATTTTTCCTTCACATTGTCTTCTCTTTTATCCTTTGAAGCTTTTGCAGTTCTTCTGTTGTACATGCATCAGTGCAAGGTTGGCCGTAGATAACTCATCATCCTTATTTTTAATTGCATATGAGCAATTAAAAATTCTGGAAAGCACTCCGGATGAATGAAAATTCAATGAAAGCTTCAACTGGAAGATGAGAGCACATGCACCGGATCTTGGAAGGAATTTTCCACGCACTATCTTCTTCACGGGTTGCATTCAAAACAAGAGGATGAAGCCTTTGTGCCAGAAGCTTTTGCAACTATGAGATCTGGATCTGGATCTGCATATGGATCTGGATATAGATCTCGCACTGCATAACAAACTTTGGCAACTGGGCTATGGATGGAAAAGCTGCAACTTGAATAATTCCACTGCTTTCAATCTGCACGCATGAGTGAAGTTTCTCCTGCTCTGGATCTGTCTATCAATTTAGCAAGAGGTTTCTTTTTCATCTTTCTTCGCCATAGCTTTGTCTATCTTTGTCTGAATGTCTTTTTCTTCTTATTTGACTGGAATTCTTCAATACTGGTGTAGATCTGGACAATTCTTCAGATTCGGAGGATATATGCAATGTATTGGACATTGATAAAAGCTCCTCTTCTTTTATAAAGCACCTGTAATGAATTCCTGCAATTTATTCAGACAAAAATGGCCACCGGGGTATGAATAGTGAATTTAAATTATAAAAATCTGCACTTTTCAAGCCTGCTGCCCCAAAAATTGGTGTCTAATTTGCACATAAAGAGAGCATGAATCCTTTCAATCAACACCTGAGCTCCTTTAACACCTGTGAAAACAATTGTGCAGACGAAGATGAACCTTTTCCAAAGCATGCGCCAAATCTGGAAGCTTTTAGCCTTTGTTAGCACTTTGTCTGTGCAAAATCCTTCCTCTAATGGGGGCGCACTTTTTCTCCTTGCTGCAATTCTTTACCTGTGTGTTGAATAATAAATCCATATGGCTGCCCATGCTTATATAACCTTCATAATTCTATAATTAATAATTGCCCTAACAATTAAAGGCAATTAATTAATTAAAAATCATGCTTTTCTCTTTTAAAAATTGCATGTTTAAGGACAGCCATCCAATAAATTAAATTAATCCAATTTAATCCTTCACACAGCACTTAACTTTAGCCTCACAAAGGTGCTTTGACCATAGCCACCAAAATAGAAATTAATTCAATGATTTAATGCCTTAAAATCATTAAATAATGCCCAAATGGGGCGCATTTTCCAATGGGCAGCCACTAAATAAATTAAATTAATTAATTTAATCCCTTTCTTTTATTCTTCCTTTGACTTTTCAACCTCCTCAAGCTTGGGCGCACTTTTCCAAGGATAGAATTTAATAAAAATAATCAATTTAATTATTTTTATCCATCACCAAAGGGCGCACTTTTTCCAAGGAGAGGGGCAGCCACTAAATAAATTAAATTTAATTAATTTAATCCCTTTCTTTTATTCTTCCTTTGACTTTTCAACCTCCTCAAGCTTGGGCGCACTTTTTCCAAGGATAGAATTTAATAAAAATAATCAATTTAATTATTTTTATCCATCACCAAAGGGGGCGCACTTTTTTGCACATGTAATTCTATTTTTAAGAATTTTCACCATAATGGGATTCTTTACCCTGCAAGGTAGGCACCACAATCCCATGATCCACTTAAGTGATTTGACTTTTGCAATGGGATTCTTTACCCTGCAAGGTAGGCACCACAATCCCATGATCCACTTAAGTGATTTGACTTTTATTATATCATGGGAATTTTCACCCTGCAAGGTAGGCAATAAATTCCCACCTGCCTACAGCCTCTATTTTTCCCACTGCAGCTTAAGTGACTTTTATAACACGGGAAAAAGTACCCTGCAAGGTAGGTATACAATTCCCATCCTACCTGCGGCTTATATTTTTCCCATCGCAGCTCAAATCCTTTGTTTTCCAAAAATGCGCCCATCCCCGCAGGGGCTTTCCTGTGCACGACTTCGCTTTTTCCCAGTGATCCAGACCTCGGATGATGACTTCCTCCGGGCAAAATGTGCGTGTATGTTTTCCAGCTGCTCCAGGCCAAAAATCGGGCTTACCCGGCGAAGGAGTTATTCCAGAGAAATTTTACAGAAAACGAAACGGGACACCACAAAAACACGAAAAATTGCCAAAAGTTACATATAAAGCCCAAAACTTAGAATAAGTTAAAATCCTTCTGGTACATAGGAATAATAACATATCCGCTCATAACAGAGTTAAAACGGAGCGCAAATAGCCTCATACGGGGCTCAAAATAATTAAATACAAATTTCCCGCAGACAAATCCCGATGACAGAATAAAACAATTTTGGGCATCTGGGTATTTGGCGAAAAGGGCTAATATGGCTCTTTAGGATTATCTTGGTGCAATACAGGAACTTTCAGGCAATAAAAACAACAAATGACCCATTATTTTAAAAGTACGAAAAATTTTCGGATAGGGTAGTCACAGATTTCAGGGGTGAAATAGTACACCAACATCTTAGAAGTCTTAGAGAAACATCAAATTTATGCCAAACCTATGAAGCGTTATTTTTGGAGTACAGAAATGGAATACTTGGGCCATATTTTTTCTCATGAAGGTGTTAAGGTGGACCCTCACAAGATCCAGGCTATGGTGGAATGGGAAATCCCAAGAAACCTCAAGTAATTATGAGGTTTCTTAGGTGTCACAGGGTATTATCACCATTTTGTAAAAAACTATGGCATTATAGTAGCACCACTCAAAAAATTATTGAAGGACTCCTTTCAAAGTGGAATGAGAAAATGTCTAAGGCATTTGAAAAATTGATGGTGGCTATGTGCACTACTCCAAAGATTGACAACTCCAAATTTCTCCAAAATTTTCTTAGTTGAGCATGATGCTTTAGGAAATGGAATCGAATAAGTACTTATGAAATAAAGACATCCAATTGCATTTGAGAGCCCACAACTAAAAGAAAAGAATTTGTTGAATCCCACCTATGAGAAGGAAATGTTGGCAATACTACATGTAGTCAAACAATGGAGACCATACTTGATGGGTAGGAATTTTAAGGTAAAAAATGATCATGATAGTTTGAAATATTTCTTAGAGAAAAGTCTATCTTAAGAAGAAGAACAAAAATGGGTCACTAAGATGTTGGGATATGACTTTGACATTGTTTATAAGAAAGGTAAGGAAAATTTGTTCGTTGATGCTCTATCTAGGAGGGATGAGTCTCAGAAGCTTTGTTATGTGCCATATCTATAATAAAATAAGATTTGGTAGATTAAGCACGGGAAGAATGGAAGAAATATGCAAAAAAACATACTCTCATTCAGAATATCTAGGAAAATCCATCCATATTAGATCAATTTATATGAAAGGGGGATACATTGTGGTACAAAGACAAGGTTATATCTATGGAAGAACTCTACACTTAAACACCAAATTATTTCATAGATACATTCTTCTCCAATAGTTGGCTGTGTTGGGTTCTTGAAAAACTAGCATAGAAAAGCAAGTTTTATTTTGGGAGGGGTATAAAGGAGATGTTCAAAAATTTGTGGTAGAATGTTTGGTTTGCCAAAAAAATAAGGGCGAGACCATTAAGACACCTTGTTTTCTTGAACCTCTTTCTATTCCTAGCGAGATATGGGAAGTGGTATCAATGGATTTCATCACAGGATTACCGAAATTAGAAGGAAAAATTTCATCATGGTCATGGTGGACAAACTTACCAAATATGCTCATTTTTATGACGTGGCTCATCCTGTCACAACTACTACATTTTTCATCTCTTTTATGGATACGAGTTCAAAATATCCATTGCACACAAAAAATTATAGTAAGTGATCATGATCCAATATTTACAATCAAATTTTGGACTTATTTTTTCTCTTGTCTCAAAGATACTCCAACTAGCCTAGAGTTCCTCTTATCATCCCTAATCAAATGGGAAAAATGAGGTGGTAAATAAATGTTTGGAGGGATATCTTTGATGTTTTACTTTAGATAAACAATAACATTGGGTGCAATGGTTTCCACTTATAGAATGGTGGTATAATACTTCATTTCATGCATCCTCCAAAATGTCTCCTTTTATGAAATTTTATGGGTACCATCCTCCATCACTCATATCTAGCTTGAAGGTCAAACCGAAGGTGAGAGAAGTCGAAGATCACATTTAGCACCAACATGAGGTACTCTCTAGTCTTAGAGAAAAATTAGGAAGGGCACAAAAATGAATGAAGCAATAGGTTGATCAACATCAGAGTGAGCGACACTTTAAAGAGGACGACTTTGCTTTTGTAAGGTTACATCCATATAAGAAGTTATTCTTAAGAAAAAAAATAAGGATAATAAGCTTTCTCTTAAATACTATGGTCCTTATCAAGTTTCACAAAAAAATGGTAGTGTGACATATAATTTAGAGCTCCATCTAGAAAGTAAAATACACCCAATCTTCCATGTTTCCTGCTTAAAGAAAGTTATTGGGAAACACATTTCCACCCAGTAAGTACTTCCAAAACTGGATGAGGAAGGAAGGATCATATTAGAACATGAAGGTATTCTTCAGACATGCACCAAAATACTTAGGACTAGAGTCATTATCGAGTACCTAATCAAGTGGAAGAATATGAATATTGAGGATGCATCATGGGAAGATGAAGAATTCATACAATAGTAGATAGGGCTTCCCAACATTTGGGACAATGTTTCTTTGAAAGGGAGGGGCATATTATGCCCTTAATTATATATCTTACATTATATGGATATAACTCGACTTGTGGCTATCATAACTTCTTATCATGATGTATCTATTTCATATATGATATATTATCATTATTAGGTCGGCATTGGTGATGGACATAACATAGGAATAACAAAATAGAGGTTAGTATGTAGTGGTTAAGTATTATTTGAGAATTTGAGTCTTATTGCATGGTTTGGAGGTTGCCCCCTCGAAGTGGCGAAGATATTCTAATTGCATATTGAGATCATTCATCTGAAATATTGTGTTCTTTGGTGTTATATTTTTGTTCATAATCAAATTATACAAGTAATTTCATTACACTCAAGGGTAACTCTAACAGAGCCCAACAAGGCACGAAACTTGCAAAACTTGACAAAACACAGTGGTTTTCTCGAAGGTATCTGCAGCTTGATCTTCAGTTGGAAATAAATAAGATCAATATCACCATTAAGGAATTTTTATCTGATGAAATACATATGGAATTCAATATGCTTTGTCCTTTGATGCTGAACTAGATTCTTTGCAAGAGAAATGCAGCTCTAATTATCACATAGAAGAGCAGTACTCCTTTTGACATTCATGTTCATCTCATCCAACAACCTTTTTAGCTACATATATTCTTTAGTATCTTCCATGACACTCATATAATCTACCTGAGTAGAAGAGATAGACATTGTTGGTTGCTTTTTGCTACTCCAAGTGATGGAACTTGCACCAAGCTTGAAAAGATATCCAGAAGTAGACTTCCTATCTGCAGCATCACCAACATGATCAGAATCACAATAACCAAATAATTTTGCATCATTACAAGAAGAATATACAAGACCAAAATTGATTGTACCTTTGATATATTTCAAAATTTTGTTTCCATTTTTAGTGATCCTCATAAGGTTCTTGCATAAATATTTTCACTACTCCTACTACATAAGAAATATTAGGTCTACTAATAGTTAAAAAGATCAAACTACCAACTAGCTGCCTATAAAGAGTAGGATCAAATTTAGCACAAATTGGTTTAGGATCAAACTTAAGACCAACTTCAATAGGAATGACAACAGGCCTATAATAAAACATGTCAAATCTCTTAAGTAGATTAACAACATACTAATATTGAGATGCAACAATAAGGTTATGATATTGAATGATAATCATGCCAAGAAAGTGATTTAATAAACCTAAATCAGTCATTTCAAAATGATGTTTTAACCTTTGTTTGTTTTTGAAAATTAGACTTTTATTGCTGCTAGTGATCAAAAGATCATAAAAATAAAAGACAATAATGATAATGTGATTGTTATCAAACTTTAAAAATAAATCATTATCATAACAATAGTTAGTAAAGCTAAGGTCTTGAAAGAAACAATTAATTTTAGCATACCAAGCTCTAGGAGCTTGTTTAAGACCATACAAAGACTTTTTAAGCTTACAAACATAAATTTCCTTTCTAGGAGCCTCAAAGCCTTTAAGTTGACTCATATAAATTTATTATTTTAAGTCACCATTTAAAAAATCATTTTTGACATCCATTTGATGAATCTCCCAACCATATTTGGTGGTTAATGCAAGAAGAACTCTTACAATACTCATCTTAACAACAGGAGCAAAATTCTCAACATAGTCAATACCTAGTTTCTGAGTGAAACCATGAGCTACTAGCCTTGCTTTGAATTTTTTAATCTCTCCTAGAGAGTTATATTTAATTTTGAACAACCACCTAGATCCTACAATGCTTCTTTTAGAAGGAGGAGGGACTAATTCCCAAGTGTCATTTTTTATTAGAGAATTGTATTCATCCTTCATAGCTTGAAGCCATCTATCATCTTGAGATGCTTCTTCAAAGGATTTTGGTTCTACCTCATAGTGGGTCAACAAGGCATGGTAGGTATGTTGACTTCTAGTTAGTTTTCTAAGATTATCAAGCTGAGAGTTTTGAACAAGATTTTTAGCCCATCTAGGAATCTTAGGTTGTAAGACATTTTGGGATGACTCCCCCTCAATCTCCATCATATCTATATCAAGATTTTTTTTTTTTTGGAATATAGGGTAAAAGGAGGGTTTTAGAAGGTCCCACAACCTTATACAAAAAAGCCCAACAGGCTAGATTTAGTAGATAAAAACATATAATGAAAATACCCTAGAAGATTCCAAAAAAGGACAACGAAAAAGACAACAAGAGAAAAGAAAAGAGCTTCATATGAGCTTTTTCAGTTCAGCGACAACATTTCTAGCCCTAGGAGAGCCCGAATCCTCAGCAAGCTGATCCGCAAGTGTGATGAGCTCCGAACAGTCTCTGGCAATGGCATTCCTGGTAGTGTCAGTGAAATTTTCCCAGGCCTTCAGGGTAGTGAAGGTGTGTTGGAGCTTGCTTAAGATAGAGGAAACCAAATCAACTCGTGATCATCCCTCAGGGAGTCAGCGACCGTAGGCTCAGAAGGATTAGCATCCATATTCAAAGGTGACTTCGGGTGATATCATGAGGCTCGCTATTAGATGAATCTAGATGTCCCTAATTGTCTGAGTGTTGGGGTCTTCAACAGGCTGGTTCGTCTCCATCTGCTTCGAGGCTGGGGAGTCAGGGTAAAGCTTGGCAAGGCCTAGGATATCATCAGAAAGAGAAATTATGGGGTTGGAGACAGGGAAATCACTTTGTTACTAGTGTCGCACCTTCCGTAAATAGGATCAAAATGAACAATAGGAACCGTGGGGCTAACAGGGGAGCTGAGGGGGTGGAACCATCATGGGAAGAGCCCAGGATGGCGACATCCAAGTTGGAATAAGAGGAAATGTGTAGGCAACGATGACATCCGGAAGAGTGGAGGGAGGTAGAGGAGGGATGAGGGGAAGGCGAGGGAGAATGACAACGATGACCAGTCTTGGGGGAAAGTGGACTAAATCAGCATGTGAGGTAGCAGTGGAAAACAACAAGTACAGAAGGCCCTGATGAAGGATTGCACCTTCCCCATCGCGAGTTAGGTGAAAAGAATGCTCCAAGGATTGATAGAGGAAGGCAACTAGGTTGATATTTTTTCCCCAATGCATGCGAGAGAGGATAAAAAAGTGGGGGCCAAAGACCAGGTGATATCAGCCGTCAATGGTGAAGTATCGTATGATGACTTCAGCAATTCTATCCCACAGGGGAGGTAGTGAGTCACGAGTGTAACTTGAGAGATTCTTGACAGGATTTTCACCTGGAGTGATGAAATCCTACATTTTTGAATGGAGTGAGCACTTGAAATATATATCACCAGTAGTCGGGAGTCCCGTAGCATCAACAATTACATTCGTGGAGATAGTAAAAGAAGTATTACCGATCTGGACACGCCCCCTCGACCAGGAAGCCATTGCAGCGTATGAGACCAGGGCCGAGTAGCCCGTCATTCTTTCTAGAAAAGTGGTGATCCCATTTTCCAGCAGGATGTTCCAAACCTCCTCGTCATCCTTCACCATGCTGCAGGAGGCAGACTCGATGCGTTTCAGCTGGCCACCCATATTGTTGAGAAATTTGGAATGAATGCGAAGGAGGGGACATAGGCTTAAAAAGGCCACCCAGAGCATGGGAGTCATCTGCTTCAACATCATTACCCTCCCGCCAGTACTTGGTGTGTTTATGGGGAGGAATGGCACCATGTGTGAGAAAATCTATGAAAACATGACACATCTCCCCCTTCAAATGCTTCAGCGCCAAAGGTCTTTTCATAATAAATGAATAATTATTACCGCCACCTTTTGGGAAGTCCATAAAGACATAGCTGACACCCAAGTCAGCTCACCCTTCCACCAACCAATGTTAGGAAGAGAGGTCATTCTTGATAATTTGGAGGAGGTCAGCTGGAAAGTTGTCCTTCTAGCTTTGTTGATTTTCAAGAAGAACTCTGATGTTAGCCAAGTGGTCCGCCACTTTGTTTCCTTCCCGAAGGATGTGCTGAAACTGAATTTGTTGGAAACTCCTTTACAAGATTCGAATATCAGCAATGATATTTTGGATTGACCATTGACCAGTGTCCGTTGACTACAGGAGATTGATGATATTGAGGGAGTCACTTTCAACTTGGAGAGGATCGTTGCGAATTTGATAGCCAACTCAAGGCCTTTGAGAATGGCCATGGCTTCCGCATGATGATTGGTGCCAAAGCTAAGATTGTGGGCAGAGGCAGCGATAATGGAACTAGAAGAGTTACGAAGGATGGCTCCTCCCTAGACTTACCAGGATTTCCTTTCGAGGCCCCATCAGTATTGAGTTTTCTCCACCAGGGGGGGAAGCCATCACACTAAACCACGATCAGTAGTAGGGGCTTTCCTCACAGGGAGATTTGCCAACAGCAGCTACCACTCCTGAGAATTACAAATTTGAATTTTTTGCTGATATTTGGTCCAGTAGTGAGAGTTGAGATTATCCTAGAAAGTCAGTGTGATCTGGATGGCCACACGATCAGGTTCAAGACTCTGGTCTTTAAAAATCCTTCTATTCCTTTCCTTCCAAATGCCCCAGATGCCATGTGGGAGGAGAAGTTTCCAAGCTAGAACCAGGGCTGGATGGGAGAAGGGGGAGCACCATTGAGTGAGGGTGTCCTGTATGGACTCTGGAAAGGTCCAGAGCACTCCCATCTGCGATAAAAACCAAGCAAATAGCTTGTGAAAAAGGATAGTGGATTAAAAGATGGGAAGAGGATTCCACTACCTTAGCATAGAGCACACATCTAGTGGGAAGAGAGAAACCCCTTCTTTTCAAATTTTCTCCAGAGAGGAAAGCATTCTTAGAAGAGAGCTAGGAGAAGAAGCCAATTTTGGGGATTGTTTCCTTCGGCCAAATTTTGGTGAGGGGAGGACCAAAGGCTAATACAATGCATGGAGAGGTAAGCAACTTTAACCGAGAAAGATCCGAGAAGGGGAGAGGGGCTAGATAAGCTCATCCTCAGGTAGGGAAAAGGGGATATAAATGGAGGAGAGTTTACTTCTAAGCAAAATCAGGAGCTACCTCTGTTGATCGCTTATTCCAATCCAATCCAGGATAGTCCAGGATGGGATGGAGTTCACCACTATCCAGTAGCCAGAAACCAACCTGCCATGTCTATTAATGAGGATTCTTTTAACAGATCCCATGAGGAGTTACAAACCGAGAGACTCTTCCCAATCCAGTGATCCTACCAGAAGTCAATAAGCCTTCCATTTCCAAACCTCCATTTGGTGCCAGTCCTGATAATGGGGAGGGAACTAATAACAGAATTCCATATGGCCGAACCACGGATCAGATTAGAGGGAATAAAATCCTCATTATGAGTGAGCTAATTATCCTTGAGGAGCTATGTCCAATGGGAATTCCCTTTTGTAACTTCTCAGCCAACTTTAGCCAGGAGGGCTGCATTCATATCAGCCATCCATCTTAACTCGAGCCCCCAAAAGAGGTCGGCTTACACACTTCCTTCCAAGAAACCAGATGGATCCTCTTTTTTTCTTCCACCCCAGACCACAGGAAGTGCTTTTGGATTCTTTCCACCACCTCCTTCACCAAGTTGGGAAATTTGAGAAGAGACATGAAGTATGTTGGAAGACTATGGAGGGCGGATTTTACTAGTTGGAGTTTTCTAGCCTAGCTGAGCAAGGCCCCTTTCCAGGCTGCAAGTTTTTTTGACATCTTTCGATGAAAGGATTCCAAGGAATTTTGTTTTCTTTCCCTTGAAGAGAGGAATGCCCAGATAGGAGGTAGGGAGGTCCACAATTTTGTAGCCAAAAATATCAGCAATCTTCCTTTGAGTCCTAGGAGCAGTATTTATGAAGGATATGCTGCTCTTATTGAAATTAATGGTTTGTTGAGAAGCAGCTTGATAGAGAGTTAGGATATCCATGAGAGCTTGGGCTTCAATCACAGAGGAAGCATTTAACAACAAAGTGTCATCCGCAAATTGACTATGGGTGGCCGAAGGCAAGTTGGAGGTGATTTTCAGACCCAAAATTATAGACTGATTTTTAGCAGCCTCAAGGATCTGCTGAGGGAATCAGCCATGAGAACGAAAAGAAAGGGGGACAGGCGGTCACCTTAACTGATACCTCTACTACTTTTGAAGAAGCCCACTAGAATGCCATTTATAAGAATAGAGAAGCAAGGAGTCACTATACAATAAAAAACCCAACTGCACCATCTTTTATCAAAACCATATTTTTCCAGGACCCTGATCAAGAAAGGCCAACTGACTCTATCAAAAGATTTTTTCATATCAAGCTTAAGGATCATCCCAGGAGATTTTGAATGATAGGCCGAGTGGATAGCTTCATGGACCATAATGATACCTCCTTGGATGAGCCACCCATTAATAAAGCCGTTCTGGTTCTGAGAGATGAGATCATTCATTAGGGGTTTAAGCCTAGAAGCCAACATCTTAGTGATGATTTTGTAAGTAGTGTTGCATAAATTGATCGGCCTGAAGTTGGAGACATCCTTTGAGCCCTACTCTTTAGGAGAAAGGGCCAAAAAGGTGGTGTTCCACTCTTTTAAAAGGTTTTACTACTCTGGAACTCATTAAACGCTTTGAAGAGATCTTGCTTGATGGTCTCCCAAAATACTTGGAAGAAAATGATGGGAAAACCATCTCGGCCCCAGGTTTTCCCCTTTCATGGTGAAGACCGCTTTGTGGATTTCCTCCATAAAAAAGGTTTGATTAGATTATTGTTCATCTCAGCTGACACAAGTTGGGGAATATGTTGAACCATAGAAGACATTGATTGCTCCAAAGGAGGTTGGTCAACTTGAAGGAGGTTAGAATAGAAGGAGACAAGCTCATTAGAAATATCGTCGGATCGGATGTTGATAAGATACCTAAGGAAGTCATTAGCTCTCTGATATTATCTCTTTTTTGTGCTTGGAGGTAGTGATGTGAAAGAATTTGGTGTTGCGATCCCCTGTTCAAGCCAAAGGGCTCTAGAACGCTGCCTCCAATAGGTCTCCTCCTCTTGAAGAGTATTGTGGTATTCACTGAGGAGGGATGTTTCTTGCTAGTGAAGGTGATCCAATCTCCCATTAATTTCCATTTGGGCGAGACTTTGGCAATATCCTATGATAGCTTTTGCTTGTGGAGCTTAATGCTTTGTCGAAACCGTGGTCTTCCGTTTTTGAGCTGTTTTTAATTCTTTGAGCTTGCTTTGAAAACCTAAACATATTAGTGCCCTCAATATTGATGTCCCACCATTTGTTGACTAGAGGATTTAGCTGATTATTCTCAAGTCAGGAAAGTTCAAACCTGAAGGGAGGGTTCTTGATATTCAGATTATGGCTTACATGGCTTTCGAGTAGGAGAGGGCTGAGGTAAAAATTAGGAAAGAGCGAGATCCAATCAAGAGAGGCCAATGATCTATCTAGTCTACTTTATATATGGTTCCTACCCAATTTACAGTTAGACCATGTAAAAGAGGAGCCATGAAGGTCCATGTCAAGAAGGGAATTCTCCCTAATGAAGTCAGCTAGAGCTTCCATGCTGACAGGCGTGGTAGGAGCGCCTCCCTATTTTTCCGAAGGATAGAGGGGGCAATTGAGATCTCCCATTATTAATATGGGAATATTTCCACAAGTGCTGATAAAATTTGAGATGTCTTTCCACAATTTTCCATGTTGGGTTTCCAAATTGGGAGTGTAGACATTGATGGCAATCCATGTGGAGTTGAACCCACTTCTTGGAAGAGCATGCACAGGAAGTTGGGGTGTTTGAGTAGACAGTCACCTTTGAAGCTTCTGGGGTCCCATAGGGTGCATAAGCCTCCAGAATTACCTATCAAAGGTTGAGACTCAAAGGATGCAGCAGGCCAAATTTTTAGGAGTTGATCATCTTTTTTAAGTTTAGTTTCCTACAACATTATGATATCAGGAGAATTCTAGAACTTCATATCTTTGATGACTCTTTTTTTTTGAAGAGAGTTGAGACCTCTTATATTCCAAGAGATGATCTTCATTTCTTAGATTTTGATTTGCTCCCCACCACCATGGGGATTGTGCTCTGTGTTCCTTGAGCGACATTAAGAGCTGCTTCTTGCTGGAGCTTGACATTGCTCGGAATCCATCCCCTGAATTTTTTAGTGCCAATATCAGGCTTCTTGCTGCTACTTCTTGTACAACGGGGATTAAAACCATCATCAGAAGAAAGGGTGAAGGGGAGATGGAAGTGTCCAAGGGAGGGGGAAATGGGGGCGGGGGAGGCTCGGGAGGGGGAACAAGAGAGAAGGAGCCAAGGGGGGAAGGGGAGGAATGGGAAGGGAGAGAGGAGAGGACAAAAGAGGAGGAGGGGGAACCTCCAATGAGGAGGGGGAGGAGCCGGGGGTCACCGAGAGGGAGGGAGGCTTGAAGGGAATAGGAGGGGGATCGGAGGGTAAGCCAAATCTCTTTCAATGATTATTTCCCCTTCTTCAAGGAGAGCAAAAGGAATTAGAGGTGGGAATGATCGAATATCTTGAATTTGATTTTGGAATAAAAATTTTATTTTATTTTGTGAGGGAATTTGGGCTTTGGGTTTAGGTTGGGGTTTGGAAGGGTAACTAGAGGGTCTGTGGCCAATACTTGTCTGGAAGGAGCAAGCTCGAGGAATATACTTGTAGTTAATATTTTGCTTCCAGTTCCCCAAGGTTAGACAAAAGCTCAATTTCTTTTGGGAGAGGATAGCTGACATCAACGTTAACACAGAAACGGGCATGGATGAATCTAGTTTTTACCTTAGTAGCTTGGTAAATAGATATTGAAGAGCCTATAGTGAGAGTAATACCTTTAATAACCACTAGATGCTAGAAATTTCGGGGAGACCTAGGAGGTGAACTCATATTGGTGCTTGGGTTATGGATTCAATATGTGGGTTGAAGCCCAAAGACCATTTCCTGAGGTAGAAGCCACATTTTCCAAAAAACCAAGGTCCACCAAGAATTGCTCTCATGAAATCCTCTTTCATGTTGAAGGAGAATAGAATGAAACCTGTTGGGCATTGCTGCTATTTCAAGCGCCCCACATGGATGCCATTTCATCCATGCCCATTTTTTAATATCCTCCAAAGGGGGCCTAGGGCCCATCAGTTTACCAACCAGAGAAAGTTCACATGAAGCAGCAGTAACCTCAGTGATGTGAGTGGGAATGCGTAGGGAGAAGGACCCATCTATCAGAGTAGGAGAGAGCTTGTCTGAAAGAGGAGCGGAGGTGGAACCCTCCACGATCTTATTCCAGGATTCTGTGGATTGGGAGAAAGTGCCCTTGCTAGGAGGGACCCCTGATCCAGACCATAAGGGTCCAACATCCATGCTAACACCGAAAAATTAGGAGACAAGACGCGACGGCGGCGGAGCTAGGGCTCGCAGAGTGATTATAATGTTATATGTATATCAAGATAATTAGCCTCTTGAACTTCTATTTCCATAATGTTAGTAGGAGGATTATTCGGATCCATCTCTAGAGTAGTAGATGAGGGTTTATTAGGATCAACAGAGAAATTTCTCTAAGACTTGAACATTTCTATTTTCAACAATGTCATGCTTGAATGGATCATAGAATCTCAAAACTTTAGTTTTACAGCCATAGCCAACAAAAATACAAACAAAGGAGGTTAGATCAATCTTCTTTTTATCTTTTGGAATGAATATGGAAGCAAGACTGTCAAATATTCTTAGGTGAGAGATATCTAGTTTTTTCTTTGTCCATACTTCATGAGGAGTAGCTTGATGAAGAGGTTTTGTAGGTAGTCTATTTAAAATATAGACAACAATGTTCATAGCTTTAGCCCATAAGAACTTAGGCACATTGGAAGCATGAATCATAGTCCTATCCATTTCTAAGACAATCCTATTCTTTCTTTCAGCAAAGCCATTTTGCTTAAGGGAATAGGGAGCGATTAATTCTCTTTGAATCCCACATGACACACAAAACTCATAATTTTGTTTCTTTGACATATTCACCTCCATTATCAGTTCTAATTATTTTAATTTTAATATTATAAGTAGTTTTAACTAGAGCTTTAAATTATTAAAATTTAGATAAGACATCAGACTTCTTCTTAATGAAATAAGACCAAGTCATTCTAGAATAATCATCAATAAAAACAAATAAAACACCACTTTGAGAGAAGGAACCTCAAGTGAACCTCTTACATCACTATGGATTATTTCTAATAACTGAGAGGAATTTGGATTGTGATTTTTATGAAATGGTTAAGCATGTTTCTTACCACATAGGAAACTTTCACAAGTTTCATGTTCTGATTTTATCTTAGGAACACCAAAAAAAATTTAGTCTAGACATATCATACAGAAATTTTGAAATTTACATGACCAAGTCTTTCATGCCATAGCTGAATATCATTCCCAAAAGAGGAAGCAAAATAAGACTCAAAGACAAAACCATCAAAGATATACAAGCCATTCTTCTAGATCCCAGAAGTAATGACATTTTTAAACTGATCTTTGACATACCATTTTTCTTGTAGCAAAACAACTTTATAGTTTTCTTTGGTTAGCTGAGAAGATGAAAAATTAGTTTTCAGTTTAGGGACATACAAGACATTCCTAATTAAACCATTAGAAATCTTAACATTGCCACAACCTTCACTCTAATGACGAGTTATCTCCTAGATAGATATTCTCTTCACATTTGACCATATCTAAAAGGATATTAGGGATGCAAGTCATGTTCCTAGAGGCACCACTGTCAAGAATCCATTCATGGTCATTTGAAGCTGAGAGGGATGTATATAGGGAAATGGATTTCTCAGATACATTTGCTTGCTTTTGCTTTTGATTTTTCTTGTAAATATTAGGCTTGCTGTTTTTAGCATTCTTGACTGATTTATTAGTTTTTACTCTACAATAAGAATCTTTGTGTCCAAATTTTCCACATTTATTACAAGTTCCATTAAATTTGACTTTGAATGGCTGATTGCTTTTAATAGAGTTAACGTTAGGATTAGATTTAAATATGGATTTAATACTAGAATTCTGATTTGGATTGAAATGTCTAGTATGAAAAGGATTATGATAAGGATTATTATTTTGAGAGAACGAGCTTGAGAAGCGGGTATTTTGAATGAAAGTTCTCCATGAATCTTTCTTATTGAATTAACAATGAAGACAAGGTGTCAAGATCAGGTAGATAATTCTCATTTTGATATTTGGAATTAAGAATTGAGATGTAATGTCTGTATTTTTCATGAATGTTGATTTGAATTATAAAATACATAATCTTGTCTTGAAATAAATCATAGTTGCAGCCATTTAGTTGATCTTTAATGTTCTTAATTTTATCTAGATAGTTTACAATTTTCTCATCCCCTTTTATGGGTGTTGTAAACAACTCTAGAACAAGCTTAATGATCTTAGACAACCTAATTCCTTCATGCATGGTCTCTAATTTCTTCCATGCAACTAAAGGTGAGTCTAAATGGCCTACATGCATCAAGAACTCATCTCTAATGTTTTGCAATAGGATGGACAGAGATTCTTGAGATCTTTGAGAAAGGGAGCTAAGGTTTTTCGGGGTAACTTATCTCCCTATGGGATGGTTTTCAATGCTAGTCACAAGATCCTAGAGATTTCTAGCCATAAAACAAGTTTTTAAACGTAGTTTCCATATGCTATAGTTAGTTAAATTTAAGAGCTCAGACTTATCCATTGAAAAAACAACAGAACTAGCCATTTTAGATGCCTGGGATCAGACTGTAAATGAAGATATATATAGCTAGAAAATGAAACAAAGAAGATAAATAAAGACAAAAAAAGCTACAGATCTTTTAATTTGTTATATCAATGCAAATAGCTCAAATTTAATCAGAAATTAACTTGAATTGGTCAATTTATGGATCAATTTAACGAGGGCAAGATTGTATTTCAACTATAAAATGTTTTAATAGAAAAATGAGCTAATTAATTAAGTAATTAATTAATTATGAGCTTAAGATCATAGCACAATTCGTTAAATCTTCAAGAATGAGTAGATTTGGTCCAAAAAATAGCTTAAATTGATTGATTTAAGATCAAATTTATAGAAGCAGTCGTGTCAAGTTAGAAGAGCTCTTGAGTTCTTTTGCAACTTGGCTCGATGAGCTAAAGGATGAGTTGTCTACTTTGGAATATGTGGTACAAAGATGAGTTATTTTAACAAATAAAATAAATTAATAAACAACCAAGGTAGGGGGGAAGACATGTGGCACAAATTAACAATACCAAGAAAGGCATGTGTTGGCTTTAAAACAAATCCTCGTAGATGCGAAATTTTTATAAATTAAAGTTAAAGTCTCTTCGGGTCCAAAACCGATTCAAAAAACCATGACAAAAGACAAATAGACACACATCAAAAGACTATAAAAAGTATGAGTGAAAATATGCATGTCACTTTTCAATTAGCTCGCATTTCACAAATGTAGCTAATAAGACAAAATAACAATTAATTAAAAGACAAAATCATATACACGTGTCTTCAATTAATTGGAATGCATTTCACATTCTAACATAATGTGATATCAAAGTAAAATTCAAACAAAAACTTGTCAAAAAATTAATGGCTTTAAATAGTTTATAAACCAAACTTGAAATACTTGTTTGGGTCCAGGAAAAAAGAAGACAAGTGTCATGATTTAAATGGTGAATCCAAAGCAAAGACTCGACACCTGACACATTTAGAATACATGTCAAAAAAATAATTGAATCACATTTTGCAAGTATGACAAGTGCGAAAAGAAAGGCTATGTGTTTATTTTTTATTAGCTTAGAATTCATAGTTCACAAAATTTAAAAAAGATCTATAGAATGAAGATACTTTTAGAAGCCGTGGTACAAATTAAAATTAATAAACCCATGAAACAAAGGAATTTGAAACTTGTGATACACACAAAGTTTATGAGGCACATGTTTCTTTTCTATTAGCTCGCACTCTATAAAAAAATGACAAATATATATGTGTCCAGATCTTTATTAGATCGCACTTTAAAAATGCAATCAAAAGGACTAAGTCAAAGAAGATACGTGGAGCCTTTTAAATGGCTCATATTTCAAAATCTGAAAAATGTGACAAGGTGGAAAATTTTAATTGGATCACATTTCATAAAAATGACAAATGCGATAAGAGTGAAATGTGGAGAAATTATATTGGCTCATATTTTACAAATCTGACAAATGTGATAAGAAGAGATACCTAGAACAATTCTATTAGTCTTCCCTTTACAAATGTCGGAAAAAAGTTAAGAGAATTCTGACAATGCAGAATGCAAAGCCACTTCGAGAAAATTTATTGGCTCAAGTTTCACAAATGTCAATAATAGATAATATAAGTTTAACAACACAAAGACATGTGTAAAGCCCTTATTGGCTTGTAGATTTTAACTGACAACCGAGATAAATATTATGATGTCACAAAGTAAGATGGAGAAATTTTATTGGCTCGGGCTTCATAAAAATTGAAAAATGTGACACTAGATGGAGCAATATGATTGCTCAAGCTTTGCAATCAAAGGAAGTTAAATAAGTCTATCGGGAAAATCCGAATGACACAAAAGGATTGGCCCAAGATTTACAAAGATAGAAAGATGTCATATTGAATCCATTTAACACTCTAAGAGTGGGTGCTACTTAACAAACATGAGAAGAATAGGGAAGCTATGTGGAGTAATATTATTGGCCCAAACTTTGCAAAAACAAAAAATACCTAAATATGAATCCAAATAGCAAAAAATGATTGGCCAAAGATTATGCAAAGGAAAAAAATTGCATAAAATAATGATTTTTACCAATAAAATGGACTTAAAATCCCAATAAATTAGATCTAACTAGATGTTTTAGATCCACATTCAAAATGACTGTAACGACTATTTAAAGTGGGAAAACTAAACAAATAGCTCACAGACAACAGATTCAAGTCGTAATAGGCTAAAACAAAAGAAAAGGTAAATATCTAAGAAAAAATGAGCTTAAACATGATCTAAATAACCATTTAGCCCATATTTTATCAATATTTCAAGCAATATTAGGTAGAAATTGGAATTTTAAACCTGGTTAGCTTGAACACAACTATGGAGCTTTTGGGTCTCGTAGATCTGTTAATAAACTTAAAGATTATTTGTTCTTTCAATTCAAAATAATTTTAGATCAATCCTGCACATGCAAAATCAACAAGCTCTAATACCATGTTAGATTTAACAGGGGAAATGTAATCCACAAATCACAAATTCACCATTAATGCGAAGATTATAGATTATGGCATGCAGTTGATAAGACAAATAAATACCTTGAAATAGATAGCGAATAACAAAGTTAAATTAGTAAGAGAAGAAATTAAACAATAGACAAGAACAAAGACACATTACACCAATTTTAATCGGAGAAACTTGAGAGAAAAAATGCACTGATAAAGCACTATTATTTATTATGAATCTGATACAATTTTACCCAACATTTCCACTTCACTCCTTAGCTATTTCACACTTTTGCAGACCTATGTCTCTCACTTTTTAATAGCTAATTCATCTAGTTAATCAACGATACATCCATCATGTCCTATAAATAACTCATGGTATTTAATACAAGCATGCATAGCCATTGTAGATAGTCAGCTAGTCAATCCCAAGAGGGATCACCCAATAAATTTGGTGGGTGAATCGGTCAGACGATTTTCAGCTATACCACTTCACTCTTTGAGTGTGAAAGACTTCACACATTAAATTTTGATTTAGACAAATTGTAATCATCCTCGGGCATGTACAAGGGGCTAATCCCACTTGACATTATCACCCCAACATTGTTACCCTTTTCTCTCTACAATATTGATCTCACAGGAAAGAAAATAGAATTCCAAACCTATCCCAAAACTTGATTTTTCCAAGTAAGAAGAACACCGAAAACACTTGATTGCTCGACACACATGACACGTTGTAGAATTTTAAGGTAAAACATTTTCTCGGGTTAGGACATCATGTAACTCTATTAAATCTTGAATTTTTCTCTTCTTGAATATTCTGTCTTTAATCTCTGCCGCATGAAACACCATTGAAGGTTGAGACTCTATACAAATCCACAAGATTTGCAACTGAAAAACTAATCAAGGATTTGAGGTTTGTATTATGCTTTCAACTATGGGGAGATTTGAATGATTTGAGGCTGCTCATGGGGACTGATTTTTGATCTTGCAAGAATGCTAGAAGCTCAATTTTATTTTGGAGGAACAATAGAATAAAACTTCTAAAACCTGTCCCTTATCAAATTTAGTTGCTCTATGCATTTGGGTTGACTTGAATATTGCAATTGTTCCCTATAAATATGAGCTTCTTTCCTATGGCATTGCTCATGGGAGGTGTTATGAAACATGGTGCACTATGCTAGAGAAAACACAAACCAAAACTATGTACAAAATGATAAATCATACATGTCCAAATGAGACATGTAGAGTGTGAAAAAGTAATTGTTATACAAAAATAAAACCTAGTCCTACCCTACACTAATTGAAAAGAGAGGATCTCAAACAAAACTTGACACCGGTACGGAAAAAGTAGCTACTTCTTATTACAATAGAAGCCATGTAGATGATTTTAAATCGACATGGATGTGTACATGAGTGAAAAATTGACATAATAGTAACTTTATACCAAAATCATCAGTATACCAACTCTAAAAAACAAAAACCTCCTCACAATGATCTGCATGGGGGTCCTGGAAGTGTTGCAGCTAATATAGCCGATACTTGGTACCTTGAAATTTTCCCTCATGTTTGAAAATAAACATGACTGATTGTGACAACTCTAGTTCTAGCTCTAACGAAGCTATATATATGATGGGACATGACTTTTCTATCGATGTGCCTATTGCTCGAGTTCTCACCTTAATGAAAAAGTCACTATGCATACTTTCATGGAAAAGGTGATTTGTTTCTAGGTGGATTTTCTTCCCTTTTCACATTTATAGACAACGATGTATCACCTTGGTGAATGGCATGAAAGAAATTACACTTTTCTCCTCCTTTCCTTCGTTTCCCATTGGGAAACTTGGAAGATTCAATTCCTCCAATCCTGATTCATGATGACTCTTATGAAATATTGGTTACTTTTGCATTTTTCCTTCTATGGAAAGAAGAAATTCCTCTATGACATGTAACTCTTTGGGATTGCTAGTAGCTTCTGGTTTGTCCATTGTCATCTCACTACAAGTGGTTAAACTCTAATGCTCGTTGTTTGGGTTTTGGAGTTTCTCCTTCCTCTCTTGAAGGCATGAATGACCTGCACATACATTTCCCTCACCCAAATTAAAGTTTGAAATTTTAGACTCCTCTTCTTGTTACTCTTGAGGACTACCATGAACTGTTGGATCCTCAAAGATATCCTCAATAATGGATTCCTTAGACAATCCATTTTTATCAAAAGATAGAGGAAGAGGGAAATACAAATTTTCATCAACACAAGAAAGCAATAAGCTCTCTATAATATCTTTCTCCCACAGAGCCTCCAAAACTGGCTTGTTTTCCTCCATGGTGCTCTTTGGATTTACAATTCATTCACAATGGTCATCTTCATCCTCCAACAAAAAATTTGAAAGTTCAAATTTCTCCTCAAAATTAGAATCCAAAAAGGATGAAGTGGAAGAAGGGCTTGGAGTTTCTTGTGTAGCATTCCTTTTCCTAAGTCATTCAAAAATATTTTGTTCTCCTCCTTAGCATGGGGATCCTCTTCTTTTATATTTGGATATAATCTTTCCTATTCCTCTACTAATTTTATAGCTAGTGGTTGATCAACACTTACTTGAAAGAAAGGTGATCTCATAAACACTACATTCCAAATACTCGATTGTTGATCATCTTCAACATGTTCTTGCTTTTCTACCATTGCTGCAACTTCAGCTTTTTCAACCTATGGTGGACTTCAACCTTCTCTATAGGGTTGACCACAAAGGGATTTTATTAATCCTAATATTAGAGCAAAGCTCACCAAGTTTTTCATCATTTCTTCTTTGTTTTCCTCTTCTTGTTGTTGCTCCCCTTGAATGGTTTTTTTTTTTCTTCCCGACATGGGTTCAAGATTATGAGAAGAGAGGTGGGTTGGGTCTCAATATATTTTTTCATTATTGGTGGTGGTGAAAGAGGTTTTTAGTTTCCTCTTATGGAGAGGGATTAGGTTTGGAAGGGAAAATGGCTGAGAAATTTAGATGAGGTGGGATACTAGAAGATGAAGAAGTGGGTTCCATAATGGGGGCAATTGATGGGAAGCTTGGAAATTGATTTTGGGGTCTAGGGAAAGGATCATAATATGGAAATGTTGAATTTTCCCATTGAATTCCATAATATTCAATGTCCTTAGTCCATTCTTCGAGTTGGGGAAGCATCTCAACTATAAAGAAAAGTTCTCCTTTGGGCTGTAGTGACTTAGAAAGGGGCCTTCCCGTGGGCAAGAGACTTTGAAGCCAATATTGAATTCTTCTATTTGAGATGAAGCCCTAGACTTCACCATACCCGACTCCATTCTCCGAATTTTCAGCTGCATTTCAACATCTACAAGTGAAGGATAACTTCCAAAGTTTACATACTCTTGACCACCCAGAAAAATATGCATAGTTTGGTGGATAGCCAAACCGATCTGCATCTGTCTCATAGGAATATGCATAATGGTTTTCATCATAGAATGGTTCCAGAGGTTGTTGATAGTATCCTGGAAATGAACTTTGTAGATTTGGAGGTGGATTGGACTTATAGGGTTGTTGCTTCTGATGTCAATCTCATGATGAAAATGAAGCCATGATTGCATGACTTCATGGAAGGGAAGGAAATAAAAGAGATAGAGAGGAAAAATGGATGGAAATAGGTGGAGAAGAGATGATTTGTAACTCAGAGAAGATGGGTTGTTGACAAAATGGAGTCACCAATTGTGCTTGTATGTGTCTCCAAGGCAATGATTTCACCAAGAGCATAATGAAACTTGATGAATGGATACTTATATGCACACCTTGAAGGGCCCAAAAATGAATGCAAGGTTGGATCTCATTTAGTTGCAACTAATATCCAAAATTTGAGTTTTTGGAGCCTAGTTTCACTTGAAAACTTCTAAAATCCTAAAATTTCATAGACTCTAAAATCTAGAATGCAAAATCTCTGAAACTCCAAAATACCTGAAGACTCTGAAATTTTGAAAAACCAAAATTCTAAAATGCCAAAAAATCTGAAATTTTGAAATTGTAAAAGTCTGAAATTCTGAATTCTAAAATTTTGAAAACGCAAAAAAAGCCAAAATTCGAATCCCAAAATTCTAAAATGTAAAAAATTTTGAAATTTTAAAATGCAAATATTTGGATATTTGAGAATACCCTTTTGATATTCAACCTCCAATCTAACATTTTTGAAACTTTGAGCCTATTTTAAAAATGTGAACCCCTCAAAAAATGATGTCAAAAATTTGATCCTACAAGAAACTTTGAAATTTGAAGTGCTAAGGGTTCTCTGAAATCGAGTAGCTTTTGAGCTTGGCTTCAATGTGGCTAAGATCTGAAATGGAACAACTTGTTAAAAATGAAACACTGACTTTAATTTTGTCCCACTGGATGTTCCAAAACTATTGATACAAAATCACAACACCCCTGGAATGGCCAAGTGGTGGATGGGGCATTCTGCATGATTGCACAACATGGGGTTATCCCTCAAACTGTGGGACCTGTGAAACTTGAGATAACCCTCTGGAGATGGTTAGTTTTAGCTCCTAATCCTACCTTCCGCAACTACTCCTAATGTAGGAAAAACTACTCACTAAACCTAAACTATTATTCCAAGGAGAGAGATAGAGAAACTTGTAAGAAATACTAAAAAAATTCACTAAGAGTGGTGATACATGAAGAAAAGGAGGTGTTAGAAACATTATTAGCCTACAAAATAGTGAAACAAATGAACTTTGGTCATCCTACATCATAGACTAGATCACATTCAATACATCATGGAGAGGGTAAACAATAGTACCACGATGACCGCAATGCAAACATTCACCATTCCTAAATAAACACAAGATAATCAAAGCCTAAAGTGAAAAAAAGATATGTATATATCTTGAAAACACAATGAGAGGCACGAGAAAATAGCAAAAATGGTACAAGAATTGATAGATGAATCACAAAACACCATTTTATTACTCCACGAAGATTGTAGAAAAAATTGCTTTAGCAAAAAGAGGCAAGATTTTCCATTACAATTTTTAAGAAGAAGGCTTGAAGCTAGAGAAGAATAATTGTGCATGGGGAGAAAATGACCAACTACTTGAATAAAGCAACCCCTTTACAATTTATAATTGAAATATTGATAGAGGAAGGAAGGAATTTGGTTTCCTACTTCAACCAGCCCACTTATAGTAAAGATGGGCAAACTTGTATATCCCGTATCTTCATGTAACTTGCCTTGTGGAAGAAGAAAGAAAGCCCATATCTTCATTAATGAACATCACCTACCAAAGGTTCCAAGGTTAGCAAAAAGGTGGTATAAGAACTCAGACAGTGCGCTTGCGCCACCTGAAAGATTCTTACACTAGGATTATGGTATGTGCACAGTGTAGGACATATGCGCTAGCTTTGATAGGTTTCTAATAGAAGTGAAGGTACAGTATGAGAAGAGTGTGTGCACACTAGAACATGTGTCTACACTAGGTTTAGTGTGCCAATGCCAAGGTTTGTGCACCTACTCCCCTCCTGTAGTCAAAATATGACCAAAGACACCAAAAATCTCAAAACACTCCAAATTTTAGTATGTTAGCTCGAAATTGACAACAACCCATTAGAATTAAATCTCTAAATGAGATCCTACACATGTAATATTAGGAAAATCCTAAGAAATTAAACATTATTTTCCATATGTGTATATCAAGGGTTAGCCAAAAACTTGAAATAACAATAACATTTGAGCTAGAATGTTAAGGGACTAAGGACCCCTCCCACCGGGCATGCCAAATGTGTACATGAGTTTGTTAGAAACAGAAAAGAGTTAGAACTAACACCTAGTATTCCTATCTACTAGAGAGGAAGGATTATGGATTGATATAATAAAAAAGAAATATTTGTGGAATTTAGGTAGAATTGACTCATTCTTCTCTCATGAAAATCTCCCTAGAGGATCCTTCTTCTGGAATTCTCTGTTGGATTCGAAATATATCCTCTCAAAGGGATCCCTATGGGAGATTGGTAAGGGGAACATGATCAGATTTTGGTGGGATAGTTGGATAGAAGATTCCCCTTTAGTAGATCAAGAAATTTGGAAGGAGGTTGCTCAATTCTATGAGGAGAATGGTAAAATCTGGATAAGAGATTTCTGGAGTCATGATGATGAGGTCCAATGGGAAACCATAGTTCCCCCTAGTTATGATGGTGATATCAAACCCTTTCAAGATCTCAATAAGAAACTTAGGGAATTCCACATCCCCATATTCCAAACCAAGGAGGATTCCATCATTTGGAAAGAGGAAGACTCAGAAATTATTCATTAAATCAGCCTATAGCTTACATTTCAAGAAATATTTTCAAAAAGAGTATTGGGGTAAGTTATGGATCAAGGACTTGATCCCTAAGATCAATATTTTTTATTGGCTGGTTGCTCAAAATAGAATCCTGATAGTTGAAAATCTTATAAAAAGAGGAATGCAGATCCCTAATAGGTGCACTCTTTGTCGGAGAGGGGAAGAGAATGTGAATCATCTTTTTTTACATTGCCCTTTCTCTAAAGGTGTCTTCTCACTGATTTCGGAACTTTTCAACATGCAATGGATTATGCCTTCGAATATGGAGGATTGTTGTACTCAATGGGAGAGCCCATTTAGGTTTCCTTATCTGGCCTAGGCCTGGAAGATTACTCTACCTCATCTCTTATGGGGTCTATGGAAAATAAGGAATGATAGTGTTTTTAGAGATCAGAAACCTTTGATTGTGGTGGCTAAAAGGAAAATCCTTGCAGCCATTAAGGAAAATCTCAAACTGTTTAAAGGTAAAACAAAAAATCCCTGTCTAAAATGGGAGCAGGAAGTCCTGATAATTTTGCCTATAGTCAGGTCAAGAACAAAAGCCCTGGTAAGAATGTAAATTGGATTAGACCTATGGGAAATACGATCAAGATCAATTTTGATGGGGCTTTAAAAAGGGAATCCTGGTTAAGTCAAAGTGGGGGTATCTTAAGGAATAGTGAGGGTGATTGGTTGTTTGTCTATGCGCAGTCCCCAAGAAAGCTGACCTAATAACATGGCTGAAGCTAGAGCCCTCCTTTGGGGTATTTTGGTCACTAAGGAAAAAGGCCTTAAGGACATTCAGATTGAAGGTGATTCCTTAATTGTTATAAATGCTCTCCTTAATAGGAGTAAGATCAATTGGTCATTAAAAAACATCATTCAAGATATCAAGGAATTGCTAAAGTTTTTTGACAAGATATCTATTAATCATACCTTGAGGCAGGGAAATAAATGTGCAGACAAGATGGCCAACGTGGGAGTCCTTAGTAATGAGTACAAAATTTGGTGTAAAGGGGAGAGATTACCCTCTAATATTAATGATGAAATCATTAAGGATAGAAGGCGCTAGGATTAATGATGCTGGCACGAGTGGGGGAAAGTATTTTAGGTACCAAGATAGCTTATACAAAAATCATTGTTCCAGTTCGAACTCTGATAGGGAGAATAGTTTGTGGGTTGTGAAAAGTTTTTGCTGGAATGACAACCTAGGCAAAGTGCAGATGGGTGGAGACAGGATTCGCGTGGAACCCGCCAGTCAGAACATGGAAGAGAGTAACAAGGATCTATGGAACAAGCTTAAAGTTGGTGGATTTAGTAATTTTATTGCTAAATTACATGGCCACGACCCTGCTCTATCCAAGGACTTCGGCCAAGCTTGGAAAGAGGGGGTTTTTACTATCCGCGGTGTGGAGGTTGAGGTCTTAGAGTCCAATATTTCCAGGGTGACTGATATGAAGATGGATGGGTTAAAAATCTACAAGGAAAGAACCCGTAGAGACCTCGAGATTGAGTAATTTTTTGTTGGCAAGGAGACTTGTTTCTTCTTCACTGATGGTATTGCACGTTTGTGTATTCCTAGAGTCTGGAAGGATGTTTGCCTTCAAGTTATGAAATATATTATGTTGGAGGGTAAGTATAGAAAAATCTATACCCATCACATGACCTTCCTCAACATGTTCCATCACAAGTTTATGGTCAGTATTCCCTTTTTCCTAGCTACCTCTCTTTTGAATTCACTGATGGCTTTCTAGAATAAGAAAGCTGAGCTGCCCCTTCATGACCATCCTTTGATTACGACCCTAGAGAGCAAGACAAGGAAGATGACATTACTCTTGCGAAGTGTCTTACTAAAATGAAAGAGGGTAAAGGTACCCCGGGGGGATGAGAAAGATAAAGACAAAAATGAGGGTGGTGGTGGGGAAGCCAGTGCTTCCAGGAAGAATGAATGTGTGGGAGACCCCATTGTTTTTGAAGAATGGAGCAGGAAGATGGTGTATTTAGAAGGGGTCCTAAAAGCTATGGAGGACACGAACGAGGGGAAAAGGGAGTCCATTTTGAACATCATCAACATTTCAAGAAGATGGTCGCGATCAGGTCCAGATAAAACACAAAATGAAGGAGCTAGAGATTCAGGTTAAAGTGCTGCTTGACAGTGGAGGAGATCGAAGGGGAAAAGAAAAGGAGGAGATTCAACCTTCGCATTAGCATCTTGGAGGAGGAGTAGGTGTTGGTTGGTTTTGGACTCCTGGTCGGTTGTTGTTGGAATGGGGCCTCTAGTGGTTTTTTTAATTGTCGTGGAGGCTTTGTTGGTCTCTGAACTGTGTGTGGACTATGGGCAAACTATGGTGCCCTATTGTTTCTAGGTCTCTTTTGTCCTTTTGGGGTCTAGATCCTGTAATGTAAGAGTTAAGCCTGTTTAACTCATTTTTCTGGGACCCCTTTTTGGGTTTTTCTTTCTGTTTTGTTTCTGGTAGTGTTCCTCTCTTTTGTACTGGCCCCTGGGATCCGATCCTTGTTTTTTTCCTAATCTAATAAAAAAACACCTAGTAGTCCTAAAACAAATATAAATCAAAATCAATGCACCATCATGCTTAGAGATTAAGCAAGACTAATCTACTAACATCCTTGCATTAGAAAATGAACACATATTCAAACTAACATGTTAATCCATTAATATCTATCTCTATTGAATGTTATCCAAATGAAGTGAAACTATTTAGATCCATAGCAATCAAAGGTTTGATTTTATGTTTGAATCCCAATGTTTTCAAGAATGGAGTCTTGTCAATCCATGGCTACAAGACCATTTGGCATATCCCCATATGAATTCAAAACTTGGATGGATAATACAAGAAATGAAAGTAGCCAGCTTCTCCAATGAAGAATGCTCCAAGATGAAAAAATAGCTATAGCTTAGGCTCTATGCTCATTTAGGTGTGTAAAGTTCTAAATGTAAAGGTAGGAGGATGGCTCTTTATATATCCCAATGGATAGAACAATCTCTACATCCTCCTTCATGTGGGATAAATAGAGAGGTTGGGTTAGTTGTGGATAAGGAAGGTTTAGAAAGGGTTGAGTCAACCTTAGGAGAGTTTAGTTTGTCCTTTAGTGACCCATGGGATTTGAGGGGCTTTATTAATTAATTAATCCAAGTGATTAATTAATAGGTATGCAAGCTTCTATAAGATTTTTAGAGGAATAATTAGCATGATTTAGACTATGAGAGGGATTTAATCAAATAAATGATGATTTATTAATTTAATGGAAGAGTAAGCTAATTAATTAATAATAATTAATTAGTCCAGGTAGAAAGGAGGATTAATTAATTAGAAATAATTAATTAATGTAGATAGAAAGGGGAGCTTAATTAATTTATCTAGATAGAAATGGCTATTGATTAACGAAATGTCATTAATTAGCGTCATTGTTGGATAGAAGGGTTAATTAACTAGCGTAATGTATCTAATTAACAATGATAGAAGAGGAAGTGTGCTATATTGACGATATGTCGTCAATTTGCAGAAAGATGATAATTAGCGTAATTTAAGTATTTAAATTACTTGGGTTAAATTAGAGGTGTTTACATTTCCACTGTTTGGGGTGGTGTAAGTTACGCCACTTCAAAGATGGTAGAAAGATAAATTTTGAAAGTGTAGAAGAAAAATTAGTGACCCATGGATGCCCCCTCGAATGTGTCAATGGGGTGATGAAAGAAGGCAATTGACGATCAAAAAAGGTAAGAGAAAGGATAAAAGAATGGGTAGGAGCATGATGCCCCAGGTGAATAAGAAGAATGATGTTGATAGGAGAATGATGTAGAGGAAAAATGGAGATGGAAAGAGAAAGCTTTCATTCAATGTATTGAAAAAAATTTATCGTCATCATATTGCCAAAGATCTACGTCATCGGTCCTTATTAAAAATATAAGCATACGAGAAAAGTAGGATGACATGAAAATATTTACTACGAGAAATTTTCCATTTCTGAAACACCCACTCCATATAACATATAAAAATTAATGCAATATGAGAAGGAAACAAGCCCATTTAACAGGGGAAAACAAGTACGCAGACACACATATTCCAACTAACAATGGTGAAGATAGTTGTACAAATGTTTTTTATCAAGTCAAGATCCCTAAATGTTTGTGATTGATGATAAGTGTTAAAAATGATGCCCCAAGCAAGGATACATGCAAGGAAGATGATGAAGGACCCAGGTCCAAAAAAAAGTGTAGTGTGCTATGAAACAATACCAAACAAATATATGTGCCTCCGAGTATCTGCGTGAAGCAAGCAGCTAGCTTTGTAAATTGTTGTAAATATGATGATTTGTGAGCCATTTGATCTGTAAATATGTGAAATTTCCAACAAGATATGGAAAGAAAACCATGTGCAAGACATGTGTTTCAGCCACTATGAGTGGTTTACCTAGTTTTATGAGTTTTATTACAATTTTTAGGATTTGTTTTGGAGAATTTTTGATTTTTTGGATTTTGGAAGGGTATATTTTTTTAATTTATTTTTTGGATGGGGTTGGATGCATAGAAGAAAGTAGAAGAATCAGTAAGAATTTCCTAGATGTAAAAGAAATGCCCTAGGGAGAAGAAAGAAGCAGAAAGTGGCAAATAATGCCCCAACATAACGGAAAAATTAATAAAATAATTAGTCAATGGAGTGTGTAGCAGAAAGGATATCACCTAGGAGCAATACAATTGTCCTAGGGAGAAGAAAGGGGTACTAGGTGGCAAAGAATGACCCAACACAATGGAAAATGAAATAAAAACAATTATTTACATAAAATAATTATTCACAGTAAGTAGAAGAAGAGTTAGAGCCACAACAACGATCAAAACAAGCTTCTAGGCACCAAAGTGGGTGAAAATGGCTTAATATATACCCTCGGGGGTAAATCATCGTGACCAATTCATTTGTTACCGACCACTGCCAAAATTTTACCACGAGACCCTTGATAGTGATGAGGACGATGGTGAGAGGATGAGCCCATAGGAGATGCACTGCGACCGAGTTCGAGAGTACGCCCGACACGGAGACAATGAATTATTCATGAGTAGCTTGACCTACTTTGTCAATTTTTACAATTAATGCTGCATTTAATGCATTTAGTAGTAGGTTAGAGGTAGGGTATGGTGCATACGCATATGCACGGGCGCAGTGCCCCTATCGTGGCATAGTACCCAAAGCACATGCACATGTATTATACATGTGTATGTGCACATGCATACACCCTAAAAGGTGTATGCACATCCGTGCACATACACATGGCACATGCGCACATGCGTAGGCATCAAAACCCTAGTGCACACATGTAGTGGTACAAAAACATGGCGCAAGAACCCCTAGGCATATGCATACACACACATGAAAAAAGGGACACACATACACATATGCCTACACGTGTACACACCTAAAAGAACATCTTTGGTACCTAGGAAAAATAAGAGGGAAAAATGTCAAAAATGACAATTAGAAGAAAGAGAAAAATCAGTGGAGGATAGAAGAATAGTAGAAGAATAAATTTTCAGTGTATAACACATATCATGTTTTTATAGAGAGGGTTTCCAGTGTTACAGACGCGAGAGTGACACATTCACATTGTCAAGATGGAGGGGAGCATGCACCAATGTGAGGGTCACACAATGGCAGTTCTATTGGAGGTGGTTGGCCTGGGCTATGTAGCACGGATGCTATCTATCACCTTATACCATGACCTATTGACCACTTTGATTGAGGGGTAACATAGTGAGAGCCAGTGTTTCAGACTCCCTACAGAAGAGATGACTTTCATAATAGAGGACAAGTGGAAGATTTTGTGTGTTCCTATTGTAGGCTCGATGATTTAGTATATGAGTAACTTTGGTCAGATTAATGCTATGATTAGTGACCTTTTTAGCTATAAGGAGATACCCCACAAGGGTATGACAGTGTCCTTTCATGACTACATAGCTGATCCAACCTTGCACCGAGGACCACTTTATTTGATGGCTCTTATCAGTGGGTTCTTACTCACTGATAAGACTGGGACATCATTTCTAATGGGGCTGATGACATTAGTACATGGAGTGTTCATGGCGAGTGATACTTGTTGGGGCCAATGCATACTGGCACATCTATACTAGGATCTGCACCTGATTACTTAACACTGTTAGAAGATGGTGGGGCCGAAAACTTTACTACAGATCTGGTCCTAGGACCATATAGCGATTGGGCTTCTTGTAGGTGCATTAAACACCTGAGCACTGGAGGAGATGACATTCATGGCATGGATCTTTGTGGGGGATGATGTACGAGGGCACCTAGGCAACATTTACTACTACCATCAAGAGTTTGACAAGTTACTAGATAGATATATCATTTGGAGGCCCTACAGACATATACAATGGCTCGAGGATGGAGTGGAACTTAACATATATGTGGTAGAGCACTTCCTTTTTGGTAGTCACAATTATATTACTGAGATATAAAGGGTGGACTGATGTTAGCGACAACTAGGCAGAGTTTAGGGCGTCCCTCAGCTCGATATGTGGTATGCCTGTCGAGATGTAGAGAGGCATATTTTAGGGCTACACATACAGGTAGCCCAGCCATGGCTAGCTTCCTATAGGTGGTACTACAGGTTTGGGACCCTACTCAACAAGTTAGAGACCCAGGCACCACACCAGATTACATGGCCTAGTATGTGACCATTTTTCTGCGGCGCCTGACCATATCAGATGAGGCATGGGGAGCAGGTGTGTGCGAGCACCAGCTGAGGTCACATACAGTAGTGATGAGGCTATAGCTATAGGTCAAGCTGATGATCCATTTGATGGGCAGCGACATGATGGGCAGGGTCCAGTATAGGATCCTGGATAGAGGTAGCAGGTGCCCTTACAAGGATGGAAACATGGCAGGCATAGGGACAGGGTCATGCAGAGGATCCGAGGCCTAGATTACGAGATCAGGGATAGGCCCATGGATAGGTATAGGGCGAAGGTTAGGGATAGGCTCCAGTGGTTCCTCTGAGGTTAGCCCAAGCCCAGGGTGGAGATGTCTTTGAGGCATAGCTAGCTACCCCGCAGGCTGCAGTGTGGAAGTTGACAACGAAGAGAGACGAGGCTCGATCTCACATTCTAGTCGTGATAATAGATCGGGACTTGGCCGAGCCCAAGCTGGTTAGGGGAGATGGGTCCACACCTTTTCAATAGATACATCAGATGAACTCTTAGATGGCTCAGGTGATGAGCCTACTACAACAGGCTCAGACCCAGCTACAACTAGTGATAGTCGAGATAGATCATCTTCACACATAGCGAGAAGTGGGTCAGGATGAGGTTACATGGTTAAAAACATAGAGGTAGCATCATTTTGATGCACAGATGGGAAATTAATGATAGCTTGTACTCATCAAGACTTAGTTACACAGGAGGGTAGAGCCTTGTATTACCGTTCACTCTACTATGAGGTAGTTCCAACTGGCTAATGAGCACCTCGCCTATAGTTAGCAGTCGAGTGGATCAACGATATCAGAGAGGCCACAAGTATCAATGGAGAAACCATGAGGGAAGCCTACAAGACCATGTGGGATACGGGTTATGGGTCCTCCATTACGCAGACCAGACACTCCCTTTGAGGGTTCTAGTCAGCCTTGATTTTCATTGTATTCTTTTATTGCATTTATATCATGATATACAGCCTCTTATGAAGGTGTTATACTTGACATATGTATATGATATACAAATTTATTTGATGCACACCTCTAATGAAGGATTTATTATTTTGATCATTATATAAAATGTTTTATGTACGCCTCTTTTTGTATCGATGATGTATACCTTTTGTGAGATAGACCTATTATACTTGTATATATGGACATTTTGATGTGGCACCGTTATCATGAGATGATGGATTTTGTTGTTTTGATGATTGATGCATGGATTATGGATGTGTCATGATGTTATATGATTTGATTTTACATTGTGTATGTATAATGATGATAGTTGATATGTTTGTACCACATGTGTTTAATTTTGATATGATAGATCCATAAATGATATCAATTTATTATACCTGCGATTCTTTAGATTAGTGGATGGGATGACATGATGATATTGGTGTGGGGGATAGATTTTGATATTTGTGATCCCTCTTGCCCCCATGTGATGATACGATATGTGATGATTAGCTTAGCATTCATGTGTGATGTATACTTAGCTTTTTATTTATATGATGTATAGATGATGTTAGATGTGATGATATTGATGGAGAGATGATGATGTGATAACAAAACAATGTACATGAAATAATCAAATGTTAACAAAATACACAGTGCCAACCAATCATGAATTAACACAACTATGTACAATTATTTACAAGCATGCAAAAAACACACTACATATGTATAAGTAAGAATGAATCTAATCTAAGCAAGAAAAGAAAAAACTTACCAAAGTATGTCTAAGCAATAAACTACACAAATGTACAAACAAGCAACAACTATACAAGTAAAAAATGTACACAAACAAAGCAAGAAACAAGATAAAGTAAGTAAACTAACGTTATGTTTTTGCAAGATTGTTTTGTGAAGCACTTTTCTACTATTTTTTGTGTTTTTGTGAAACAATTTTCTATTGTTTTTGTGATTTTCTAACATTTTCTGAAGCTATGCATAGGTAACCAAGAAACGTGGATGCCCCCAATGTTAGATGGAGAATATACAAGGGTGAACACGACGTGCTTATAAATAGGAAGGTGAAGTTACGCAGAAGCGCCCCAACATTAGATGGGGAATATGCAAAGACCATCCCTTCATAGATTAACAAGAGGAGAAAAAGCCGAGATCAAGGCTTGATAGGATAGGTTCATAGGGAATCTTAGATGCATACGTAAAACTAGCCCTAGGCTAAGTACAAGTACCCTCCAGATGTAATATGCTTGTGAACAACGAATCCTCCTTAGGCGTTGGAAACCGGTTTTCACCAAAGGACACATCCAATGTGCCACAATTACATGGTTTTCACATATGGATGACCTATTTTCTCTTTTTTTTTTTTCTCTTATTTTATTTTTTTGTATTTTGATCATTTTTACTCTTTTTTTGGTTTGATTTTCTGATTTTGTGCCATGTTTAAGAATATAACCACTTAAGGTGCATGTCATTCATAGGTTCATGGAGCTCATCACCATTGGGATGGACAAGTTTGTATGCCCCCGTACCATATTTGGCCACAATGAAGTAAGGTCCTAACCAATGCTTTGTTCGAACTTGCCTTTCTTCTCTCTTTCCACATTTGTGTTGAACTGATTTTCTTTCATGACCAAATCTCCAACCTCAAACTAAAAAGGTATGATAATTTTGTTGTAATTTATGGAGACTCTATTCTGATACACTTTGAGATGGTTAAGGGCGTGGATCACTTTTCATTCAGATTTTTAATTCTACTAGCCACTGCCACTCTGTAATCCTCATCCTTGTCCAAATAATCCCTAAGAGATATTCTCAAGGAAGGAAGCTCAATTTCCAATGGGATAATGGATTCAATTCCAAATACTATGGAATAGGGTGTCGCACTAGTAGGAGCTCAAATGGAGGTCCTATAAGCCCAAAGGGTGGGGTGAATTTGTAAATGCCAATTGTGACCTATCTTACTCACCATCTTTTGCATGATTTGATCTAATGTTTTGTTAGTTGCTTCAACCTGCCCATTACCTTATGGATAATATGGCGTAGACCATTTTAATTTTATCTAAAATCGATGACAAAGGTCCTTCACTATCTTGTACTTGAATGATTTTCCATTATTAGTAACTATGACCACAAGAGTGACATACTCGCGAGATAAGGTGATTCATGATAAATTTTTATATTTGAGCTCTGTAAGATAAGTATAAGGAACACCCTCCACCCACTTAGTGAAATATTTTGTAGCAGTGATGATGTGAGTATGACCATCAAATGAGGTAGGGTGTGATTTCCTATTAAATCCAGTCCCCATTTGGAGAATGGCCATGGGGTTGTGGTTGGTTACAATGGTTGTTGTGATGGCGCATGGATGTAATTTCCATACTTTTGACATAATATGCATTTCCTTACATAGTTACAGATAGTTTATTTCCATAGTAGGCCAATAGTAGCCTACTCTCAACAATTTCTTAGCTAGAACCATTCCATTTGTATGGGCGCCGCACACCCATTCATGTACCTCTTTAATCTCTTGGACTAACTCTGTTACATCTAGACAATGTAATGGATTCCCGTCGTATCCATGATAATAGAGAATATCTCCTAGGAGGTTATAACGGGTGTTTCATCCGATTTCTTAGTTTTCTGAGAAGTACTTGAAGAAATAGATAAGGTAAAGGTGATAGGAGGAATACTTGGTTTGAGATTATTGAAGGTTGGATGCACGTGTATCTAAATTCTGAATCAAAGTGATTGTGAGACCTTCCTTTTGGCTAGGAGGAACTACCTGTATAAGAATCAAAACAAGACCACCAAAGAGAGTTAAACAATATATGTAGTGGACTGCCTAGCATGTGCTAGATCCTAGAAGTGTGATACTTCCTAGATGGTTGTCAATCCACTGTTTAAAACAATTCAATGCTAAAATAAAGTAAATATTGTCCTACTATAGTTTAATATGATTTAGGCATCTCATACAAACACAATAGGCTAGATCTAATCTAACAGATAGGCTAGAAGGAGATCCAGAGGTCAAGTAGGTTGGTTATAGGTGAATCTGAGCTAACATGCTAGGTTAGATACAGATCTGAAGGTCAAATAGGTGTTCAGGTAGGTATAGGCTAGGAAAAATGAGGTCAGGTTGAATGTGAGTGACAAACAAGTTGCTATTTTGGCAGAGATTAGGGAAAATAGAGACCGACCATGGTTCTATGAAACCGATGATGGTCTTACTATAATCGGTGATGGTTAAAGAGAACCGATGATGGTCAGTTTAGGAACTGGTAAAATCACACAGTCCAAGTTTTGGGAGTTTTGGGGAAAAGGTGGAGTTGGTGGAAGGTAGGGATTGATCACAGAGGGGGTGTAAATATGTTGCGCAGGTCTAAAATTACTGAAGAGGTCAGATAGATAATGGGGCAAGGTATTAAGATGATTGGGTATAGAAGGTGGTGAAATAGGAGAGAGGGAATGGACAAAAGGGTGAAGGATTAAATGTTTCCTTACCCAAAAATATTGCGAGATGTTGATAAGCAGATGAAATAGGTTGGAGGAGGGTACTTACTCTTCCATGAGGTATGGGTCTGAAGAATGATGAAGATGTTGTTGTGTTGGAGAATGATGGGTAGAAAGTTTCATTGTTGTGCCAGTGTATTTGGTTGCCTTTTTTGATCCCCAATCGCCTTCATCCCGTTCGCGTCTGTAGAAGATCAAACTTGTGACAAGAAGTTTCAACCAACAATCAACAAATCACCCATATTACAAAGATATAAATGGGTCTAAATAGGCCACTTGGTCCATCCCGATATAACCGGCATCGGTTAAGGGTGAACCGCATCGGCTAGGCAAACTAGCATCGGTTTGGGTGAGGTATCTCGGGTTATTCAATAATTTCTTGGGAAGTTGTTATGCCATTTGATAAGGGTCCCTTCTTTTCTCGGGTGAAAACTGACCTTATGAGGCTTTTAATGTGAGGTGAGGGAATGAGTCTAATGTTAGGTTTTATTTAGGACATTTAGGTTAATGGGTCAAATGATGAGGGTGGTTAGGTGAAGTGCATTTAAGAAAGGCAATTTTATTAAATAGGTGTGTGAGGGTAGTGAATTAATTTAATGTAAATAATTAAATTAATATGTGTGTGGGAAAAGGCCATTAACTTAATTAAATAATTAAATTAATATGTATGGAGGTAAATTGCATTAATTTAATTAAAGTAATTAACTTAAAATGTGTGGGGTGTAGGAGGTAGGTGATAAGGTGTTAAGGACGAAGAAGTGATTAGGGCTGCGCTAGGGGACCAAAGTGATTACGACACGATTTTGGTGTCTACATTTTGCCCCTTTTTGTTGCGTAGCTTGTATTGGTAAGTGATGTGAACAAAAATAGAGTGTGGTTGCCCTAAGTGGGAATGAGGGTGATCCCCCTCAAACCAGGAACTAATGAGGTGACAGGCGAATCGGTGAGTGGTTTGATAAAAGTGGATGCAAAGTAGAATGATGAGAAATGAGGAATGGGGAAAGGGAAAATTGGTATATAGGTAAATGGGTAAATGGGCCAAGGTCAAAGGTAGTGGCAGTTGAATGCACACACACATATAAATTGCGACACAGTACCAAGTTGAAGAGCTTGCAAACTCTACATCGTCTAAGGTCGATAGGTTTATCCAAACAAGGTTGAAGTGATTCTGGTATCCAAGGTATAGGATATGGTTAGGAAACACAATGTAGGTTAGGGGCAAGAATGTTTAGGTATGTTCTAGTACACCAAAGGTAGGGTCAGGATAAACGGTCATGGCAATAGGCTAGGTAAAGTCATTAGGTCAAACAACATAGGTAATAGTGCCATTGTAAGGTATAGTGAGCACATTGGTTCAAAGGTCACAAACAATGTTCCGGGTCTAGGTAGATAGGTCACAGCATGGGTAAGGCCGAGGTAAGGGTGAAATAAGGAGATGCCAATTGGTTAACAAGTTGAGGTTAAAGAAGGTGGAGGGCCAAAGAAGGGTCCAGGTAGGGGTAGGGGAGGCAAAAGAAAAAGGAGGTAAGGAAAATGAGGTCAATGTGAGGGTAATGAGTAGGTAGGGTAACCGACAATGGTAAATATGAACCGATGACGGTGGAGAGGAATTGATGGCGTGTAGTATAGGGCATTAGACTGGCAGCGATCAAGGGTTAACCAATGTCGGTTGAGTTGGGTAGGGTATAAAAAGTGAAAAACCCACGTTTTAAAATTCATTTGTGCATTTGGAAAAGGAGAAAATGACAAGAAGAGATAAAAATAGGAAGAGGACAAAAGAGAGCGTCAGGGAGCTGAGTTGGCGAGCCACATAGGTGAGATTGATTGAGTGAGAGGTGGGGTCCCGAGATCGGATCGCAAGGTGATTGGTGAAGAGAATTGGAGGTCAATGGAGGATGGCGAGAGGTTGGAGAGGGATCAAGAGGAGCGGTATAGAGGTGGAGGTTCCACCACGACAGTGTAAAGCAGAATCAATCGTAGGATTTAAACCTTTGTGATTGATTTGTGAGTTAACTTTGTTAAAAGATAAAAAATGTGAAAAATGGGGGTTGGGGAAGAAATTTGAAAATAAGGGAAAAAAGGGGAAATAGGGATAGTGAAGAGTAGGGGGTAGGTTAAAATAGAGAAAGAGGAATAATTAGAGGTGAGAAGAGGGATTTTGGTGGATAAAAGGAGTAGAAGGGGAAAAGGAGGGTTGGGAAGTTGTGGTGGTGGCACGATAGTGACCAATGTCGGTTAGCTTGTGGTCGACGCCGGTGGGTAAAGACCGATATCGGTCATAAGAACAAGATGGCCCGATGCCGGTCAATGGGAGATCGTGGCTGGTTGATGATAACCGGTGTCGGTTAACCTAAGGGTAAGTTGGGACCAAAAAGTAGGTTAGGTGGGGAAGGGTTAGGTGAGAGGGGAAGGGTTTAGGGTGAGAAAGTAGGGGGTAGGTGGGGAAGGGTTGAGGGTGGTTTTGGGTGAGGGTAGGGTAGATAGTTTCAGGTGGATAGGTTTGGGTAAGTTTGGGTGAGGGTTAGGTTAGATAGGTTCGGGTAGATGGGTTTGGGTAGGTTTGGGTGAGGGTTAGGGTAGATAGGTTTGGGTGGATGGGTTTGGGTAGGTTTGGGTGAGGGTTAGGTTAGATAGTTTCGGGTGGATGGGTTTGGGTAGGTTTGGGTGAGGGTTAGGTTAGATAGGTTCGGGTGGATGGGTTTGGGTAGGTTTGGGTGAGGGTTAGGGTAGATAGGTTCGGGTGGATGGGTTTGGGTAGGTTTGGGTGAGTGACAAGGCCAAAGGGATGTGGGTGGGGAAGAGATCAGGTTGGGATGTGGGGTAAAATAGGTAAGTTGGGAAAGATATACTAATACATTGCTTTTATGGGTTACAGGTGAGAGACGAGTTTGAGATGAGGGCTACGTACCACCCTTGTTATCGATAATACGAGTGAGCACGACGCAGCGAGTGGTAGCATGTTGCAAAGGTGGGGTTGATAGGGGTAAGGCACTAGTGGCATGTAGTCTAGAAGGCGAGTCTTATGGTTTCCCTCATCCATAGATGGGACTTAGTGACCAACACCTTCCACTTGCCGATGGGTGAGATGACGATCACCTTGGAGGACGTCTTTAGGATCATGTGGTTTCCCATATTAGGGGCCTAGGTTTGTTCCATCTCTTCAGAGGTGTATGAGGAGTTACTAGCACCTATTTTTGGTGAGGTTGTAGCAGATCTGATGTTCCATAGCACTAGCATGAGATATGGAGCGATGTATAGAGCTCATCCAGAGGAGATGAGGTTAGTTGTACTCTTGATGGAGGTAGTGTGCTGATTCGTATTTCTAGATGCATAGGGCGGAGATTCGTGAGGTCACCGATGGGATTCCTCCATGACATGATGATACAAAGCAGACACGATTTGCATGGGCACTGCATTGTTGATGCAGTGTATAGAGAGCTATGGGCTGCGGGAAACTGGAGAGATTCAGCATCTGTTGTGTCGTATTATTGCATTGTTGGTCATATGAGCACATTTTTGTAGTCAACCAAAGGGGATGCCCTGTAGATGCATTCCCACGAGATTTTTGAGGGTGGGGTATAGGCGGTGGGTACCGGCCATGGGAGAGACTTGAGGAGCCAGAGTTACCCATGATGTAGCACACTACAGGAGGTTATTGGAGGGGTTGTCCAGGGTGGACATCATTTGGAGGCCATATGTGAGCTTCCCCTCATACAGACAGATGGCCACAGAGCTAAATGGGCTACAGATACATCCGTGGATGAGGGGAGGAGAGTGGGAGAGCATGAGCGGATACCCATAGGTCGTTAGACTCTTGTTTGGATTGGTACAGACGTACGTACCACCACCCTTCCCATAGTACATGAGAGATGACGTGGAGAGACCTATGTCTCCACCATGACCCACAGTACCGAATGGATAGGAGGATCATCCAAGAAATGCACGCATTGATGATGCCAAGGTTACAGATGGGTAGAGGCAAAGTGATGGGTGGCACAGATTATGAGCAAGATCATCAAGGCCAAGGTAGCCAGACTTAGCCACCATCACAGTTCAAAGAGACACCCTACAGGGGTAGGTGGCTACTTTGGTGATGTAGCTCAGGGATTATGTAGGGGCAGCTCACAGGTTTAGAGGCATAGGTTGCCACATTACAGGCCCAAATAGCGATGCTCTAGGCTCGAGCGTAAGCGAGGGATAGGTATTGGCGTAGGTGGAGGTAGCAGAGATAGTGGGCGGTAGCCACTTTATAGGCATAGGTGCAGAGCTTTACAAGGCCATTAGCCATGGCACGAGGGCAGTAGGTTATGGGTCCAGGGCCAAATTCTGACGAGTACAGCACAAATTACTACCCTATAGGCCCAAATATAAGCACATGCATAGATACTAGGGCCGACATAGGCTCGAGTACCAACACAGGGCTCACTATAGGTTCAGGGACAAGGTCCCATTGTAAAGGTACCCACGCAGGTAGTGGGACCCATAGCACCTCCATAGATAGTGCCCATGACCAAGTTCAGAGATGCCCTAGGAGAGGAATGGTATTACTAGGATCATTTTTTAGTTATTCGGGATAGATGTTCCCTCCCATGCCGAGTACAGAGCACAATAGGCCTCTAGTGAGAGGACTAGATCCCACATGTACAGGGGGTTGGCAAGCATAGGGATAGGGTCATGGAGAGGCCACTAGTGTGCAGAGGCTAGCCCTAGGTGAGGGGCCATCAACAAGAGGTGAGGTAGGTGCCGGGCATCAGGTAGGTGTGGTAGAGGGTCGGAGAGACCTAGTCATAGGAGCATTCCTTGATATCATTGGGAGATGATTGACCTACTATGGACCAACCTGTGTGCCGAGTCATTTTTGTATGTATTATATATGAGACCGGCCTGTGTGCCAAAGATATTTTGTATTTATTATTGTGTTGTACATGATACCGGCCTATGTGCCAAATATTTTTGTATTGATTCATTCATGCTTTTTGTATATATGAGACCGGCCTGCATGCCGATGACATTTTGTATTGTATATCGGCCTGTGTGCCGACATTTTTGAGATGATGGCCATGATGAGACGGGCATGTATTTTGAGATACATAGTTATTGATTTATATGATGAGATACATGGTATTTTGTGATGTTTTGATGTGTTGATGAGATATTGGTGTATGGCTTGTGTTAGATGATATATGGACTTATTACTTTGTATTAGATGAGATATGGGTTTGTTGATTTTCTATGGATGGAAATTAGGTGAGTTAGGTATGATGGAGTTAGGTTAGGTTGGTTAGGCATGGATTTAGTCGGTGATAGGCATGGAGTGAGTCAGGTTCGTTTAGGCATGGAGTTAGTCAAAGTTGTTTAGGCATGGATTGAGTCAGTTGGTTTAGGCATGGATTGAGTCGGGTTGGTTTAGGCATGGATTGAGTCGGGATGTTTAGGCATGGATCGAGTCGGGTTGGTTTATGCATGGATCGAGTCGGGTTGGTTTAGGCATGGATCAATTTGGATGATAGGCATGGAACGAGTCAGTTATAGGCATGGATTGAGTCAAGTTAGTTTAGGCATGGATCGAGTCAAAGGTTGTTTTAGGCATGGATGTTCATTTTGGTATTTTGATAACAAATGGCAATATAGATGCATGAGATGGTGTAAAATATGGAAAATGCTGGTTATGTATGAAAATGTGAAATAATATAAGTTGTAAAAGTTATATGGTATATGGTTTAGATGTCAAGATTTTTGATATGAACAGGAAATTAGGTAAAGGTGGGGAAAATGGTTAGGGTAAAGAGTGGCCAAGCTAATCTTCTAGGGCCCCATGCCCTGAAGTGCTACCTACATAGTCCCGGTGAAAAGGGACCTTAGACTGATGTAGTTCTCCCATAAGCTAGGAAAAGAATATGAGAAGATAGAAGAATAGGTAGTGAGGTTGATAGTTAGGTTGGATTCAAGGTCATAGGTATGATTAGGTCAAGGTTGATTAGGTTAGGTGGAGAATAGGTAGATAGGTAAAGGTGATGTTAGGTTGATAGGTAGTGTTGATTCCAGGTCATAGGTATAATTAGGTAATGTTTGGGTTGGAAATAGGTAGATAGGTGTGGGTGATGTTAGGTTGATAGGTAGTGTGGAGTCCAAGCCATAGGTATGATTAGGTTGAGGTCGATTAGGTTAGGTGGAGAATATGTAAATGGGTGAAGGTGATGTTAGGTCGATAGGTAGTGAGAAGAAAATCCCAAAAGACATGTGTCGAGGGTCGAGTCCTATATAGGAGGGTCAAAAGGTAATGAAGAAAAGAATAGATAAGAGGGGGCAAGAAAGCCACCCGATTGGCAAGGATCAAACATATGAAACACATCTACAGATAGGCTAGTGAATGTAAGACCCTAAAGATATTGCATGATTGATTACTCTAAAGGTGAAGAATAGTCATAGAATCACCAAATATTGTAGGTTCAGCAAGTCCCTTGAGGTAGTATGAGGTGACAAGACAACATGTAAGGAGGTGAAGGTAAGTGGGTCATAAAATGGGAAGTAGAATGCCTTGGGCAATAAAGCCAAGATCACAATAGGCAAGTCACAAAAAGTTTATTTTTCCTTTTCATTTCCTTTTGAATTTTTAGATAGATTGATCGATGCGGGAAGTCTATACGGGATGAATATATGTCTCCTTGAGGTCTTCATGAAGCTGATCGATGTGGGAAGCTTCTGAATTTTGATTTTTGAGAAAAATAGTCCTTTTTTTTTTTTTGGCAAGACTATGTAGAGAGTTGCGAGCTTTTTATAGATGTCCTTCAAGGAGCAATCTACTTATAGTGAAAATTGAAAGAGGAAGATGTCACTTTTGAGGGATTCATCTTTTATATTGGAAGTTTGACTCAAGGAGTTAATCCCATATTATTGGAAGATGTCCTTCTGAGGGATTCATATTTTTTTTTTTTTTTTTTTGGCTTTTAAGTCATGGACGAGACTATAACGAAGCATTCGGTTCTTTTTGAGAAGGAAAATGTGATCGACTATGGGATCTCATCTAAAATAAGATGAAAAGTATCCATGAGAATTAAGCCATGTGCAAAGTCATGGTGCACATATTTAAGATAAGGCAAAAGGGTGATGGGCAATCACATGATTCTTGTTTAGTTGTTAGAGATGAGGTGTGGAAAAGGTAAATGGAACTTAAGGGATGAGCATGAACTAGATAAATAGTGATGATGGACTAAAAGTCAACAGTAGAATGATCGAATATGTAAGGCATTGAGGGGCTTAGGTTCAGGCTTACCATTAAGTGAAGACAAGCGATAAGCACCTGATCCATAGTCATGGGTCACGATGTATGGTCCAAGCCAATTAGGAGAAAATTTTCCCCGTCTTCTTTTTTCTACTTTAGTTATGTGTTTATTTTCCTTGAGGACAAGGTCACCAACCTTGAAGGTGCGTTCATGGACATGTTTTTCATAGGCACACTTGATGCATTTTTGGTAGACTTGGAGATGGTCGAGGGCATGAAGACGACGTTTGTCTAATAACTCAAGTTGTGCTAAATGGTCTTGGTGAAATTCATCATCAATAAGCATATCTTGAAGGGAGATACAGAGAGAGATAGGATCTGGACTTCAAGAGGAAAAATAGCCTCGATCATGTAGACCGTAGAAAATGGAGTAGCAATAAAGGAAGTGCAAATACGAGTACAAAGATGCCCATAGGAAAAAGGAATGTGCATATGCCAATCCTTTCCAAAGATCGTCAACCACTTTCATGAGAATTTTGTTTAGGGTTTTGTTGGTGGATTTGGCTTGGCCATTGGTTTAAGGGTAATATGGTGAGGAGAAACTAAGTGATATCTTGAAAGTGTCATAAAGCTTTTAAAGAATTTTTTTAAAAATTATTTTCCATTATCAATGATAAGGCGATGTGGAACACCGAAGCAACAAATAATGTGATGATTGATGAACTCACATATTTTCTCAACTTTAGTGGAGATGAGGGGTACAATTCAACCCATTTGGTGTAATATTCAGAAGTGGTGATGATCCATTGATGTCGTAGGTAAGAGTGAGGATTGATCTCTCCGATAAGATCCAAACCCCATTGAGAGAAGGGCCCAAGGTCACGAGCAACCTGTAGGGTGTGACTAGGTGTATGATGAAGATTGTCATGTTGTTGGCATTTTACACAACACTTAACGTAGTCACAACAATCATGATTGAGGGTCGGCCAATAATATCCTAGGTGAAGAATGCATTTAGCAATAGCAAGGCCACTGAAGTGACCTCTACATATGCCATCGTGAACTTCTTTAATGGTATAGGGGATTTCAGAGCTGGTGAGGCATCATAAGAGAATGCCATCAAAGCTATGTTTATAGATAAGGCCACCCATGATGACATAACGAGAGGCCTTCTTGAGAAAGGCATGCTGTCCATTATGTGTGAGATCGGGAGGCAATATGAAAGGGAAAGGTAGTCCGCAAGATGCGTATAACAAAGGTCTTGTGTGCTTAGTGAAGCAATTCAGATGAGGTTAATACAAAAAGATTGATAAGAAGGTCTCGGTATGTGTTTTATGGTAACAAATATGTTTGAATTGTTAGGTGAAGCGGGTATTTGGGAAGCGAGGTAGGCCATGGTGTTTACAAAATTATTGGTGGATCGTGGAATGGTTTGAATTTTATAGCGGTCAAAGGTAGTCAACATGATGCCAACGTAATGTTTGTACTCTTGAAGTATTTCATTATGGCATTGATAAACACCATTGACTTGGTTTACTACTACCAAACGAGAGTCACCAAAGATATTAATGGATCGACATCTAAGGCATAGGCGAGTTATGAGACCCAATATGAGTGCTTTGTATTCAACAATATTGTTAATGCACTCGAAGTCGAGTTTAAATGATAAAGGCATGGGTTCACTTTCAAGAGGAATGAGGATAATACATGTACCACCCCTAGGCTAACATTTGGATCTATCGAAGAATAAGGTATTTTGGTAAGGTTCATCATCCACAAAGAGGTTAGTAATGGATTTGTTAGGGAAATAAAAGTGCGAAGATTGATTCCCGAAAGAGGCGCATCGGTGAGCTGGTCAAAAATGGCACTCGGCCCTTGATAGATTTTTGGTGGATGAATTCAAGGTCTAGGTCAGCAAGAAGCATGAGCCAACATGCGGCACATTGATTTTGGTAAGGTTTAGCATACATGAAGTGTAGGGGTCGGTGTTGGTCACAACATAGGTTTTGTGGTTGAGTAGGTAATGTCAAAGTTTGGTGGAAACAAAAACTAAGGCTAAGAAAAGTTTTCAGGGTGAGTGTATCAGGTTTCGTAGTCTAGAAGGGTATGTCTTATGTAATAAACTGCCTACTCCCTATGTTGTTCATCACGATGAGCAAGAATATCCTCTAAGGAGTGATTGGTATTAGAGATGTATAGGTAGAAGGGTTGGTCATCTTTAGGTATAATGAGTATGGGTGGTTAGAGAAGGTATTGTTTTGGGGCCTCAAAAGCTTTGTGGCAGTCGTCATCCCATTTGAAAGAGACATCCTTTTTGAGAAGGTGATGAAATGGTTGACAACGGCCAGATAATTGTGAAATGAAATGGTGAATGGAATGCAATTTACCATGTAGGCTATGGAGTTGTTTAAGGTTAGTAGGCGGAGGCATTTCCAGAATGGCCTTGAATTTAGCAGGGTCAAGTTCTATACCACAAAGGGAAATAATAAATCCGAGGAGTTTTCTTAAGAGAACCACGAAGACACACTTTTTAGGTTGAAGGTGGACACAATACTTAATGAGGTGGTCAAAGATGGTTTTAAGGACGGTGAGGTGTTCGGTGTGACGTTTAGATTTGGCCAAGAGATCATCCACATAATCTTCCAATATGTGGTGCATGATATCATGGAAGATGTAGGTCATAGCCCGCTGATATGTAGCACCAACATTTTTAAGACCAAAAGGCATGAATCGATAGTAGAAGGTCCCCTAAGGGGTAATGAATGCAGTTTTGTGTTGATGAGAAATATTTTGTTATAACCCAAGAAGCCATCCATAAGTGATAACATCTCATGGCCAGCGGTAAGGTCAACCAACTGGTCAATACCAGGTAGAGGAAAATCATCTTTAGGGTAGGCAAGGTTGAGATCATGGAAATCGGTGCAAATGTGAAGTCCCCTTGTCACCTTAGTGATAGGGATGATGTTAGACATCCATTGGGGGTAATTTATGGGTAGGATGAAGGAAACTAAGAAAAGGCATTGAAGTTCTTCTTTGACAAGAAGAGCAATGCGAGGGTGTATTTTCCTCAACTTTTGTTTTACGGGTTTGGCATCGGGAATGGTTACAATATTGTGGACCACGATAGTGGGATCAATGCCAAGCATGTTAGCATAGGACCAAGAAAAATCATGGCCATGATTTTTAAGAAAAGAAGTGAGGGCTTCGTGTTCAAGAAAGATCCAAAGATTGGCCAATCTTGAGAATGTGGGGATCATCCTGAGTGTGGATGTTGACTTCGATAGTCAATTCGTTCAACATTGTTTGCATCTCAGAAGGTAACGATCGATGACTATAAGAGTCTTAAGCACCAAGGTAGGTGAGTATGGATTCATCATCCTGACATTGAACGACATTAATAGAAGGAGTATCATCCCCTATCATGTCAGGATACAAGAAAGGAAGGAGCCTCGCCATCGCGGTGATAGGTTAGAGGCCCCAAGGAAATGGTTTTTATGGTAAAAAAGGTAGGTGAGGGATAGATTCAAGATCCATCAACTCCGTTGGTGAAGGTGGTGAAGTTGGGGTAGGTCAAGAAGGTGGAGGAGACAGGTCAATGTCTTCAATGAGTTCAATACGGGACTTTTTGGCGATGAGTTCAAGAAACCGATTCCACTACGATCATTGTGTTTACGTGTGGTACATGAAATAATGGTGTGATGACCTTGTTCATAAAGGCCAAAAATCCAAAACCCTTCCAGTACAAAGGGGTGTGTAGGAAAGTGTGAGCAAAGCGGCGGTTGGTAAGTGAATGAAGGTCAGCTGAAAAATGTTGGGTTTGTGATGGTGGTTCAGGTGTGTAAGTGGAAATGTCAAGTCCTCCATAGGTAAGATGGGTATGGAGGTGGGGAGGACCATAAAGGAGATGCTCGCCTATGCGGTGATCATAGTGAGGATGCTGGTGAAGATTTCCATACTCTTGAGGAGTAAGGAATGTATTGACATTGTACACGCGATACTCCCCCATAGTGAGGCGTTGAAAACACCTTCCAAGGATCGGTGGTTGGTATATTGGTGGCTGGAATGGAGGAAGCATTAGCAATTAGATTGGTGGAGGTTTCGGTTAGTTGGGAAGATGATGTGTGACCGTAAAAGTGACAATAGTGACGGGAATAGAAGATTTGAGTGAAGGTGAGGTTATAACGACATTGGTGGATGGAGTCATGTGTGAAGAAGATGTAGTAGGAGGTAGACGCCTTAATAGGTATAAGGAAATTGTTGGGCCGGTAAAGCATGTTGTAGGTTTTGAAAGGTGATTGGTCACCGGAATGGTATAGGAATGTCCTTCATGTTCAAACTTTACACATCGGTGCAAAGTACAAGGAACACAACCCATGGCACGAATCCAAGGTCTGCTAAGCAAAAATTGTATTGAAACTCCCCTTCCAACATGTAGAACAACTCGGGAATAGTACGAGGACCCACATAAATGTGGAGGATGATAGTGCCGAGTGTAGAGGTGATAGCGTCATTGAATGAATGCAACATGACTGGATGTTTATGCATGCAGTTGTTGGGTATGTGCATTTGTTTGAATGCATGAGAGGAGATGATGTTAATGCTAGTACCCCATCGATCATAACATGTCGGACATGTATATTATCGATATGGATGGAGATGAAAAGTGTAGATCTGGGTCATTGGTTTGGTGGGGGACAATTTCGTCATCTGAGAAACTAAGGATAGAAACTTGGTGAACAGGTGGAGGTGATGAGGTAGATGGAAATTTGGTGAGTGAGGCGACATGATGAGGTGTGACAATAGATTGTACAGGTGTGGGGTCATTAGGTAAAACCTCAATAGATTGAAGGAACTCCATAAGGGCTCGACGATGTGACTCAGAGGTTTGGATGCAATCACATAAGGACATTTTGAGGGGAGATTAGTGTAGTTGTTTGAGCATGGTATGATGTGTGATGCCATTAGAAATGGGGTATGCAGGCCATGGATATTTATTTTAGGTATGGGTGTAGATGGTATGGTGGGTATAGGATTGGTTGGTGGTTCAGATTTCCTTTTCTTTGCCTTTCTTGTGCACATGTAGTGACATGTACCATGTTGATTTGAGGAAAGTTGGAAAATGAAGAAGGTGTAATGTCATTGAGTTGGGCACAATGACATTTGGGTGGAGGTGTGGCAAGTTCTCTGATGTGAACCATGTTAATTTCAAATTTTGGAGATGGAAAGGAAGGTTGTGGTGGTGAAGATGGAGGTTGTGGTATAGGTATAGGAGGAAGGTGTGAAGAAGGTGGTGAGGGTGAAATAGGTTCATCATCCAGGAGGTCATCACCATCAAAATTGGGGTCAGAAGGAAATAATTGAATGAGGGAAGCATTTAGACCCTTATAGTTCTCAACATCATGTTCTAGCACAAGATGGTAAGTGCAACTTTTAGCACAAGATGGTAAGTGCAACTTTTAGTATCATTAAACCCTTCTGGTTTAGGTTTAAGAGGGTTGTCAGGTCTAAGAGGGGGGAGGGTGATATAAGAGCTTTCTAGGAGGTTAGCCAAGATGGTGGCATATGATCCTACCATTGGATCACAATGCGAAGTGAAAGTAGGTTTGATTGGAAGATTGGGTAGTTGTGGTGGTAAACGAGGTGATGCAGTATTGGATTTGGTGTTGTACCTTCTTTGGTGTAGGTACAACACCATAAATCAAATGGTGTTGTTTCTTAGGTAGAGGTGTAGGAGGAACATGTGATGTAGATGGCAAGGTATATGGTGGGAGAGGATGAGTGACCCATGGGGACAACTAAGGTATAACAGTAGGTATTGGTCGAGGTTGAGAGGTAGGTACAGGTGAGGTGGGAGAAAATGTCATATGTAGTGAAGGAGGTATAAAAGGTAATGGTGGTATAGGAGGAAAAGAATTTATAGATGGTGATGAAGGACGTAAGGTTCACCTAGGTAGAGCTGAGGTTGTGGTAAAGGAGTCAAGGGAATTTAAGGTGCACCCCTAGAGAGAGTAGATTTTATTAAGGTAGAGGGGTGATGTCCCAAGATAGATGGTAAGTAAGGGTTAAGGTGATAAAGGTGTAGTTGGTGAGGTCGGTACATGCAGATTAGAAGGTTGGGTTTTTCTTTTAGGTTGAGGAATTTGTTCAATAGGTATATGGGAAGATGTGGCCAAGTGTATCCTAATAGGAGGATGTGCAAGGTTTGATGTGGGTGTGAACCCTAGAATACTAGTGGGTTTAGATACTAGAAATGGTGTTGGAACATGTTGGCTAATAGGTAGAGAGGTGGGTATAGATGAGGATGATGCAAAGTAGAAGATGTATCGAGAGTTATGTTCATGTGTGGTTTGGGTTGTTTAACTTCTTTAGATAAATTGTAGAGGTGTCAAGGAAGATGATTGCATTTGGGTTGAGACTGGGAGTAAGAGATGCCCCCAAAGTGAAGACCTATTAACATAATCCAGGTGGTCAACCAAATGTGAGAACGACACTGTGGTAGATGAGGTAGACATGGAGTGAGTGGTGATTCCTATAAAATATGTCCGAGAAATAAGGAATTCACCGCTTTGACCTCTATAGGTAAGACAAAAGTAAGTAGGTCGGTAGGATCTTGAGTAGGCGATGGAGAATGGTCATTGAGCGGCAACATAAAATTTATTGGATCCCGAATAGGTGGTGAAGACGATGGGTACTCCTCTGGGTGGAGGAGGTATAATTAGTAGTAGCTCACTGGGTAGGGAAGTCAAGGGGAAATGATATCGGTGCTAACAAGAGACTCCTCCGTAGGGGTACGAGGAGGTGAAGGGATTTCCTCATGGGTAGAGGAACAGATAAGGTAGGTTCTGGGTGGGTGGAGGATTTCGGGCCAGGATTTCCTCGATGGAGGGATAGGAGATATTTGGGAATCAAGTGGTAAGTCAAGAAAGATAACATGTACCTCTCGTGTATTAATTTCATTGTGTGTGGCATCACCAGTTTGATCATTAGATGGGGAATGGTTAGGGAATGGTTTCTTGAATATATGAAGTTCTTGATTGGCCAGTGCATTAGGGTTATCCAGGATTAACTCACTACTCTCGAGCATTCCCTGAACAATGTTTTTAAAGGTGATACAATTGCTGTCACTGTGACCATTTACATGGTGATAGTTACAATAGTCATTTTACTTGTACCAGCCTAGTATGGGGTGAGAGGGGTCAAAAATAGTATGTGGTTTGATAGGCGGAAGGGTGATGGCATTAGCTTTAATAAGCTTTTCTAAAACAAATGAATATGGTTCCCTAATTGAGGTATATTTCTTTTGTTCTCATTTTAATTGGAAGGCCTGGACTAGTGATAGATTGGATGAAGGTTTAGCATGATTAGATGGATAAGCGTGGCTGGCCTTAAGCACCACTACGTTGGTATTTACCTTGGCTTTGGAATAAATTGTTTGAGGTTTCAGGAAGAGGAAGTATCGTGTGATTTAAATGAAGAGTTCTTGTTTCATAATTAGATCTTCTTCTCTTTGATGGCACAGATTTCGAGATCACGTGCCATAGTGAAGGCCTCATCAAATGTGTGTAAGGTTTGCACTTGTAAGGTAGGTGAGATATGTCTAGCACAAGCTCGTGTGAAGAGCTCTATGAGTTCAGTTTGTGGTAATTGGAAAGTGAGTTGGTTGATTAGGCTACGCCAATGAGTGACAAAATCTGTGATAGATTCATCGTCATATTGATGCGTAGAATAAATATCGGTCATGGTAACCTTCTTGATGATGTTAATCAAAAAATGATCTAAGAAGGCTTGGGCTATTTTGTTGAATGAGAAGATGGAATGTCTAGGTAATCCACTATACCACCAATGCTAGACCAAGATTAGGACATGGGAAAGGTTTGCAAAGCAAAGCATCATCATGGGAAATTAAGTAACACCCATGTTTAAAGATCACAAATGTTTTTGCGAGTCTTCCTTACTATTAAAGTGGTTAAACTTAAGCATCTCCTAGTGTATGGGATATGGGAGAATTGGAATGGATGGATGAATAAGATCATTACAAATTTCCTCATAGGTGAGAAAATTGCGGGAACCCAAAACGAATGCTTCTAATGTCTGCATCTTGTCCATCATTAACTTGATAAATTCATTGTTAGGTTGTGAATATTGGGCACCCCCTGGAATGAAAGGAGGTTGTTGTGGGACATATGAAGAATAGGACATGCTAGAATATGGTGGTGTCGAATAAGGAGGCGGGAATTGAGAGACAAACATAGAGGGTACACATCCAGAGTGAATGACCGATGAAACAAGAGGCGGCTGGTAGTAGGTATGTGAGGGTGGGACACTAGTAGTGACCCTGGTAGAGATGGGAGGTAGAGATTAGGGAATAGAAAGCATGATGTTTTGAAATGGGGTAGAGGTTACCGACACCAAGGGTGGTAGCATTGTGACTGGTATATATGAGAAAACAGGTGCGGATGATGCTATGCTTTGGGTGGTGGATGAAGGTATGGTGGAGACTGCGGGCGCAATGGAGGTGGTAGATGCAGCGGTCAAAGCTGGCATGGGACCTAGCATGCAACACAAATGGGGATAAAACAAGTGAAGTCACCGTGGTAGGAGGTGGAGCGGAGGTGGAAGTGATCATTAGGGATGGAGATAAGGATACGGGTATGCCATAGATCAATTGACCCGAGGAATCTCGAGTGGAGGCATGGGTGAGGTAGTGGCTCAAAGCATCAGGATTCTGATCCAAGAATCATGTAAACTCCATGTCACCCGTAGGAATGGTGATAGTTTGATTGGGATCCATGGATGAGGAGATGGAAGGTGGTGAAGGACTATGTGACCAAGGGCTAGGTGGGAGTGGTAGTTGACTAGCATCAAATATGAGGGTGCTCACCTCACTACAGTCGATTACCATGTGGGTAGGAACTAATTTGTGAAACGTATTATGTCCGAATGGCCCGTAAATCAACATAACTAGGAAAACGGTCAATGGTGAATGAATTAGGTCGGCTGGTGAGCTATAAAATAGCACATGGTGACCAACGTCGGTTTAGGTAAACTGATGCCGGTTAGGCTTAACCAATGCCAGTCACTGTGAAAAACCAACAATCTATTAAATGATGGTCCTAGACTGAGAATTTCTACACAAGATGAGACGTAAGGTGACTGTGTTTGAAGTAATGATAATATGAAAGGTGATAGGAGCCTTTTAGAACTCAGAAAGTGAAATAGGTTTCTTTTGGATAAGTATCCAAGAAGACTTTAGACCAACACCGGTTGGGTTAAACCGATGCGGTTAAAGATAACCATAGCTAGTTACTATGAAATTGAAACAGAGAATAAGAAAGATGGTTGTGATTTAAAAATATGGTGTTGAATCAAACCTAGAAGTCTGAGAATGATGTAGATGTGGTCTAGGCACACTCAGACGAAAGTCAAAATACACCGACTATGATTGGGAGTGTGCAAGGAAAGACAAAAATGATGATCGAAAGCTCTCACCTCAAAACATAAATCAAGTAGAACACTAAGAAAGAACGTTCCTAGAGTGCCTATTCTATTACATTTGTTTAGCTTATGCTATTTGTATGGACTAATTGTTATGAATAGAATAATAGAATTTCTTGGTGAGGAAGGCTTCCTACGAAGAAATAATTCTAAAGGGTGAGGTTTCAGGAATGTTATGGTGGGGGTGGGCTTTGCTTTGAAGTATGACTCGACAGAGCAACTGAGTTGGGTGCCCACTATACCATGATCGTGTGATCACCTACAACTTCTTCCAGGTAGGATGTTGTTTAAGAATGTATGTATTTTGATTTTTTTGTGGTTTGGTAAGACTCAGAGAAAGAGAAAAGGATAGAAGTGCTTTGCTATGATTTGTTTGTCAACCATCAGTTGGTCATGACTTCCAGCGTATAGGTTGCCCTCAATTAATGTGAGCTAATGAGCTAAATCGAATGCGATGCACTTGTTTTAAACCCAAATCGAAAGTATGATATTCGATGATAGTAATAGATGAACAAGAAGAGGGATGTTCTTTCACTAAACCGTAGAAAACAAAGGAGAAGAAGGCTCTTTTAAATACACCAAAAGAAATGTGTCTTTTGGAGAAAATAGAAAGAAGAGAATGTTACCAAGAGAAGGTATTAATGTGAATGCTATTAGAAGAAACAAACACACAAAATTTTCACCTAGGAATGAAGAAAGATGCAAGGAACCTCGAATAGGTCCCACCGGTGTGCCAAAATGTTTCACCTGATTTCTTAGTTTTCTGAGAAGTACTTGACGAAACAGATAAGGTAAAGGTGGTAAGAGGAATACTTGGTTTGAGATGGTTGAAGGTTGTATGCATGCGTATCTGAATTCTGAATCAAAGTGATTGTGAGACCTTCCTTTTGGCTAGGAGGAACTACCTGTATAAGAATCAAAACAAGACCACCAAAGAGAGCTAAACAATATATGCAATGGACCGCCTTTAGCGTGTGCTTTAGATCCTGGAAGTGTGATACTTCCTAGATGGATGTCAATCCACTATTTAAAACAATTCAATGCTAAAATAAAGTAAATATTATCCTACTGTAGTTTAATATGATTTAGGCATCTCATACAAATGCGATATGCTAGATCTAATCTAACAGTGCTAGGCTAGAAGGAGATCCGAGAGTCAATTAGGTTGCTTATAGGTGAATCGAGCTAACAAAGCTAGGTTAGATATAGATTTGAAGGTCAAATAGGTGTTCGGTAGGTATAGGCTAGGAACAATTAGGTCAAGTTAAATGTGAGTGACAAACAAGTTGTTTTGGTAGAGATCGGGAAAATAGAGACCGACCACGGTTCTATGAATCCGATGATGGTCTTACTCAGAACGGTGACGATTAAAGAGAACCAACGATGGTCGTCAAGAACTAGTAAAATCACACACGATCGAGTTTTGGGGCAAAGGTGGAGTTGGTGGAAGGTATGGATTGATCACGAGGGGGTGTAAATATGTTACGCATGTCCGAAATTACTAAAGAGGTCGGATAGATAATGGGGCAAGGTATTAAGATGATTGGGTATAGAAGGTGGCTGAAACTCGAGAGAGGGAATTGACAAAAGGGTGAAGGATTAAATGTTTCTTTACCCTAAAATATTACAGATGTTGATAAGTATATGAAATAGGTTGGAGGAGGGTACTTACCCTTCCATGAGGTACGGGTATGAAGAATGATGAAGATGTTCTTGTGTTGGAGAATGTTGGGTAGAAAGTTTCACTATTGTGCTTTAGTGTATTTAGTTTCCTTTTGTTGATCCCCAATCAGTCTTCATCCTACTACTGCGTCTATAAAGATTGAACTCCCGATAAGAAGTTTCAACCAGCGATCAATGACCCACCCGTATTACAAAGTCAAATGGGTTTAAATAGGCCATTTGGTCCATCTCGGTATAACCGGCTTGGTTAAGGGTGAACCCACATCGGTTTAGGATGAACCGACATCGGTTTGGGCGAGGTATCTTGGGCTATTCAACAATTTCCAGGAAGTTTTTCCACCATTTGATAAGGGCCCCTTCTTTTCTCGGGGTGAAAACCGACCTTATGAGGCTTTTAATGTGAGGTGAGGGAATGGGTCTAATGTTAGGTTTTATTTAGGACATTGGTTTAGGGTTTAGGTTAATGGGTCAAATGATGAGGGTGGTTAGGTGAAGTACATTTAATAAAGGCAATTTTATTAAATAGGTGTGTGAGGTTAGTGAATTAATTTAATGTAAATAATTAAATTAATATGTATGGAGGTAAATGGCATTAATTTAATTAAATTAATTAACTTAAAATGTGTGGGGTGTAGGAGGTAGGTGATAAGGTGTTGAGGATGAAGAAGTGATTAGGGCTTTGTCTTTAGGGGACCAAAGTGATTATGACACGATTTTAGTGTCTACAACAGGATATATGGCGAGATAAGGCTTTTTTTTTTCGGGATGGGAGATGTTAGGAGGGAAGGTGTTGTGTTTAAGATAAGTATAGATGTGCACATACCATGGGGAATAGGGACCAACAACTTCACAAGCCAAACATGATTTAGGCATATCATACGCAGGATGGCGTAGATTCTCAACAAATAATGGCATGTCATTGCTCTTTGGTGGAATTCATAACATAGAACCTATGGTGGCCATAGCATATACAAATTTGTTTTGTGCTCTTGGAATTTTCTCGAATGTGATACACACAAAATATTCTTTCAAGGTTTCCACCAGTTTTTTGTAGGGGATGAATTTCTCATCCTTGACTTTATACTCATCATTGACTTTCTTGATGAATAATTATGAATCACAAACGATCTTAATATGATGTATATCCCATTTGATTTCTAGTTTCATTCTTACGATGAGCACTTCATATTTCATAATGTTATTTGTACAAGGAAAACCAATGCAAAAATCTTGAGGTATAGGGTCACTTGAAGGAGGAATTAAAACCACACCTACCCCCAAACCATGAAAATTAAAAGATCCATCTAAGTGCACTTGCCACATAAAAGATTTCTCAATATAAAATAGTAAAACATATGACAGCTCCAAACTTATAGGCTCTGTTTATGGCACGACACTTTTGCTAACTGGTCAGTAAGTACTTGCCATTTTACCAAATTTTGGTGCACATACTCAATGTTAGATTCACTTAGTAGAATGATCTAATTATCCATTCTAGCTGTAAGGGTGGGTTTTGACAACGGTACTTAAGTGGGTCAACTTTGGATATAAGCTTGGTTTTAGTGTTTAATTGGTAATGGCAAAGTTTTTGGAAGGTGAAAACTATAGCCAAACAAGTTTTTTCAATATAAGGGCAGGTGAGATCGTAATCAATGAGAGTGCAACTAGATAGTACACAATTTTTTTTATGGCCGAGGTCATATTGGGCTATAACTTCACCAATAGAAAATTGCATGGTAGAAATATAAAACAAAAGTGGCTCACCAGGAGTTGGAGGCAAGAGGAAAGGTGGATTGGCTTAGTACTTCTTAAGAAAGGAAAAGTCCTATTGTTTATCTGGTCCCCAAATAAAGGAAACATCCTTTTAAGTAGGTGAGTGGATGAATGACACTTATCACAAAGTTGGGAAATGAAGTGGCGAATGGCCCGTATCTTTCCTTGCAAGCTACGCATTTGTTTGATGTTTTAGGAGGCATTTTAGTAATGGCATAAATTTAGTGGGGTTTACCTCAATCACTCTTCAAGATTCAATGAATCCTAAAAACTCTCCTGATAGTATGCCAAACACACACTTCTTAGGATTTAATCTAACTTTATATACCTGTAGGCATTCGAATATACGCCATAAGATCTCAGGGTGATCTACTCTTGTCTTGGATTTTCTAAGGATACCATCCACATAGTCTTCTATGATGTCATGAATCATATCATGGAAAATCATGATCATTTCCCTTTGATAAGTTGCTCCTACATTTTTAAGGCCGAAGGGCATTACTTGATAACAAAAAGTTCCCCAGGGGGTTGTGAAGGTTGTCTTATATTGATCCCGATCTGAAATTTTGATCTGATTGTAGCTTGAAAAGACATCCATAAGCGATAACATTTCATATCCTGCAGTTGAATCAAAAATCATATCAATATTGGGAAATGGGAAATCATCCTTTGGACATGCCTTATTAATGTCTCTAAAATCCGTACAGATTTTTATCTCGATAGGTTTATTTTGTATGGGGACTATGTTTGATATCCATTCTAAGTAATCAATAGGTCGAATAAAGCCCGCCGCTAATAATCTTTCTAACTCTTCTTTAACTAGAAGGGCCACCCGTGGATGCATTTTTCTAAGCTTTTGTTTGATGGGCTTGGAATTTGCATGCAATACTAGGTTATGCACTACCAAAGTTGGATCCAAGCCCGACATATCCTTATAGGACCATGCGAATACATCTATAAATTCTGCAAAAGCATGGTGAATGTTTTATGTTCTCGTCTAGAGAGTGAAGCTCCTAGTTTGACCATATTTTGATCCTCTTCTATTCCAATATTCACAACAATGGTTTCTTCTACTAGCATTTTGAAAAATAATCCAAATGTGTAGTATCGGGAGGAAGGTTGATATAATCTTCTAAGGGCATCTCTATGATATGTTCACCCTTCGCGTAGTCACTTTTCTTTTCCATTGATTTTATTACTTGTTTGTCACCCAACACCTCAAAGAGGTTTTCACCGTGACTTGGACTTTTGTTTTTGTCGAGGATTTTCATTAGAAATATTTCCCTCACTTTTTATGAAGTTTCTTGACCACGAATCTCATCTTCCTTGCCAAAGTACACGCAAGTATCTAAGTCAATGTAAAAACCCTTCTTATTGTCTCCAATTGGAATTGTATCTCGAATTCCCATAAATTTTATAATGGCTTCATCATTTTCAAATAAATTTAGTTTCCCATGAAATTTTTGGTGCCATTCAACAAGGAAAGGGTAAACAAGGTCAATTTCAGGTTCAAAGAGGGGTTATGGTGAGGACAGCGGTATTTCGAACATGTTTGTGGAGGAAAGATCCTTGTATTGGCTACAGTGGGAATCTATATCGCTATCTAAATAATTAGAGCTATCTTTGCACTCATAACATGTGGCATCTTGATCATTGGGGTGTGATCCATAGGTTTGAATGTCGATGTCATACCTTTCTATCTTGAAATGTGGGAGAGGAACTGCTCTCTCGGTCCTTACTCTTTACTTCCGCATCCTGACCCTTATAGCCCATGGAATACATCACTCACTAGACTTCTCATACTTAGGGATTTGGTAGAAAGTTGGTTGAGTATATTTTGGGACCCAAGTCATAGATGGGTCCAACAATTTCTCTTCAGTGAGAAACCCTCCAGGTAAAAATGACCCAATAGTTCACTCATCTCTAGGCCTTCTGAATTGATAGTTGGGTCAACCTCAAGTTTTAGGTGATAATGAGAGGTCTAAAACCAAAAGAGGTTTTGCACATTATACTCCCCACAACTGTATTCCATAACCTTCATCTCCCATGAATCAAAAGGGAAGTTGATGTAGAAGTATCACAGTGCAAGAAGTTAGGGACTCTAAATCTTCTCGGGACTCCATGGCTTCAGATTGAAGAGGAACAACTATATCAATAGAGGGACACATATAGGCACCCTTATGTGAAAAAATATTGAGAGTTCTGTAGTGAGCAAAGGGCTCTGGATCTCCTTATATCATGACAAAGTGTGTCCCGCGTGCTTTAGTTTGATGTATTGATGGAATTTTGATGGCACGACATACATGGCATGAATCCATGGTCACCAAGAATCATATTGTATGGGATTTCTAAGTCCAAGACATGAAACTTCATGTGATGATAAGTGGCTCTGATTTCCATGGGTAATGTGATTGTGCTAGCAAACTTCCTTTCCACATTGTCGTAAGTGGTTATGGTAATGATGTGGGACTCGAGGTCTTCTTTTGTATGTCCCAATTTCTTAACTAATTTTAATGTGCATATATTCAACCCTGATCCATTGTCCACAAGCACCCATTTTATCTTTCGGCGGGTGACAAATACCTCAATATATGAGGAGATTATGTGTTGGATCTTTTATAGGGATCTCCCTATGATTAAAGGAAATGTGCTCAGTTGGTACAATATTGGCTACTGCAGCTTGAAGATGCATAAGATCTACTTCTAGTGGCACTCTTGACCCCTGAAGAGTTTTGTACAAAATGTCCTTATGTACATTTGATATTTTGAGGAGATCCAAGATTGAAATCTTAGAAGATGTCTTCTCAAGATGTTCTAAATGGTTATACCTATCATTTTGTAGGGTCGACAGAGAGGGTTCAGGAATCGTGAGGCAAGTGCACCTTATTACCATAGTGCAATCCTTTCCCTTGATCCAAATGGTGTTCACATGGTCACTAGGGGAGTAGATACATCCAATGAGTGAATCGTAATGATTATTGTCTTTCTTGGTATATAGATAATTTTCCACTTTGTAACTCTAGGATGAATCTCCTCGATATGGATTTGGCTCATCTGACTTGTCATGTTTAGGGAATGTTTCTTTGTATATTCCCATCTTTTCATTAGGCATATGATTTTTCTCTAGGTTGTCCACTTCTATCTCCCCATTTTTGATGAGGTCTTGGATGTAGTGACGAAGTTGTAGACATTTTTCTATTTTGTGCACCTTGACATGATGTAATTCACAATAGTCACATTATTTATACCATGATGGTTTTGGAGCATTTTCATTAAAGGCTTGTGTCGTAGGATAAGTAACCATGTGACCTGCATCCAATTGTTTCAATATGACCAACAAAGGCTCATTGAGAGGAGTGAACATTATACATTTAGGAAGGGGTTAAATAGGCCCTTTAGTTAGTTTAAAAGGTTGACCAGTGTGAACTATTTGCATGCTTTTGGAATTTGTGATTCTGTCTCCCACCACGTTCTTGTTTTTATTGAATATTTTTATCTTTTCCATAGGTTTTGCATTTTGGTTATCCTTAGAATGAGGTTTAATGGTTCCTTTGGAAACAAGGGATGTCTCTATTTGAATTCCCTTCTCAATAACCTCTTTGAAGGTGCGAAAACAATGCATTTGCAGATGAAAAGCAATGTCTGGGTTGATATTGGGCACAAAGATACTCACCAACTATTTTTCGGGGAATGTACAAGGAAGCGGCGCTATCCCTCTCCATATTTGTAGGAAGTTAGTGAATGTTTTGTTGAGATGTTCTTTAATGCCACACAAGTCTTCCATGGTGATGTTTCTTTCTACATTGTACGAGAAGTGTCGTACAAATCTTTATGCCACTTCGGGTAATGTAAAAATAGACCCACAAGGTAAGTGAGTAAACCATTCTAAGGCTTGGCCCCCTAGACTCTTTGGAAATATTCGTATGAGGTAATTTCACTGTAGGCCAATTCTTGGCATGCCATATAAAAATATTTTACATGGTCTCACAAGTCACCTTTCCCTCTGTATTTTTCAAATTTCGGCAAGTCAAATTTTTTAGGGAAGGGTTGAAGCATTATAGTTTTGTCAAATGGATAGGGATATAGCTCTTCATATTGATATTTTCTGCTATTTCCCACAGTGCTCTCTTGGAGGCTTGTAAGTTTCACTTTCATAGACTACATTTCTTGAGCGAGTAATTGTTCTTTGGTAGGAGAAGTAGGGATATATACACGATGGTGTCCCATATTTTCTTCTCCTTGATTGTCCAATTGAATTTCACTAATTTTGGCCTTAGGTTTTGTCTTTTGTACATTCTTTTTCATTTCTTTTTACACATGAGATGTTAAAAAAGCCAATTGTTGACTAAAGTTGCTAATTTGTTGCTAAATAGTGACTTCTTCTTGAAAATTTCCTCTTCTTCTTCATGTTGCAGAGGTTGTTCAACATTTTTGTGTTCTATTCTGAATTTACGTGGTACTTTAAGGAAAGGTATTCTATATCTTGTTGCGTTATTATTTCCCACGTTTGAAGTAGAAGCATGTCCATGTGTTAAGATATCATCCATGTTAATAAAGGATTTCTCCTCTTAATTAACATCATTTGTAGGTGGGATGACTTCTTGTTCAATAGGTATTTTGGCTCCTAATTCTACAACGCATGCTAGACACGATCCTTATTTCTAAAAAGAAATTCATCTAACAAGGTAGGGTCAAAGTCAAAATCCGCATGTGGGGATTCTAACTCATCACCGCTATGATCTATCATTTCTTCTACTTCTTTTTCTATGGAAAATAAAGGCCCCAGATCATGGCCAATAAAAGGGTTTGACCCTTTTTTGTTTAAGGCTTCCCAAGTTTGCGCTTGTCTGGTTTCCAAAGCCTTCCTTTTGAGTCCTAATCATGTTTTAGGAGCCATAATGTGTAATAGGTTCACTAAGGTATATGTGAATGTGTTCAAATATTTTTATCAAACCTAAGTGAAAAGAAGGAACATCAAGAGTATTATGAATGTTAAAGAAACAACGTGACACAATGATTTGCAAACAAGAATCAATCACACAATGCTGAGTTTCAAACCAAATGATCAAATGAAGTACTTCCTAAATTTTCTTTGAAAATGTAGTTGGTGTCATATGATGATTAACAAAATGTTCCTACTTATGTCAAGTTCAAAGAATTGAATAAGGCATAAGTAATAACAAGAAGTTAACTTGACCTCCAAAAAAACCCAAATTCAAGCAAGCCCAAATTCAATCAAGACCTATATTCCAAAGGGTGTCAGTTACGATTGTGAGTGACACAAAAATTTCACCAAGATATGTTAACCAAACTTTATGAGAAAGTAAGGTATTAATATCAAGATGATATTGATATAACACACACAAGTGGTAACACTTAACACTCTTCAAAATCGAGGTAATAATTGAAATCAAACTAAAGTGATAGTATACCTAGGAATTGTTAAAGTGTATACAACATAACCTTACAATATAGATATTTAGGCCAAGTTTACAAGAAACAAGACGTAAATACCAAAATTGTAGTGTCACGATATAAACAAGATAACCATTCAAAGGAGAATCAAAGTGATGAACCAAGCCTAACTACGATGATGATATTGACTTGGGTATCAAGATAAAAAAGGCTACCAATGATATGAAAACATCTCCACACACTTTAGATGTTTAATAACCCAGCCAAAACATGGATGGGCATAAACAAAAAAATGGAAAAACAATCAATTGATAACGCAATGAGAGTCACTCCTCTTTTGATTAACAAAGTGTCTAAAGAAAGTGAAGGAAGTAGATAAATTGGGGTTGAAAAATTCTGACCTCACTTGGGAAAAGTTTTTCCTTGCCATAGGGAAATTGAAAAACTAAGAAAAATTAATGCTTCACATGTTTTGTGATGAACAATAGCTCTTAATTTAGAATTGGCTTTGATGTGGTTTAAGTGGAATCCTGATCATAGATAGCTTCCTGGGTGGTTCACTCAACTAGGTGTCACCAAGACCGTCTTAAGTGAGCTCAATTTACCCAATAAGTTGCATTGACTAATTTGGGAATATATCGACTTTACTCTACCCCCTTCAAGGATAGTTGACAATAAATGCGTCCATTATGTAATCTCACCAGGGTTTCCATATGGATGACTTGTGACACTAAATCTCACAAATGGTAGTACTAGTCAAGTAGGTTGTGCAGATAACTTCTCGTTTCACCCACAAGGTTCCCTATTGCATGGACTACTTTGGGGTTTCTAGGACCACCCCCATTATTGTATCTTAAGACTTATGCCAAAGGGGTTATGTCCTAATTTTAAGTAGACAAGATGTACCCTTATACAAACCTATAAATATCTTGTGTTTGATTATGGTGTGTTTTTTTATCTTTATTTAAATTGGATGTGGTTTACTTGAAAACCCATTGACAACCTACATGGAAACTATATTAGTAATTTGGTTTTGTTTCAATTTCATCCTTGTTTGACAAGTTTTAGTGGTTCTACATAATGGATTAGTAGTTTTTGATAAAATGAATAAATGCCATTTCTAATTGTCAAGATCACTCTAAGATGCAAGAGAAGAGCATACGCGATGCAAAATCCAAGAATTCAACAAATGGAAACACTTAATTCAAACGTGAAATATATCTTTGCTCAATTTTGGACATTCAACATATTCTTAAAGCAACAAAAGACATAAGAATCATTTCTGATTCCCAAGATCGCCCCAAAAGACACGAGGGAAGAGCATACGTGATCTTACTCTTATAATTAACATGCAAGGTTCATTCCATGTCTAGTCTAGCATATCCATGCAAAAATAAAACCTACAATGATGTTAGTACCTTAGGAAACAAATTTTCACAAATCTGAAAGTAATACGCCAACTCAGACTAAAGCACCTATGCACGGGTTAGGACATGTGTGCGTGGTTTAGGCATGTGCACATAGTTTAGGAGTTTTTACCCTCTGTGTAAATCTAAATCCATAGTGCGCCTACACCACCCGAGAGATGCCTGTGCCAGGATATGGGCATGTGCGCCAGGGTGTAGGCATGTGTGCTAGGTTAGAAAAAGGAGGTACGAAAACTCAGACAATGTGCTGTGCCACCCGAGAGATGCATGCGTCAGGATATGGGTGTGTTCACCAGGTATAGGCATGTGAACCATAGTTAGAAAAAGGTGGTATAATAATTTAGATAGTGCGCTTGTGCCACTGAAAGATTCTGTGCTAGGATTATAGTATGTGCATCAGGGTTAGGGCATATGCGCTAGCCTTGACATGTTTCCATAACTTGAATAAAGTGAAGGTATAGTATTAGCGAGTGTGTGCACAATAGAATGTGTGTCTCAGGCTAGGTTTAGTGTGTCGGTGCAAGGGTTTGTGCGCATGTTCCCCTTTGTAGTCAAAATATGGCCAAAAACACCAAAAACCTTAAAACACTCCAAATCTTAGTATGTTAGCTTAAAATTGACAACAACCCATTAGAATTAAATCTCTAAATGAGATCCTTCACATGTAATATTAGCAAAATCATAAGAAATTGAACATTATTTACCATACGTGTATATCAAGGGTTAGCAAAAAAACTTGAAATAACAATAAAATTTGAGCTAGAACGGTAAGGGACTAAGGACCCCTCCCACTTTGGCGTGCCAAATGTGTACATGAATTTGTTAGCAATGCAAAAAGAGTTAGAACTAACACCTACTATCCTAAAACAAATATAAATTATAATCAATGCACCATCATGCTTAGAGCTTAAGAAAGACTAATCTACTAACATCCTTGCATTAGAACATGAAAAAATATTCAAACTAACATGTTAATCTATTAATCTCTATCTCTATTGAATGTTATCCAAATGAAGTGAACCTATTTAGATCCATAGAAATCGAAGGGTTGATTTTATGTTTGAATGCTAAGGTTTTCAAGAATGGAGTCTTGTCAATCAATCGCTACAAGACCATTTGAAATATCCCCATATGACTTCAAAACTTGGATGGATGAATACAAGAAATGAAAGTAGCTAGCTTCTCCAATGAAGAATTCTCCAAGATGAAAGAATATCTATAGCTTAGGATCTATGCTCATTTAGGTGTGTAAAGGTGTAAGTGTAAAGGTAGGAGGAGGGATCTTTATATATCCCAATGGATAGAAGAATCTCTACATCCTCCTTCATGTGGGATAAATGGAGAGGTTGGGTTAGTTGTGGATAAGGAAGGTTTAGAAAGGGTTGAGTCAACCTTAGGAGAGTTTAGTTTGTCCTTTAGTGACCCATGGGATTTGAGGGGCTTTATTAATTAATCCAAGTGATTAATTAATAGGTGTGCAAGCTTATAGAAGATTTTTAGAGGAATAATTAGCATGATTTAGACTATGAGAGGGATTTAATCAAATAAATGATGATTTATTGATTTAATGGAAGAGGAAGCTAATTAATTAATAATAATTAATTAGTCTAGGTAGAAAGGGGATTAATTAATTAGAAATAATTAATTAATGTAGATAGAAAGGGGAGCTTAATTAATTAGAAATAATTAATTAATCTAGATAGAAAGGGGTGTTGATTAATGGAATGTCGTTAATTGGCATCATTGTTGGATAGAAGGGTTAATTAATGAGCGTAATGTAGCTAATTAACATTGATAGAAGAGAAAGTGCGCTATATTGATGATATGCCATCAATTTGCGGAAATATGATAATTAGCGCAATTTAAGTATTTAAATTACTCAGGTTAAATTAGAGGTGTCTACATCAAACTCAAAGAGCTCGTTGCTTCATTCCATCGCACCGGCCTAGCTCTGATTTTTCCCTGCAATCGTCTCGGCCCATCAAAATCACCTTCCTCTGAGGACTGGATTGTTGGCTTTCTCCTCCCTTTTGAGCTTAGGTCTCAACCTTTGACCCTATGAACTTGCTATGGTGGCACTTGTGTTTCCATCTAGTCAACCATGATGCCTTATTTTTTGAGTTCAAGATCAACTTGCCTCATACTCAGGCCGAGTCATCCTTCATTCATTTGCTGGCATGTTCAAGGTGTTTCTCACTCAGATCAATTCTTCATTGCATCGATCCAAGGCCAAGTTCTCTCCATGTTTTCATTTACTATAACCATCGTTCCAAGCTTGACATCCTTCACAAGCTCTCGTTGACTGCATTGAAATGACTTAGCTTGGCCATTAAAACCACTCACCTTGATGAGCCCCTCAATGCATCGATCTTCCAAATTGCTGATCTTTGCAAAGAGTTGGGATGATCCATGTCTACACCAGCTCACTCCGTGAAGACCCCAACTTGGCTCGCTTCTCCCCTCATCATACGGGCTCACCGAGGAGCTCGCAGATCTACTCGAAGAGTTGTTTTTATCTCATTTTCCTTAGAGGTCCCTTTGGGTGTTTTAACCAATTTTTCACATTTTTAGGGGATTCTTTGAATTTTCCTAGTGGTGGAGAACATGGAGAGATTTGGAAATTCCTTAAAACTGAATTTTGCAATTATGACCATTATTTCCCATTTTTCCTATCCGAGTACGAGGCCCAATTTCATCTAATGTGTTATTCAAAACCCGGAAGAGGGAAAAATACCTTTGATGATTTTCATTTCCATAATCCTTCCCAAGTGTTTCAAACACCTATTTTTACTTGTAAATCCAAGGTTTGTGTGCGAGGTCTTATCTTGCATCATGATTTAGTCCTTCCCTATTGTCCATTTTTGTCGGGGAAACTAGATAAAAATTCAAAAATACATCAAAAGAGATCAAGACATTGTGAGTGCAAATGGTTATATATTATATATAGGAGGGAGTTTGTAAAAATTCTTCGTTTCACAGTTACATGTTCCAATTTGGGACACTAGCTTGTAAAAATTTAGAGACAAAAACATGTTGGTACATTCTAATACTCAACTCCATAATGTAAGAAACAAATGCTATTGTGAGAAACCACTCCATAATAAGAATAAATATACCCATTGGGAGAGATAGCCTCATACAAAGAGAGATAGTTTTTAGTGATAATTAATCAAGGTGAGAAATTCAATTTTTCTTTTGATGATGTTTTTCTCTAATTAGTTAACAAGTTTCAAGAAGAGATTTTACTTCAAAAGAAAATAGAAAGCCAAAAATGAAGGAATTATTCATTTAGTGATTTATGAGAATGTAGCATTTTGGTGGTACAAAATTTCTACACTTGGAAGGTGTGATATGTAGGATATTCATGGTTTATTTGTTCCCTAAACTTCCCAAAACTAGTTGGAAATGGAACATCTCGTCAAGAGATTTTTGACACCTTTTAAAGAAGGAAAATATACATTTACATGGAAGACACAATCGACTAAATTTTCCCTCCAACTATAAAAATTAAGATGTGGTTGCACAACGTTGATGTAGTGCGGTGAGAATGCACCAAGTGGTAAAATGAGAGTGTGAAAAGTGTCAAAGTTTTTCCATGTAAAAATATGGTTTGTATCCTTTGATCTTCGATGATCGATGTGGGTCCCATATGTCGATTGGGGTCCAACAGTTGATGGTGTCCACTCTTTTTTAGGAGGGAGACCCTTTCACCTTTTATTCACATCATATTTCATGTGATTTTTCATATATATCTCATTGAGGTTCACATTTTGGTGCATATGGTACAATTTTTTTTTGAAGTTGCAAAACAATTTGGCATGATGGAGGTTGAGCTAGATCCAAACTCATTATCTATTATCGAGTCACATTTCCACGTCAACATTTCTAACTCACCCTAGTGAGTTGAGTTCTAAGATCTATGTAACTAAATCATGAAGGGGCCAAACAGCAAATATCAACCATCAACCTTGTTGAGCTATATGGTGAGCCACGTGATGAGCCAAGAGGGCTCACCAAATTTCCAACAACCGCTCATTATACAATTCAGCCAATAGTATGACATCACTTATGTGGCTAAGAACATACTTTTTATGTGAAATTCATTCAAGTTCCATGTCCCATAGGTACCATTTAATCCAACCAAATGTAAAGTCACTTCCAATAGTGAATCTCCAAAATGAGTGTATGCATGACCAAAGTTACGTTTAAACATAGAAAACAAACTATGTAAATAAGAATTTTGTTATCTCTTCTATGAATAATGTGGGATATTTTGATTGAAGATAAATTCAGCCCAAGTCACAAGTGGTGGAGATGGAGATGGGATTTTAACTATGCCCCTCTTGGTCTAAAATTATATGCCTAACTATGAGCCACATGCTTGTAAGCTTTATAAAAGGGATTAAATTTTTATTTAAAGAAGATTGTTTTATATTACATGAACTCTTTGAGAGCCTAGAGAGAGTCTGTTTGGGGGATATTTTTCCCATTATGTCAATTTGATGTAGAGATGCTACTTTGCGAGAGACATAACAAATATTTTTATCCCATTTTTGGGATTTTATGCCTTGTATAAAAGAGAAAATATGCTTATTTACAAAGATAAAATGCAGTGGAGACCAATTTGTTCAAGAAGATGACACTATAAAGCCAAGAGATGGTTGTGGAGGATTTCTAGAGGTGGTATAAGATACTTGTTGGTCCTATTTACCATTTTGGAGATTGATTTAAGAATTTTGTGTTTATTTTTTCATCATTAATAGGATTGATTCATTGTATTCATGAACCCGGAGACATAGTATCTCACGGATGAACTTCATTAATAATTTTGGAGTAATTTTCTTTGTTTTCCTTAATTATTATGTTTTTTTAATAAGTTTTGATCTAATTTAAAACTTTATAATCCAATTCACGGAATTTTTTAAGTTTTTACAGAAATTGAGAAATGAAGGGAGCGAATGTGAAATAAGGTCAATGGGTTTAATTTATTTATTGCACTTCAATTTGAATTTTTTTAGATGCCAAACCTAACGTAGTATGAGAGGATGAGAGATTTTAAATAAGCACCCATATAAGCGATTAACTAGGTTAATTAGATTTATTATTTTTTATCAATAAGTAGGACATTAAGGGATTAGAAATCCAATATGTTTAAGACGCTTCCATGAAGCACCGAAGGAAGTGAAATTTTTTTGGATCAACCTTATAATTCCAAATATGAATGATGTGATTGAGACATCATTTAGGAGAGGAATTCAAATTCCATGACTTATTAAACTTATCAATGGCTAGGGAGAAAGGGAAATAATTTTTATTTAAAAAATGGTTTGAATTTTAGAAGAGAATATCAGATATTGACCGCCATTCCTTCCACCAAAAAATCAAGGTTTGAACCCCAAGCTTATGTAACATAATATCTGTAAACAAATCTTGAAATCTAAAAATGAAGGGAAGATATGTTGTCCACTCAAAACTCCCTGCTCTGATAAAAGTAAAATTTCAAAATTTTGAGTTATGAGTGTTCTTCTCTAAAGTGCCTAAGTCGTGAAAAATGAGAAAATTTGTGTTTTAGGTCATTTTGTATGTATTTCGGGCCCGTCGTACATTTTTGTCTGCTGTCCCAAGTACGAAAGTGCATTCTGTTCCCCGATCGGCCGAAACCCCGAAGTTGTTCCTTTTTCGGGCCCGTCGGAACTTTTTGTCCCAAGTGTCCCAAAACTTATTGTGCGAGATGTTCCATTTTCGGCCGAAACACCCGAACCGCGTACTCCAGCACTTTCTTGTTCCAAATGTCCCAAGTTCAAACGGGCCTTTTGTTCCATTTTCGGCCGAAACACCCGAACCGCGTACTTCACACTTTCTTGTCCCAAATGTCCCAAGTCAAAAGTGCAGGTTGTTCCAATATCGGCCGAAACACCCGAATCGCGTCCTTCGCGCATTTTCGTCCCGAATGTCCCAAAAATGCATTTGTGCGTCTTCTCCCTGTTTCACCCTATTCGGCCGAGCCGCGTGTTTCGCGCATTCGCGTCTCACATGTTCCTAGCGAACCAAATGCCATTCATACTTAGTTTTTCCCGCTCTACCCGAATATGTTGTTTTTCAAACTGATGGACATGAATGTAATGCGCATTTGAAATTCTCAACGGCTATATAACGAGCAAGCCTCCTTTGCAATTCTTACATTGTTTCCATGCTATCCTTGCTCGAACCCTTGCAACCTAATTCCCTACGCATATATCCCTTTTTCTGTAATTCCTTCCCGAGTTCAGGTTGCAGCTCTGTTGCTATCAATATGAAGATCCAGTTTCAGGAACAGGAACAAATTTCACCGCTCGAGTCTGCCATTGAAGAAGCCAAACGAAGATTATCATACCCACGCCGAGTTTGATAAAGAGATGGAGAAACGTCTTGGATTTTGGACGCAGTCTTCGGCCAACACGTCAGTTCCTCGTGGCAGAGACATAGCTGAGGCGTTAAAGAAGTTCAGGCAGCGGATTCTGAAGTCAGTGGGTCCCTCTCAGTGACTGGACACCTGTCTTCTTCTCCTTGTTCTTTTCTCTTCTTCCCTTTCTTTTTCCGTTTTCTTTGTAAGAAGTTAAGGCGTTACGATTGGCGGTCCTTAACTATTCTCGGTTAAAGAAGCGGTTACAAAGAATAACTGATTTGTAAGCTATATAATGGCCTTTCCACGCCATTCCAAGAGGAGGAAGAACTTGGCGTATTTTCTGAAAGTGTAAATAGATCATAAAGAAATCAATACAGAAGGGCTTTCTTTTCTTTGTCTATCTGATCTCCGTTATCTCTGAGTTTTCATTTATTTTCTCTTGTGAAGATCATTTGTCTCCAGTTTGTTAGTCTTGCCGATTGGTGATCTTGTATAACCAAGAAGGAACTTTGTGTCCTTGATTAATGAATCGTTTGTCAAAACTTTGTGTTAGATGTTATTTACGAATTTGTGTCTTTAAATTACATCTTATTTGTTCTATACGAATGATCTTGTTTTCAATTCACCGTGACTTCGCATACATAAAGAATTACTCTGATATCTATAATTCTGCATGTTGCCTTTCTGCTCTGTCCCGCACTCTCATTTCCTCAGTCCTTTTGTAATTGATGAACTTCATAGAAAACACTTTCGTGATATCCAAGTTTAACCAAAAATCATGTCCTGTACATTTGTAAATAAGTTTGTTTCTCGAATAAGGGAACCTCTCCCATTAAAGAGGAGGGACTTCTTGTCCCCCGAACATTGCTCTTCTTAAAAGTCCTATTTGACAACCAACAAGATATAATGCAAAAATCTTAAATTTTCTTTGAAGATTAGGTCAACAAATCCAATCTCTTGAGGAGACCAGATCACAAATGATAGAGACACCTTTTCTAAATAATTGAATGGATTTGATGTTGAAAGATTTTATAAAAAGGTATGAAATTTATGATATACAAGATGGGAAACCACCATATATTATGTTTCTTATAAGAAAAATTAGACCTCTAAACCCATTACCAACCCACTTCAAATAGGGTATCATAACTTCATAAGATTTCCAAATAGTTTTTGAAATAAAGGAACCTTCAATTTTGAATAAAAATAGGAATGGAAGAAGTAGATAGATTAAATCTTCTATATCTCCAAGTAGTAGTGAATGAAGTGTTTATATTACACCATGCAGCCCCATTGAACATTCCAAGAAGAGTGTTGGTGTAAACATGTTCACACTATATCGTGTGAACTAGTTATTTACTTACACCTAATTAGCTCATTTATGGAGCATATATAATTTTATTTTCAAATAATGTATGAGGGGATATTTTAATTTCCTATAACTTCATGGAAATGGTTGAGAGGTTCTCTCCATTCCTTTATTTAGGGAGATAATTACATCTCCTATGTTTGGATAATTCCACCTATTATTTGGGTGAGGATATGTTTTGTGAACATATACTTAGTATGTGGTTCCCAGATGTAAAACAACATAGACACCAAAAATATACACTCCCTCATTTTTATGCAAATCATTAAACATGATAACACACAAGAAATACCCTTTATCTCTATTTAATTAATTAATTAAATTAAATATATTTAGAGCACATAATTCACCTCTGCTTTTTAATCTTTCATATCGACATTTTGAATCTTTTTATTTTTAGTAATAATAATACCAAACCTAATCATTTGTTTAAATCCCCTAAATATATTTATTCCCAAAAATTCATTTTATCTATCCCTAACACGACACATCTATCATAACCACCTATACACCTATTAAAATCATTTTCATAAAGTTATCTACACATTTATCCTAAATCATACCTAAATTAGTATGATATACCTTATTCTATTATCTTCCAAAACAAACAAAAAAATGTCTACAAATAACCCAAAAAACATATCCCTCTAAAATACAAATAAGAACCCCGAATTAGCAAGAAGTTATAACTATTTGCTAACCTAAGCCCAAATAGACTGAAATTGCCAGTGATTTGGAAAATCACCAATGATTATTTAACCCCATTTTGTAGTCTCTTTTGGGGATCATCTTCTCACATTTCTAGAGCTTGAGTTTTCTATTAGATTTTATCATTGTTATACAACATCAACATCAACGCACTATTATCCAGCATTGGCATTTGCAATCATCCAACAAACAAACTAGCAAATTATCACCCGATTGCAAATTTCACAAATTATGTAACCATCTCCAATGAAGATCATACATCATTTTATAGGTTTGTTTCTACACTTAATAATTTTTATTTGATCATTTATCAACTCATATTAACCTCCTAAAAGAATTTTTTTGAATCAATTGGTTAAATCCTTCTTTTTATCAATCTATTATTATCCATTATCAATCACTAGCGATTACTAGAATTGCTTGTGATTCATGTGTGCTTTTTCCTATAGTTTTATCAAAATCCTATCCAATAATCTACATCCATTTGTATTTATCTCTTTTTTTGCTAACATTTTATCAAGAATGGCTTGTTTAGATGACACTAGGTGGTCAAGGTCATAAAATAACTAACATCAACTCATTACTTATCATACGTCATCCACTACACTAGGAGAAATAAAACATTCTACATGACCTCAAGTTGTGTGCCATTCACTTCGCCCCTTTGGATAGTTTACAAAACATCTTTGAATCCACTCAACGAATCCGTGAAGCCACTGACGAGATTCTCAGGAAGCCTACTTTGAGGTTTTGTGTATCTGAGCATATTTGGCCTCATTTGAGTATCAATATGAAGATGAATTAGAAGAATTGATCTCTGAGATTGAATCTAAAGATCAAACTGATTTTAAACACTTAGATTATGATTCCAATTCGACACCAGAAAAAGAACCATAATACATTTCATACTTCTTTAAGGAAGATTATATTAAAGATGAGATTGCAAATTGTGCTTTGAGAAGAAGAACTAGAAACCACTGGAGAAGAGAGTTATCCATCCTTTGAGAATTTAGATACTGATTTGGATTCTGATTTCTAAACATAGTTCATATCTATCATTATTTATTAATTATATGTTTGTAATAAACTTGAAACTTATCACAACATAGTTCATATCTATCGTTATTTATTAATTATATGTTTGTAATAAACTTGAAACTTATCACAACATTTACCATTTATTATTTATCATATATCACAACTTGTTTTTCAATCACTTGATTGTAAAAGAGGATTGACACCCTTGTCAGGAAGTCCTTTGATTTCCGGGGACTGGCATTTTCCAAGAAATCCACCTAATATTATATTAATGATATTTTTTTAGTGTCATTGTGTTGCAAGAAAAGAGATCACATCTTTATATATACGGAGTGCAACCATAAAGCATTATTCATCTACATCTTTGAGTATCACTAAACCTTGCCATACGAGGTTAGGTAAAAAAATTCTCTTGCTTATTAAGTTAAGTTGAAGAGTTAAAATTTATTATATACAACAATAATGTAGTGTAATAATATTTTGGCATTAATTTTTATAGAACTTGTATTTTCTGATTTCTTGGGTTGTGAGATTAGGTTCTCATTCTAAGATCTAGCTCTTCACACTTTCTTTGTATCGAGCCTTGTGGTTTCTACATTATTTTAAGTCTCAACCTCTTGGTGTGAAATTTTGTTATGTAAGTGTAGATTTTGTTGCTTCTCTCCTGTTCATAACCTCTTTGGTTTTGATCTTTGATCTTTTATGATTTTTGTTGAGTGGAGTGTGTTCTAAAAGGATTTTTAAAACCCAACTTAGCATCAACTCGATGTATCTCATGAACATCTTGGCCTTCTTCTTCATTGACTCGGTTTGTTGAAATCTCGACAAATCATCTTAGATCAATATTAGATATGTAGCACATCTCCAACTTGGTGGGAGATCATTTTGATTTAGTGGTTAGAAGGTGTTGGCTCGGTGGTAAGAATTGTCACTAATCTGAATCATCCACAACTTAGTTGTGCCCTAGTTTTGTATTGGTGGATTTAAGGAATATTGGCAGCTATTTTTCCTACTTGATGGTTTTCCTGAGTACACTATCAAATGTGGTGATCTAGTGTTGTGCGTAATGTAAGTGAGTTTTCCTTTCCTTCGATTGACCGTTACTCTTCCTATCACCATCTTAGCTACAACTTAGTGGTGCTTTGATTGTGAATTTTTGATTTAAGGGAATTTTGAATGTGGTGTTACCTACTTTAGCATTTTTTAATTTATCTCACCATAAATTCCAACACAAACACCTTTGGATGATTAGGTTTTAAACCCCAATACTACCCATCCTCTTTTTTTGTTTTTATTTGGCAAAAACAAAATAGAAATATTATATCCGGCATGATGCACAATTTGGAAGAGTTGTGGTAGTGTGGTAAGGTATTTTGAATGCTTAAATACAGCTTGACGGTTTAATCTACAAAAATTAGAGTCATCCCGTCTCATGAAATCACCAATTCGTCATTCAATCTTGCCAACTAGCTCTACAAGCCAGCTCGGTCCATACACCCACTTGGTTCCTAGCTCTTCAAACTACACAACTTTTTTTTAAGGTGAATTTTGAAAATTATTTTTTTCAAGTGCAACATTAAATTTGAATGTCAAATATATTCTTTCTCAACATGCAATTTTTCCTAGGGAGGCCATTTTTTTTTAGATTAGTGCTTTTGGGGGATTGCATTATTTTGTCATGTCTAAGGGTGTTCCTTTTCTTGTCACCATAAACATAATGGTTTTACATTTTTTAAACCTTTAAATTTGAAATACTACCATACATTGAAGTCAAAAATGAAACAATTTCTTAAATCAAGGGTCTCTAGTGCATTTTTCAAGACTTAGTACCCTGCCTTCACTAGTGAAAAATACAAGTATGCTTACACATGCAAACAAAATCATCAACCACGATCCCGCATAAGAGGAAACAAAATCAAAAGCGGACCGTCGGGGAAAAGTTGGTTCTTTGCCCCTTGTTATCTCAAAAGGAGTAAAAGTTACAAAATGGCCCACAACTCCGCCCAAGGAAAAAGTCAGCATCTGGGCCCGAGTCAAAGCCAAGCGGGAATCGGAAGAAAGGGGACCCATTTTTCAAGCTATTTTTCCCGCCCTCCTATACAGGCCCGATACAAACTTCAAGGGGTGTATCTTTCACTCAGGGCTTGAAATATTGCAAATCTGATGCCGTTGGAAAGATCTCAGCCTCACCCATGTCATGGAGGTCTAGAACTTTAATTTTGAAGAGGTTAGGTGAAGAAAAATGGAGGAAACATCTTCGGATTTCAATGTAGGATCCATCTGTCTCAACAACCAAGATCAGATTTGATCTGTTTCCACCATTTCCTCTTCCTTCAAGGTGCCAAACCAAGGATTGATGTAATAAAGATGGATTTGGGGAGAGATTTCATCAGAGGCATTAACAAGTGGTGGTTGAACTTCAACCTACTTTTCCCACTTCTCTCTCTTTTCCTTCTTTTAGGTTGAATCTATAAATACGGGGTAGGATTCATTGTAAAGGGTTGGACATTATTTTTTTTAGGCTCCCTCCTCCTTCTAGCAAAGGGATCTATGGGGTTCAAGCCTTCCACTAAAATTGTAATATGTTTCTGCCTCTTGGCTACTTTGTAATGGAATGTATCAATCTACAGAGAAATAAAACATATCTGTGATCGATTTTAGATCCTCTCTTATCTCTTTTTCTTTCATCTGGTCTCCCATTACATATCTGGCTATTTGTGCTTGTTTATTATATGCATTTTGTTGGTTTGTGTCTATTAGAAAATAAGTGTTCATCATTCCTTCAGTGCATCACCTAGTAGTTTAGTTATTGTTTATTTCTTGTACCCCTTTCTTATCCATGTCTCCTTGGTGAGTTTTAGATTAGGTTTAGAGATAAATCCTCTCAAAAGCTCCCACACATGCACCTAAACAGAGGAATAAGGAACCAACCTTTAATCTGGAGAGATTTTCCATTTTGCAAGGTCCCACACCTTGGGAAAGTTCAATGTTATGTAATCACACCAAATGAGTCTACCTTAGAAAAGTAGATTTTTAGAACTCATTTGGGGGTGTTGTGATTTTGCATTAATAGTTTTGGCACACCTAGTGGGACTAAGAAGTCTCCATCTTATTACAGTAGGGATTGATGTACACTTGTGATTTTGGCTTTTAAGAAGTCTTAAAATTGTACATCTAGTGACTCCAAAAGAAACAAATCTATTGGTTTTAGCAGCCCAAGCTTGGGAGATTCATGAGAAAAACCTGGTCTAGAGCAAGGAAAGAAGGTATATTTGAATACTTGTGTCTATCCCTAGGTAGAGAAAGGAGAGGAAGAAGAATTCAGAGGTCTCCATCTCCACCAAGTAGAACCTTGTCAACACCTCCACCTACAAGGCCTTTCTTTTAGTCTACAAGGGTTCTTAGGCCAATCAGAATGGCACAACCAAATCCATATGTCAACTTCACCAGTAGTAGTCCACTCACCTTGATTACACAAAACCCAGTTTTGATTGCAGCATTAAAGAGCATCCCACATTTCACTGGGAAAATCAAACTTCTCCTAGTGACCATGTCCAAGATATTGCAAATGTCTGTATAATCCATGAGATCCATGAGATGGACATTGCAGTCAAGTTTCTCACCTCTTCATTCAAAGGGAAAGCTTCACAATGGTTCAGAGTCTTACAATGCTCTATCTAGAACTGGAACCAGCTGTGCATGGCTCTTCATGATCAGTTTGGGGAAAAAGGTGATAACTTATCTTTGTTGGAGCAACTAACAACAATCAAGAGAGCCCCGAATGAGTAGCTGACAGACTTCAACCTTAGATTCCAGCGGACCTGGGATAGGATTCCAACAACAATAGTAAAGCCCACTAATGAAGGTGCCTTCTTATACTTTCTTAGGGCTTTAAATTATGATATTTCTCTAATGATTCAGTCAATGGGGGCACTACATTACCTACAGCCTATAGCCTCTCCATAGGGGCTGAGAACCATTTGATTCAAGCTGGAAAATCACTCCTAGGCCATCCATGCCTCTTGTACCCTGAGTTAGGAAGCCCAAATACTAGCCAAGCACCTACATTAGCTCCTATACCCACCCCTAGGAGTCAAAGCTCAATTGAAGCTTCCACTTCATCATCTAATGCCGCTAAAGAGTTTCAGAAGTGGTAATGAAGCAATTTTAGAACTTTGGGAATGAGCTAGTGACCATCAAAAGGCAAAAGCTCGAGTTTCAGCCATATTAGCCCCGGCTCAATATCAAGCCAGACCCCAGAATCAGCAGAATAGGCCACCACCTCAGACTGTGAATCAGAGCTAGAACCAAGGACAACCCCAAGCTGCTAGACCTTTCAGGCCATATGATCCTAACACAACTTCAACATCAAGGGCATTGGTTCCTGCACAGAATAATATGGCACAGAATATGATTGGTGTTTTCCATGCAAACAACCACATAACCAATCAACGTGCTTTAATGGTGCTCTAAATCAGCCTTGATGGTGCAAACCAATATGGTGCCACAAGAATCTAACCAAGAGGAAGATCAACAACAAGGAGCTCAACAAGGTGGCCCCCAAACGAGACTATGCTTGTCAATTGGCAGGCTGAAGACTTCTGTGGGATGAATCAATTCCCTTCTCAAAGTGTAGTTGCCAATACATGGTCCAAAAAGAGAAATATTGGAGAGGGCCAACCACTAAATTCAGGTGACCCTCAATCTTCCATCACTCCACAAGGTCCTGGTGCTCCAAGTACAACTCCCAACATGTTGAACCAATCCAGACCACCTCCCAAACCTAGTCAAGCACCAGTTGTAACAACCCATGTGCAAGAAAGAAATGTGTCTAGGAAGGGGCAGCAAAAGGACAACACATTCAATATTATTGAGCAGATGAAAAGACAAGTGTGAACATTTCACTATGGGAGTCACTGGCCATTCCAGGGTAGAGGGATCTATTGTAGGCTGCCATGCAGAGTTGGTCAAGTTCAAATCAACCCCCTAACTAACAAGAAAGAGTGCTTGCCAATGCAGTTCAGCTTGGGAGGAACCATGGAGAACAACAAGGTAAAAACCTGAGACCTCCTCCCTTCTATGTCTCATTAATTATTGGAGACAAATTAGTACACAATTGTATGATTGATTTTGGGGCTAGTAGTTTTGTGATGCCCAAACAAATAGTTGATCAGTTGGGTCTCCAATATGAGGTCATCTCTAGAGGAGTAGTCCAATTAGATGGGACAACAGTGACTACTATGGGAATCATCAAGGATCTGAGTCTCACTCTACATGCTTTCCCTAATGTGATTGTTTTGCAAAATGTGTCAATCATAGACTTGCCACCACATTTCACTTTGTGTCTATCTAGGGACTTCACTGCCAAAATTGGAGGCTACCTATCTACTGATTGGTCACATATGCTCTTTAGGACAAGGTATGGAGAAGGCCACAATCAGATCTAAACCTATTGCTGATTATCATATTGAATCCTATGTGCCTAGCCCAATCAACACCAATTTCTCAACTTTTGATCAAGAGGACCTCCTAAGAACTTCTGAAGTAAATACCAAGGTGGGATGTATCCCAGACTTGACTCTTGATGATTGGGCCAAAAAAATCATGATTTTTACCCCTATAGGGAGATGGAAGAATCTGAGCTAGGTGTCTACTACCTACATGAAGAGAACCAACCTCTTCCTGACCTAATCAAGCCAGAATACAAGGATGACAATGAGGTGTGGCAATTGTTCTTTGATGGTTCAAGGAGTAGACAAGGAGTTGGAGGAGGAGCCATGATTGTGTCCCCCAGAGGTATGAGATATTATTCAACCTTCATATTCTAGTTTTCTTGCTCAAATAACACTGCTGAATATGAGGCTTTAGTCCAAGGTCTTCATTGGGCAAGGAAGTTGGGAATTAAGAACTTGCAAGTATTCGGTGATAGTGAACTGGTTGCCAATCAGGTTAGAGGACTTAATGTTGTCAAAAATGACCTGCTAAAAAACTACAAGAGTAGGGTATGGGACCTCATGGAGGATTTTGAGGCCTTCAGTATTGTGTCCATACCTAGGAAGGAGAATGAAGTTGTGATAGACTTGCAATAGTTGAGAGCAATGTTTGATGTGGTTGATAACATCAAGAGGGACAAAGAACAACCACATATCCATGTGGTTGTGAGGCTAGTAGTAGATAATAATAATACATGTTGGCAGGTGTTTGAGAATGATCAAGATCATTAACTTTCTACAAGAAGAAGCTGAATTCTCAGCTATAAACCAGAGCAGACTAGAGCAGCAGTAGGGAATCAGATAGTACAACTGCATACAAACAAGCTTCCCAAAGGCTTAGTGACACTGGAATCTATTTTCAATCCTAATGATCAGTTCAAAAAGAGAAGGCTAACATGCAGATCAAAGGAGAAGATTCAGAGTCAATCCCAGTTGGAGAAGACAAAACACTTCAAATTGGCAAAGTGGCCACCAAACAAGAAAGGTATGAATTCATACAACTTTTCCAAGAATTCCTGATGTGTTTTCTTGGAGTTATGAAGACCTAAGGGGGTTCAATCCAAAGCTAGCACAACACACAATAGAACTAGATCCAACTACCTAGCCCATCAGGTAGAAGAAGCAGAGACCATTCAACCCACATATTGAGCCTCTGATGAAGAAGGAGTTGAACAAGCTGATAGAGGCAAGCATCATATTTCCAATCAAACACTCAAGTTGGGTTACAAATCTGGTCCCAGTCAGGAAGAAAAATGGAGAAATCAGGCTGTGTGTTGACTTTAGGGATTTGAATAGAGCATCTCTCAAGGATCACTACCCACTCCCCTCGATGGAGCAGATTTTGCAAGTGGTGTCTGGATCAGAGAGGTTCTCTCTCCTAGATGGATATTCGGGATACAATCAGATAATGGTGAAAGAGGATGATCAATTCAAAACAACCTTCACCACCAAGTGGGGCACCTATGCCTACAGGAAAATGCCATTTGGGTTGTCTAATGCCGGAGCCACTTTCCAAAGGGCAATGGATATGGCATTCAAGGGATTAATTAACCAAATAGTGCTGATCTATTTGGATGACATCACTATTTTTTCCAAGAATGCAACAGATCATCTCTTCCATCTGAGGTAAGTTTTTCAGAGATGTAGGAGATTTGGGGTGTCCCTAACCCCAAAAATGCATATTCTTGGCCCATGAAGGTAAGCTTCTAGGCCATATCATATCAAAGGAAGGATTGGAAATTGACCTAGAAAGAGTTCAAGCAATAAGAGCATTGCCATTGCCAAGTCACAAGAAGGCTCTTCAAAGCTTCTTGGGAAAAATCAATTTTGTCCACGTAGGTTTGTTCCAAACTTTGTTGCCCTTGTTAAGCCAATAATGTTGATGTTGAAGAAGAGCTTAACATTCAGGTGGATAACTAAAGGAAAAGCAAGTTTTGAGGCTATCAAAGAAGCCATATCACAAGCCCCAACTCTTGTGAACCCATATTTTTCCAAAGACTTCATATTGTATGCCTTTGGTGGCAGCGACACAATTTCTGCAATCTTGGTGCAGCAGAACAAAGAAAGTATAGAACAACCAATTGCTTTCTTCACCAGAGTCTGGAAGATTATGAGGTAAGGTACTCCTTCATTGAGAAGTAGGTCTTGGCGGTAATCAGAGGATTGAAGAAGTTTAAGCATTTGGTTTCAAACAACAAAATCTAACTATTGGTCTCCCATGCGGGAGTTAAAGAATTCCTTCTCAACAAGGACCTGAATGAAAAGCATGCAGATGGATCACCCATGTCATGGAATATGACATTGAGATCAAGGTCACCAAGCTGGTCCATGGGAAGGGGTTATGTGAACAACTAGCCTCAGGTCAGCAAGATGAAACAGATAGTGAAAAGGAGGTTGTTCTTGTTCTACAAGATGATCAAGAAGAAGGGAGAGATGATGTACCTACTCCTTGTTGGACCCAAGACATGGTGCACTTCCTTCAATAGGCATGTGTCCTCATGGGATGAGTAAAGAAAAAAGAAGGCATTTCAGGCTACAGGCCATCCCATATGTTCTTATTGATGGTGTCTTGTTCAAGAGAGACATCAATGGCATTCTGTTGAGATGCATTAGGGCAGATCAGGTGGAGAGAGTGCTACAAGAATTCCATGTTGAAGTAGTTGGAGGCCATTTTTCTCCAAGAGTGACAACACTCAAAATCATGAAAGTAGGATATTATTGGCCCAAAGTGTTTAGTGACTGCTACACATGGATCAAAAGGTGCAAGAATTGTGCATTCTTCAAAGGCAAGGAAAGGCTAGTAGCACTTCCATTGCACCCAATCTCAATCGACCAACCTTTCATGCAATGGGGATTGGACTTCATTGGAGTCATCAATCCAAACTCAAGCCAAGGTCACAAATGGATCTTGACAATGACAAATTATTTCACCAAATGGACCGAGGCAGTGGCACTCAAGGAAGAAAATGAGTCTAGTATCCTAGATTTCTATGAAGGGATAGTGACCAGATTTGGAGTGCCAACCACCATCATATCAAACAATGCATTAGCATTTATAGGTTCCAAGATCACAGGATGGGCCATCAAGAATGGGACTTATTTGAGTACTTCATCAAACTATTACCCTCAAGGTAATGGCCAAGCTGAGTCCACAAACAAGAACCTGCTAAAGATCATCAAAATAACTCTTGATGAGAATCAGAGGACCTGGCACACAAATCTCAAAATGGCCTTATGGGATGATAGAATAACACCCAAGGGATCTACAGCAGCTTCTCCATTCAAGCTCGTCTATGGGAAAGAGGCAGTGTTGCCTATATCACTTGAGTTGCTAGCATTGGAGCTCATGAAGCAACTAGAGATGTCTGAATTTGGACCAATGGAGGCCAGGTATGCGGAGCTGATGGAATTAGAAGAAACCAGAGAGCATGCTCTCCAAGCAATAGAGAAGAATCAGGCTTCAATCAAGAAATGCTTTGACAAGAAGACAAAGCAAGGACCTTCCAGAAGGAGACCTAGTTTTGAAATGGGATGCAGATCGAGCAAAACTAGGAAGGCATTCCAAATTTGACACCATCTGGAGTGGCCCCTATATGATCACAAGATGCAAAAGTAGCAATGCTTTCCAATTGTCTACATTGGAGGGTGAAGAGTTGCAGATTCCAGTAAATGGGATCTATCTTAAGCACTGCTACTAAAAGGGAGTTCTCACCCTGTACATATTAGTTTAGTTTTCTCTTTCCTCTAAGTGCTTATGCACATTGTCTTCTTGTAGTGTAGATTGCTTTTCTCCTAAGTGTTTTTGCATGCTCTGCATGTTCCATTTGGAGCATGTATGATTTCAAATTTTGTATATAGTGTGGTGTTGTTTTTTTGCTCTCATGCAGTGTTTGGACTTAGCATTTGGTCAAGATCAGTTTCAGTTCTAATGGGTTTCCAAGGCCCAGGGGTTAGTTTTCAAAGTTTAGATCAGTAGCAGGCTATCACTCATGACTCCATGCCCAATGGATATGACAAGGCAATTGGTCTTTTCATCTAGCAGTAGATACCCCTATGAGTCACCAAATTGTTATCCATATTTCACCCCCATGCCAAATATTGATCACCACGATCCCGCATAAGAGGAAACAAAATCAAAAGTGGACCGTTGGGAAAAAGTTGGTTCTTTGCCCCTTGTTATCTCAAAAGGAGTAAAAGTTACAAAATGGCCTGCAACTCGCCTAAGGAAAAAGTCAACATCTGGGCCCAAGTCAAAGCCAAGTGGGAATCGGAAGAAAGGGGACCCATTTTTCAAGCTATTTTTCCCACCCTCCTGTATAGGCCCGATACAAAATTCAAGGGGCGTATCTTTCGACTCAGGGCTCAAAATATTGTAAATCTGATGCCATTGGAAAGATCTCGGCCTCACCCATGTCATGGAGGTCTGGAACTTTAATTTTGAAGAGGTTAGGTGAAGAAAAATGGAGGAAACATCTTTGGGCTTTCAATGCAGGATCCATCTGTCTCAACAACCAGATTGAGATTCGATCTGTTTTGTCATTTCCTCTTCCTTCAAGGTGTCAAACCAAGGATTGATGTAGTAAAGATGGATTTGGGGAGAGATTTCATCAGAGGCATTAACAATGGTGGTTGAACTTCAACCTGATTTTCCCACTTCTCTCTCTTTTCTTCTTTCAGGTTGAATCTATAAATACGGGGCAGGATTCATTGTAAAGGGTTGGACATTCTTTGTTTTTAAGCTCCCTCCTCCTTCTAGCAAAGGGATCTGTGGGGTTTAGGCCTTCCACTAAAATTGTAATACATTTCTACCTCTTGGCTACTTTGTAATGGACTGTATCAATCTACAGAGCAATAAAACACGTCTGTGATCAATTTTAGATCCTCTCTTGTCTCTTTTGCTTTCATCGGTCTCCCATTACATATCTGGCTATTTGTGCTTGTTTATTGTATGCATTTTTTTGGTTTGTGTCTATTAGAAAAATAAGTGTTCATCATTCCTTCAGTGCATCACCTTGTAGTTTAGTTATTGTTTATTTCTTGTACCCCTTTCTTATCCTTGTCTCCTTGGCAAGTTTTAGATTAGGTTTAGAGATAAATCCTCTACAAGCTCCCATGCATGCACCTAAATAGAGGAATAAGGAACCAGCCTTTAATCTGGAGAGATTTTCCATTTTGCAAGGTCCCACACCTTGGGGAAAGTTCAATATTATGCAATCACACAAATGAGTTTTCCTAGAAAAGTTGATTTTTAGAACTCATTGTATGATCCATGCCCTTATTGTAGCAAAACAAATCATCCAGAATCTAGATGTTTTGTGAGAATTGAAGCACTTGAAATATTGTTAAAATAACATAAAAATTTCTCCACCACCATCATATTCTTATAAAACCGGTGAAGGAAAATAGCTTTCTACATGGGCCTTCTATCCATCGAAGGATATAATGGTATTTGATTCAGTTCCACACATCATATAATGTATTGTAAATGTGTATTGAGTTCACTTTATCCTTGCAATGTTTTCTTATATTATGGTGGGCAACTCTACATCATTGAATGTTGTGGGTTCAGGGATTGTTGATATGCCAAATGGTTCTATTCATGATGTTCTCTATGTTCCCCACATTTATAGTAATATTTTGGGTTGTCATTGACCTAAAAATGTGTGTATTTTCATCAAATTGTCAAAAACAATTGGGTAAAATATCTCTTTCGAGGTCTTTGTTTTCCCTTTGTGAAGTATGAAGGAAAGGAAACTGTCCCCAACAGCTAGCCAATTTTCAAAGTGTTTGATTTTGGGATGTTTTCTTTGTCGTGTGGGTATTTTTGATTTTTGTATCCTGCATGTTCCATGTCTTTCTAGGCCCCTTGTTCCTTGATTCTCTGCCTTTCCTACAATGAACTGATCTTCCTTGGTTATGTGGGATTTTTGGCCTTTTTGTGAACCCATGGCCCATGTGGTCTTGAGTCATCATTTCTCTGCATCCTTAAAATTCCCGCAACCCTTCCTTAAATTTTTTTCTAAGTCCTTGTTATGCGGGTGTTTCAGATTTTCAGATAACTTGTGTCCTAGTGTCCCAAAGGCCTTCTATGAGTATTTTGTCTAATTTACCCAATTATTACTAGGTATTGATGTACTATGGGGTTTTCAATTTTCCATATCCCAAGTGCATCCCGACCCATAGTTCTCCGTAAACCCGCCTTTGCGACATTGAGATAGTTTTCCTTGTGTTGCGGAGATGTCGGCTCTTGGTGTCCCAAATGTCCCACGGGCATTTTGTGCTCTTTTCTTCCACCATATCTCGCATTCCAAAGGCAAAATTTAATGTCTTGTGTCATAAACATTATTTTTTTTTCAAAATACATTGATTTATTCTTTTGATGCACCCCACCAACTCTTTCCAAATGGGAATATATAATATATATATATATATATATATATATATATATATATAGGGCATGCTTGTCATTTCTACCACAAGAGGTTATAGTTTGATTTACGTATCTTGTTCCCGCACATCCTCAATCATTTATAGAAAAGAAAGCTCATTTCTTAACCATTTTAAAAATTCCAAGTGCATCTTGCTCCTGAGAAGGCCGCCATTCATCTGGTAGTAAATATTAGAGTTTTCAAAATCTTTTTGTGGGAATTCAAAATAATTTTTACCTTTTACCTATTGCTTTCCGCTTTTAAAAATGAAGCTTCTTTTCCCCTATGTGCTTGTGTTTTGTTCCATTTTCCATCATGAAAATTCATTTCAAGGGGCATGAGTATCTCTCCTCTCTAGAGACTGCTATACCTGATATTAGAGATAATGATGTCCAACATCTCGACCTCAATGATTTTTGGGCATGACTTAATTGTGAAAATCCTACTCCATTGCCCAGTTGATCAAAGAATGTGGAATAGCTCATGCTAGGGGTTTTATAATCTTTTTATAGTATGCTAACACCTTTTTGGCTTGTGACTCTTGTTTCAATCCAAGTAAAAAGGAAATCAAAGATCCCCAAGGCTAGGTAATTACCCAATTAGATGTTAAATGCATCAACACTGCCTTTAGGATCCAAGTTGTAGAAGACTCAAATGTTCTCACCAAAGCCCATGTTCAATCCTTGTTTGATCAAGAAAGTGAAAAATAAAAAGACATGGTAGCCAAATCTTGGTTTAAAACCCCAAAGAAAGGAGCCTCTAGGTTACCCAAAACTATGTACAAAATTGATTTCAAGGAGGAGCTTTCAGATATCATTACTCTTCTTGCCATAATAATGGGTCTTCCTTCAACCAATGAGTTCCATTTCTAGATGTGCCCATATTTTAATATTATCTGTGAGGGAAAACAAAGTCTAAATTGGGGGGAAATCATTTGTGACAACCTCAGTGAATAACTAGCTAATGTGCAAAGGACCAAAACTTTTCACATGACTTCTTACTTGATGTATACCATTGCAACATACAAAATATGGTTGGGTATTTCTAGTGATAGAACCTAGAGAGACAATAAAATAATTGGCATTCAATTTGGGTAATTACACCTGCATGAATTCCTTGATGCTTAGAATGTTGAAATAACTATTTCTCCTTTCAATTTCCATTATTTCAAGAAAAGAACTTGTTTCAACCTCAAGGGTTTCATTGTCAATAATTTTAGGATGTGGAGAGAATGTATGCAATATTTTAGAAAAAGATCAATACTAATGAATCAATTCTCATTGCAAATAAGATCTTTGATTATTCAAAGAACAATCTCTCAAATAAATGGGTGTATAGTGTGGATTGGAAGATTAAAGTCCTGGAAGAAGCAATTGACGAATTGAAAAATATGTTCCAGAAAGGTGAAGCCTTCAAGACTTGTGTATTGGATGAATTTTGAGACCTTCAATGCCACTTCTTCAAAGAAGACTCTATTAGTAGAAATACAATATAGGATATTAAATCGAGTTTAAAGCACTCATTAGAGAATTTTTTTCAAATATGATATCATAACTCAGAAAAGATGAATGAGGTTTGTACACAAAACTATTTTCATTGAAGAAAATAAAGTATTTTTACAAAATGCAAAATTTTGGAAAGACATGAAAGGTTGTTTAAATAGCTGGGAAAATGCAACTGCAAATACCACAATTCCCAAAGGCATGGAAATAGCTGGGGCACTTCTAAAATTCAGGCACCAAATCCTCATAACAAAGATCGTGGTAGCCTCTTCTTTGAATTTTCCTCACTGGCACTTAATCCCTTATTTTAGTTATATATATATCCATAAGTTGGCTTGTTTTGCCAATATATTTTATAATTAAAGCCAACTCATGACTTAATACTTCTTGATTAAAGTATTAATGTTTAATTAAAAGAAAGGAAACTGAAAGGCCTCTAATTGAAACCACTCAAGTGGCTATAAAATAAAATCTTTGTCATTATGAAGAGGGTTGGATTTTGATGTTTGGGATGTAAAAAAATACATAACTATTAAGAATCAATACAGAAGAATTTCTTTCTCTCCTTTTTCCTGCATTTCCTCTACTTTGTTCTTTACCTTGTGAATGTGGATTTTATATATTTGGATATGAAACTTTGTGTTCTTCCAGTTGATGTTGTGCTTAGAACTTTATGTCTACTACATATATGTCATGTATTTAGATATATATAGATTCATATGTTTCTAGAAATATCATGCATGCATAAGTAGGATTTTACTCTGCTATCTATTCATCTGAAAGTGCAACCATCCTCATTCTTGGAATCATTACTTATTCTATATATTTTTCTTTTGTATCATGAATAATCAAATATGGAGAAAGTTCCAACATCAAAATTCTCATCTAATACTAATAGTTTTTAAATTTTTAAATAAGTAGTTTTCTTGCTTGTGTGTGGAATAAGGGAACCTCTCCCATAAAGAGGAGGGACTGTTATCCCCTAAATTGTTGCTTGTATTAAAGATTCAAATTTCTATACCAATATTTTTCTTGTGCCCATCATGGGGCACATTTTGTGCATCTCATTGAAACAATCTTAAAAAAAGGACAACAAAAATAGCACACTACTCTTGGATAGAAGGTATACAAGAGGAAAAAAATCCCAGGGTATTGATGATCACGAATTTCAGTTGCTAGAACAACAAGGCTTTTACCTAACTCCAGAGAGAAGGGCTAGAGGAAAATATCTATAAGTACCCCTCCTACAAAGGATAGGAATTTTTTAACTTCAATGACATTAATATTCAAAATAAATTAAGTCCTAGTGCTCAAAATTTGGTACTAGCTAGAGTTGCAATTCCTTTATAAATTTTTTTCCCTAGAATGGCTTCCATACCTTTTCCCTAGGGCCAATAGGTTGTGCCCTTGGATCTTCCTAAACCATTACATGATTTTCCCAAAGGAAATAGAAAGAATTTTCCAAAGTTCAGAGGTGATGGAAAAGTGCATCCTAATGAGCACATCATTGCATTTATTGTTACATTTGGAGTGCTTGGATTCAAGCATGAAGATGTCTCTGTCAGGATCTTCATAGAAACACTATAGGACAATGTTGCAGATAGGTTCTATCATAACCGGATAGTGTTATCACTAGCTGGGATACTGTGATGACCCAATTAGAAAATCAATTTAAATCTACCGAGTATGCACAAACTCTTCTTGCTCATATCTCTCAGATAAATAAAGAACCATATGAGCCCATGCGAGAGTTTGTGGAAAGATTCAACAAACTGGTGAATAAAATTCTAGCAGCCACTCATCCTGTGGATCAAATTCAGAAATGTTTCTTCCTAAATACATAATTGCCAGAGGTAAGCTATGCATTAAGAAGGGATAATCTTGATACTTTGTATGTTGAATAAGGCCTCAACTAAAGGCACTAACTTTTATCAATTAGTTCAAAAGTTAGAAAATGATCTTATAGCTATTAAGAAATAACTTTCCCAAAATGTGCCTTATAAAGATATACCAAGGAGGAACTTTTAACCTCAAAACCATTTGCCTCGCTACTCAGCCTAAATTGGCAATTGAAGCTCCTCCTCTTAAAGTTTCAGTCAATGTAACCTCTGAGGTGCAAGATCTTGAAGATGAAGTTAAAGCCAAAGAGTTGGAAGAACCTAAAAATAATTTGAAGAATTTCTATAAGAGGTAGATAATTCTCAGGTTAATTTCCTTACAACATAATGGGTCAATGATGATGGTGATTATGATGAAGTGGTAGCAGAAATAAACAACGATTCATATGTTGTCATGACAAGAGAACAAATGAACAAGAAAAATGAATTGGTCCATCCTACAAAGAGATCTAAAGAGGTTCCAATCACTATTCTAGTTGTTGTAGGAGGAGATTCCCCATCCCTACCACTTGCCACTCAAAATTTAAGTAACACTAATAACCCTTCTACTTCGCTTTTCCTTGCCTAAGGCCAATGTTCCTTCAACTCCTGTGTCCAAAACTTCTTCATCTATAATAATTGGTAAGCCTAAGGCCTCTATGTCTTCAAGCATGGATTATCCTTCTACCTCGGGGCCTTTTGATATAATTGATCATATAAAAAGACCAAAATCCAAATTTCTGAAGCTGAGTTCTATCAAACTCACCCAGATGCTTTTTCCCAAGTTGTCAAGTTTGTCAAGTCCAAACCTGCCCATCATCCACCACTTCTAAAGTCTTGTTACCCACTCCTACTTCTCCACCCCCACAAAATTTGATGGCCTCCACACCTTCTACAACTGAAAAAAATAGATCCTTTTTATGTCACCTTGCTCATAGCTAGCCATAAGCTCAACAACTGTGTTATTGACTCAGGAGCATCATACAATGTGATGCCTACTAAATTTTCTCATTCCCTTGGTCTCACATTAACACAAACATTTGGTTCATGTTATTCTATGGAGAGAAAGGGGGTACCTCTTTTCGAAAGGGTCAAGGATGCTCAAGTAGCATTTGTTGTCTTCTCGACAAAAGTGGTCAAGCTACAATTTTGGTTGCAGACATTCCTCCATCATACAGTATGTTATTGAGTAGAAATTTTTGTAGAGAAGTGGGTGGAGAAATTTAGATGGATTGGTCACATGCTCTCATTCCAGTTAATGGAAAAATGAATAAGTTGTTACTTGAGAGAGAAAAAAATATATTATGTAGAAAACTGATGATCCTAAAGCACAAATTCTCTATGAGGACATTGGCCATGGTAACTATATGATCATGTCTGAAGATGAAGTAAAGGCTCCTAAGGGAGTGATTAATGATCTTAATGGTGTCTGGGTATTGGAATTTTATGGTATTTGTTCTTCGACCGAGTCTAGATCCGGAGTAGTTGTAACTCCTCCCGAAGGTAAATCTCATCCATTTTCTTATAAGCTCTAGTTTGAAAACACAAATAACATGGCTGAATATGAGGCCCTTCTCCTTGGCCTAATACTAGCAAGAGAAATGGGGATTAAGAATATTTTTGCTCGAGGAGATGTTGAACTCGTTATCAAGCAAGTTAGAGGGATATTCCAAGTAAAAAATGGAAGACTAAAGCATTATAGAAATTTGGTCTGGGATTCGATTGAATTGCTAGATGCCTTTTCTATTGAAGCCATGCCTAGAGAGAAAAATACTAGAGCTAATACTTTAGCTATCTCTGGATCTTTGATAATTCCTCACCCAAATTTTTCTCAAGATAAGTTCACAATCGAGATGATACATAGACCAAGTGTGCCAGATAATGTGAACCATTGATAGGTGTTTAATGATGATTAGCACCTGATCTCTTTTCTTGAGCTCCAAGATAATGTTAGTCAGTTGTATTTTGAAGGAAGAGAATTTTTCCATCATGTGTCTGTGTCTCATATTCAATGTCTAAAGAAGGAGTGGAGGAAGTGTCTGATAAATATTTTTAAAAATAATAAGATACCTAGAGGACTGGTAATCCTAGAAGATTTATTTGAAAAACATGATAGATATATTAAATCCAAGGTATCACATGAGGCCCATCAATCAGCTGAATATGAAAAAGTCAATATAGGGAGTGAAGAAAAGCCTAAATTGGTTAATATTGGAAAATGTTGTACTAAGGATGAAAAGAGAAGGATGATTGAATTGTTAAGAAAATATATTGATGTATTATCTTATTCGTATGATGAGATAAAATCTTTCAAACCAAGGGAGATGCAACATTATATTCCTTTGAAACTAGGAATCAAGCCATTCCACCAAAAGAAAAGGCAATATAACCCAAAAATTGCATATACAATTCACCAAGAGATTTAGAAGTTGTTAAATGCCATAATAATATTTCCTATTCATCATTCTGCTTGGATAATCAATATTGTGCCCATAAGGAAAAAGAGGGGAGAAATCTAGATTTTTGTATATTTCAAAAATTTAAATCAGACCTCCTGTAAGGATAATCATCCACTTTATATGATGGATCAAATATTGCAAGTTGTCACTGGTTTAGATATGTTTCCCATGCTTGATGGATTCTCAGGCTATAACAAAATTTAAGTGGATGTTCAAGATCAACACAAGACAACCTTCACAACTCCCTAGGGCACTTTTTCCTATAAGAGGATGCCATTTGGTCTGATCAATGCTGGTGTAACTTTTCAGAGGGAAATGGATTTGGATTTTGGTAATTTGCAATGAAATTGTATTGTGATTTACCTCGATGATTTGACCGTATTTTCTACAAAAGAGAGGATCATTTTCAACATCTTGAAGTTTTCCTTCAGAAATGTAGGGATCATAGAATTTATTTGAATCCAAAGAAATCCATTTTCGGTGTCACAAAAGGAAAATTTCTCGGCATATTGTTTCCAAAGAAGGCATCAAAATTGACCCAGAGAGAGTCCAGGCTATTTAGAAGATTCCCCTCCCAACAAGAAAGAAAGGTTTGCACTCTTTATTTGGAAAAATAATTTTCTAAGAAGATTTATCCCTGATTTTACAGAATTAACTAGGAGCATAACTCAGATGATGAAAGAGAAGCAATCCTTTTTGGACATCTGTGGTAAAGGCTGATTTCATAAATATCAAAGAATCTATTGCCGGAACCCCCTTTCTTACCTATCCCAAATTTAAGAAGTATTTCATAATCTATTTTTATGCCACCGAGAACACTTTGGCAGCTATTTTGGTGTAGAAGAATCCTAAAGGTTGTGAACTACCTATATCTTTCATGAGTTATGTTTTGAAGGCTCATGAATTAAAATATACACAAATGGAGAAGCATGTTTTTCTGTAGTGAAGGTAGTTAAGCAATTTTGTTTCTATATCCTCAATTCTCACTTAGTTGTCTTTGTGCCTGATACAAATGTCAAATCAATCCTCATGCAATAAGAGTTCAGATCAAAAAGAGGAAATTGGGTTGCAAAAGTCCAAGAGTACAATTTGGATATCATGCCAACTAAGTTGGTTCAAGGTAAAGGTCTCTATGAATTGATTGCTAATAGTGTTGGGAGTAAGACACCCAAGGAAGAAGATGATAGTATCCAAACTTTCCTTTTCTTGAGTTCAATAGATGAATGGTATGTTGACATTTCTCACTTTTTGACTTATGGGGAGTTACCAACACACTTGAATGCTAAAGAAAAGAAGATGTTAAATTATGATATGATAAATACATACTTTGGGACAATTCATTGTTCAAGAGAGGAATTGATGGAATATTTTTGAGATGTGTAGAGAGAGACCAACAAAAAATATTGTTGAGAGCTTTTCATGATCAAGCTTGTGGAGGTCATTTTTCATTTGTTTTAATAGATTACAAGATCCTCCGTGTAGGTTAATATTTGCCAACATTATTCAAGGATGCAACAAAGTGGGTCACAAAATGTGAGGCATGTCAAACCTTTATGGGCAGACCCAAATTGGCTACATTACCTCTCAAACCAGTGGTAATTGAGGAGCCATTCCAATAATGGGGGTTGGATTTCATAGGCACTCTCAATCCTAATTCCAGTGTGGGACATACACATGTTTTGATAGCCACTGACTAATTCATCAAGTGGGTAGAAGCAATTCCAGTCAAAAGAACCACTTCTGAAGTAGTATGCAATTTCATTAAGGAAAATATTCTAGTCATGTTCAAAATCCCAAACAAATTTTTTACCGATAATGCCCCAATTTATCTTCTCATGAGTTGATTTATTTCTACTATGGTTATGGAATCTCCCTAGCACACTGTTCTAATTACTATCCATAAGGGAATGGGCAAGTGGAAACAACTAACAAAAACTTGGTGACAATCATCAGAAAGCTTATGGATGAATCATAGAGAAATTGGAACAAGAAGCTTTATGATGTACTTTGGGAAAATAGGATCACACCCAAAAAAGCAATTGGAATGTTGTCATTTCAAATTGTGTTTGGAACAAAATCTAGATTACCAAGAATAGTGGAGGTTCTAACATTACAATTAATGAAATCCAACGAAGATGAAAATTTTACTAGCTCTATGGAAAAGAGGATTTTGTATCTACAAAAATTGGATGAAGATAGATTACACGTGGTGGATAGGATTTTTGCACACTAGAAAAAGGTAAAGCAAATTTTTGATAAGAAATCTAGACCCCTCGACTTCTAGGTTGGAGATATTGTCCTACTATGGGACAAATGACATGAACCTCGAGGAATTCATGGTAAGTTTGATTCTCTCTGGCTTGGTCCTTTCAAAATCAGACATTTTTCTGGTGAAAACTCTTATTACTTGAGCTATATGGATGGAACTTCCCTTCCATTTCCATATAGTGGCTAATATTTTAAGTTGTTTCAGCCCTAGGTGATTAGGTAGTGTCTTGTATAGTCTTGTATAGTTCATGTTTTTGGCCTGTGTTGTCTTTCCTTTGTCTTGTTGTCTTCTATTTTTCCTTGTTCTCATCTCTATTTCGCAATGAATTCAACATTGATCATTCAACCAAAGACTCTAAAGTTATATTTTCCTATCTTGTACTAAGTCAACTTAATCCCTAAAAAGATCCAAATGTTGTCACATACTTGAAAATGTGTGTATTTTTTCAGATTTTAATATTTTTAGGTATGATATCTCTTTCAAGGTCTTTGTTTACCCTTTGTAAAGTATGAAGGAAACAAAACTATCGCCAACAATTAGCCAATTTTGTAAGTTTTCGAGTTTGGGACTTTTTCTTTGTAGTGTAGGTATTTCAGGTTTTTGTGTCCTACATGTCCCATGTCCCTCCAGAGGCCCCCATTCCCTAATTATCCACCTTTCCCACAATGAAATGGTCTTCCTTGGTTATGTGGGAGTTTTAGCCTATTTGTGAACCCAACGTCCGTGTGCTCCCGGGTGATCGGTTCTATGCATCCTCGCAATATTCTGCAACCCTATTTCAATTTTTTTTTCTAATTCCTTGTTATACGGGCGTTTTGGGTTGGTGGAGAACTTTTGTTCGAGTGTACCAAAGGCCTTATGTGTGTATTTTTTCCAATTTAACTGATTATTACTAGGTATTAATGAATTACGAGGTTTTCACTATCCCTATCCCAAGTGCATCCCAACACGTAGTTCTCCACAAACCCACCTTTTCTCGCATTAAGATAGTTTTCCTTGTGTTGCGAAAATTTCGTTTATTGGTGTCCCAAATGTCCCATGGGCCTTTTGTGTTATTTTCTTCCACCATATCCACATTCTAAAGGCCAAATCTAATGTCTTGTGTCAAAAATATTCCATTTTTCCATAATACATTGAGTTGTTCTTTTAATGCACCCCACCAACTCTTTCTAAATGGGAATATCTATATATATAGGGAAGGATAGTTATTTCTACCATAAGAGGTTATAGTTTGGTTTCCTTATCCTTTTCCCACACCTCTTAGATGTTTCTAGCTATAAGCAAGGTCATTTCCTAACAATTTTCAAAACTTTCTAGCACATATTACTCATGAGAAGGTCACCTTTCATATGGTAGTAAAGATTAGAGTTTTCAAAAGCTTTATGTGGTAATTCAAAGTAGCTTTTTCCTTTTCCCTATTGATTTCCTGATTTCAAAAGATTATTTTCCCCCTATGCACTTGTGCTTTGTTCCATTTACCAAAGCATGAAAATTCATTTCAAGGGGCATGAGCATCTCTCCTCTCTAGAGATTGGTATACCCGATATTGGAGACAATGATGCACAACATCTCGACCTTAATGATTTTTGGGCATGAATCAACTATGAAAATCCTACTCCCATTTCCCAGTTGATTAAAGAATGTGGAATAGCTCATGCTAGGTATTTTCTCATCTCTTTCTAGTGTGTCGACACCGTTTTGGCTTGTGGCCCTTGTTTTGATCCAATTACAAAGGAAATCAAAGATCCCTAAGGTCAAGTAATTTCCCAATTGGATGTTAAATGCATCAACATTGCCTTTAGGATCCCTATTATAGAAGACTCAAATGTTCTCACCAAATCCCAAGCTCAATCCTTGTTTGATCAAGAAAGTGAAAAATACAAGCACACGATAACCAAATCTTGCTTTAAAATCCCAAAGAAAGGAGCCTTTAATTTACCAAAAACTATGTGCATAATTGATTTCAAGGAGGATATTTCATATATCTTTACTCTTCTTTCCAGAATAATGGGTCTTCCTTTAACTAATGAGTTTTATTTCTGGATGTGCCCATATTTGAATATTATCTATGAGGGAAACAAAGTCTAAATTGACGAGAAATATTTTGCGACAACCTCGGTGAACAACCACTAATGTGCAAAGGACCAAAAATTTCCACATTTATTATTTGATGTATACCATTTCAACATATAGAATATGGTCAGGGTATTTCTCATGATAGAACCTAGAGAGATAATAATAAATAACTAACATTCAATTCCAAATCACTTTGGGTAATTACACCCGTAATACTACCCTTGACGCTTAAAATGTTAAAATAACTATTTCTCCTTTCAATTTCCATTATTTCAAGAAAAGAACTTGTTTTGACCTCCGTGGATTCACTTCCAACAATTTCAGGATGTGGAGAGAATGTATGCAATATTTTAGACAAATGAGCTATAATGATGAATCAATTCTCATTGCAAAAAGTTATTTGATGATTCAAATAACAATCTCTCAAGAAATGGGTGTATAGTGTGGATTGGAAGATTAAATTCCTGGAAGAAGCAATTGATGAATTGAAAAATATGTTCCAGAAAGGTGAAGCTTTCAAGACTTGTGTACTTAATGAATTTTGAGACCTTCAATGGCACTTCTTCAAAGAAGAATCTCGAGTAGAAATAAAATATAGAATATTAAAGTAGAGTTTAAAGCACTCATCAGAGAAAACATGTTCAAATATGATATCATAACTTAGGAAAAGATGAATAAGGTCTATACACTGCGAATTGTTGTCATTGAAGTAAATAAAGGATTTGCCCCAAATGTAGAATTTTGGAAAGACATAGAAGGTTGTTTAAATAGCTAGGAAAATGCAATTACAAATACCGCAATTCCCAAAGGCATGGAAATAGCTGGGGCACTTGTAAAATTCAGGCACCAAATACTCAAAATAAATACCATGGTAGCCTCTTCTTCAAATGTTCCCTCCTGGCACATAATCCTTTCTTTTAGTTCAATATATATATAAATATCCATAAGTTGGCTTGTTTTTCCAATATATTTTGTAATTAAAGACAACTCATGACTTAATACTTCTTGATTAAAGTATTAATGTTTAATTAAAATAAAGGAAACTGAAAGGCCTCTAATTGTAACTTCCCAAGTGCCTATAAAATAAACTCTTTATCATTGTGAAGAGGGTTGGATTTTGATGTTTGGGATGTAAGAAAATACATAACTATTAAACATCAATACAAAAGAAGTTCTTTCTCTCCTTTTTCTTACATTTCCTCTACTTTGTTCTTGAATTTTTGAATGTGGATTTTATACATTTGTATATGAAAGTTTGTGTTCTTTGAGTTGATGTTTTGGTTAGAACTTTGTGTCTACTACATATATGTCATATATTTAGATATATATAGATTCATGTGTTTCTAGAAATCTCATGTATGCATAAGTAGGATTTTACTCTGTTATCTATTCATTCTAGAGTACAACCATCCTTGTTGTTTGAATCATTACTTCTTCTACATATTTTTATTTTGTATTGAGAATAATAAAATATGGAGAAATTTCCAACATTTAAATCCTCATCTAATACTGATAGTTTGTAAATTTGTAAATAAGTAGTTTTATTTCTTGTGTGTGGAATAAGGGAACCTCTCCCATAAAGAGGAGGGATTGTTGTCCCTTGAACTATTACTTGTATTAAAGATTCAAATTTCTCAACCAACATGTTATCATTATATTAGATATGTAATTCACGTAATGGGAAAGCTATTGAATTTTCACTAGATAAAGTTGTAATAAGATGTTGGCGAGGAAATTTGTTGGGTGGAAAAACTTGTGGATTCCTTTCCAATGCTCTAGGAATCTAAGTCCCTCTACTTAACCGGTGCATCTGTCATGTATGCATGCGCGAGAAAGCATGGATTTCTATGGTGGCCTTTCACTGGGGATCCAACAAGGGCACTCCAATGACCTCGCTGGAAAATGCTTGCAGCTATCTCGCAAGGGGGTAAATTTACTATGAAGGTGGGAAAGGGGAGTGAGAAAAGAGGTAGGAGAACTAATGTTATAGGTAGAAAATCAGATTCCTGCATACATTAGTTAGAAACTTCAACACATGCATTTATGAGAAGAAACAACCCTGCAAATGGATTCAAGATTTAGATAAGATCTTGCAAACTCAAAGTTTCTAAAATATCCTCATCAAAAAGGCTACAAGATCCTTATTCTTGTATTGATGCTTAAAAAAAGATTGTACATAATGTGGGAATGGAAGAAATTTGAGAATGGAGGAAGGTAAAAGAAAATTTGCTATCTCCTTTGCTTTCTCTAGGTATAATGCACTATGGAGTTTACAAAATCAATCGCCAACCCCGTAAAATGGTGTGAAGAAGCAATTAAATATATTTCAAGAAAAAATTTCAACTTCTTCTTGTTAGCAAGAAATGGTTTACAATTTTTTTAAAATCACTCAATGTCTGTTTAGATTCTTGATTCACGAAGAAATGCCAATGGCAAGAAAAACCAGACTCCTCATAATGTAGCCGTTATACTCATTTTGTAACTTTGAATTTGAACTGTTCATCTTTCCTTTGAAACTTTAAATCAAATTCATCCACGTGGGAGAAATTTACCGAGCAGCATGGAGGATGCCTTTTGTATTTTGTGACTTTATAGAGATTTGGAATTTTTTACATTTTTGCTCCGCCCTTCCGATTTTGATATAAGCCTGACACGTAGCTTCATTTGAGTGGAGACAGAGTTGTGGGTCACTTTTATAATTTTACCTTTTTTCAATGTTGGATCAAAAACAAAAATTTCTCAATTCACCTGTCTCCCCACTTTGACCTTCGATGCGGGCTTAATATTTGACTTTTTCCATAGCATGATCGGAGCTGTGGGTCACTTTATGAATTTTATCCCTTTTTACAAAAAGGATAAAAACGTAAATTACTCCACCGGCCCGCCCTAATTAGATATGTCTGCATACCCATGGATAATGGGGCCAAAATTTAATGGGGAAGAAAACACCCGTTATTCATGACCGTGGAAAAAATACAAAGAAGAAGAAAACTCCACCATTTCCCGCCCAATTTTCAAATTTCTTTCACAAACCAGTGGGATTGAAAAAATACAAGTTTCGATGATCCATAGCCATAGAAAGATTGATAATTTCATTCAAATGAGGACAATAATAAAATTTTCACACATCTAGATAGGAAAACAGAAAATTTATCAAAACGTGTAGACTTGAGAGTTTAAACAACTTCAAAGCATGAATTTCTCTATATTTTTAGACTTTCAACTTTACTTGAACATTTCTAGAGGCGTGAGCTCAAAAATTTTGAATTTGACTTAGAAAATGAGGGGTTATTTTGAGGGCAACAACAACTAGCTCTAGCTTGGGGACATGACATGGACTGAGCATAGTGAAGACATGACATGGGAATCCGAATCACAATCTCTAAACCACAATTCATTGACCAAAGGCCTTATCTATTGGGCCTTGCAGAGTCATGTATAACTTCGAGAAAGAAAGATCAGAAGAAGTAAATACACAAACACACAACGGGAAGGAAACACACAACACACAACAGAAGGGGAAAAAAAACCACACAACGAAAAGGGAAATACATCTAACAATCACCTATGGTACAAGACGGGGGACAACCCGCTTTCATTGATGATACAATTTCAAGTATTTCCCACTTTGAGGCAATTCCAGTAGCATTCCATCCAAATATGATAGAAGAAAAACATTCTCACCACAAGCTTCATGAATCTGGAATGGGCCGAGCCATAATGAATCAAACTTTCCATGGCTGCCTTTTGGTTCTCTTTTCTTGTCCCATAAGAGGATGAAGTCTCCAACTTTGAATTCTCTTGCCTTGTCCTTCTTATCAAAAATCTTCTTTACTTTTAATTGGTCCTCTTTAATGCAATCCACCACTTAGATTCTATTTTCTTCCAGCTTCTCAAGAAAGAGGATCCTCTTGTCAATGGAATCCTCAGATCGACCATCTTTTATTACCTACAGCAGCTTGAGAGCTGGCATCTCGATCGTGAGAGGAAGTTATGCTTCAATCGATACAACAGCTTTGAATAGTGACATACCTATTTCCTTCTTGGGAGTGATCTTATCCGCCCACAATGTGTCGTACAACCTTTTGTGCCAATTCCTTTGATTATCGCTTACCGGCATGGAAAATGGTCATAATGTTCTTGTTGCTTGATTCATCCTATCCATTTCCTTGTGGATAGTAGTCAAAAGAATGAGATAGGAGATTCCATAGCCATATCAAAACTCAGTCAGCTCTCTTGAAGAGAAATAGGTAGCATTATCTGCTATAATCTTTTGTGGCACTCCAAAACGGACTATGATATTCTCCTTGATGAAGTTACATACTGTTTCAGTGTTGGCTTATTTGGCTAGAATGGCTTCCACCCATTTGGTGAAGTAGTCTTTGTCTTTGTGAGTACATAGGTGTGCCCTATGCTTGAGTGAGGGTTTAGAACACCAATGAAGTCCAGCCCCCACTATTGAAATGGTTCTTCAATAACCATAGGCCTGAGTGGTAATGCAACAAGTTGTGGTCTTCCAATGAGTTTTTGGCATGCTTTGCATTTAGAAACCCAATCTTGAGTGTCTGCAAATATGGTGGCCCAATATTACCTTCCTCATAGGATCTTGTGTGTAGTGATCATTTCTGAAAAATTTCCACCACATGCTTGGTCATGGTATGATTTAAGCAACTTTTCTTGCTGCTCTTTATCTACCCAACTAAGGAAACAACCATCTAAGCCTCTTTTGTAAAGTGCATGATTTCAAATTATAAATTTAGCTACCTTCAACTTGAGTGTTCTCCTTTCCTTTTAATCAATATGGGGAGGGAATTATCCATAAGTTAGGTAATAGGCAATATCAACATACCACTCATCAATAGTAATGACAAAGATAACCCATGGGTTGTATTTTGAACAAGTTGAGCAAGCATAGTTTTCTTTGCCATATTGAACTTTGAGTGTTTCATCTTCAGCAATCAACTTGCACAAACCATTTCCCTTTACTAGATTGGAGGGTTGAATCTCCAAATCATATTCTTGAGTCTTTTCAATCCAATTTCCTCTTTTAGCTTTGGGATTCTGCAGTGTCAAGATGGACTTGATTTCACTACCAGGGACCATCACCACTATATGGGAATTGAGAATGTAAAACCTGAAGTTTTTTACAACCTTGACCACCGCATAGGCATGCTTCTCTAATTGGCTGTATTTTAGCTCATGATTTTTCAAAGGATAACTCATGAAGGCAATTGGTGCTTCCACGCCTTCATTATTTTTTTGAACAAAAACAACAGAGAGTGTATGTTCACGATGCATAACAATACATGATGAATTCTTTTTTAAAATCTGAGGTATAAGAGTTGGAGCCTTTGCAATGGATTTCTTGATATTTTCGAATGTTGTCTTCCCTTCATTGTTCCATTTGAATTTTTCTTGTGGTTTCATCATAGAAGTGATGTTCTTCGTCAACTCAAAGAAACTTAGGCACAAAACGACAAAGAAAGTTCACCTTTCAAGAATGAATGAACTCCTTTCTTGTTTGTGGGAAAGGCTAATGATTGAATGGATCTAGTCCTCTCATGATCAATGTATGCTCCATGTTTGTTCATAATGTGCCCCAATAACTTTCCTTCGTGAATCCAAAATGCACATTTTTGGATTTTGTGATATGTCATGTTTCCTACACCTTGTAAGTACCTACTCCAATTGATAGATATGATGTCCCCTCTTCTTTGAAAATACTATGAGATCATCAAGATATATGACAATACAATGTTTCAGATATTTGATGCCCAGATCCATCACCCTTTGAATGTATCTCTTGCATTGATTATGCCAAAAGGTATTCTTTTGTAGGCAAAATTTCCCCAAGGTGTTGTAAAGGCTATCTTAGTGCGATCCTCCTCTACCACTTTGATTTGATTATATCCTAGAATCCATTAGGTAATGAAAGAATTTCAGATCCAGTGATTGCTTGTAGGATTTGGTCCACGATAGGAAGAGGATAATTGTCCTTTAGTGATGCCTGGTTTAGGTTACAAAAATCTACACATATCCTTATTTCACCATTCTTCTTCTGCACCAGAAAAATTGTTAGCCACCCACATTGAATGGTGGATGGGAAAGATGATCCTTGCATTAAGCATCTTCGTTACCTCCTCCTTGATGGTATCAACAATCTTTGGGTTGTATAGCCTTTGTTTCTACCTGAAGGGCTTAACACCCTACTTCAAAGGAATTGAGTGATGCATTTCCTTTGGCTGGAAGGATTTGAGTTCATCATAAGAGTAGGCCAAGACATCTGAGTATTTCTTGAGTAATGCAACAAACCTTCTTTTTTCTTTAGGTGAGAAACATTTTCCAATATTGACCATCCTTGGCTCCTCCGGGTACCAATGTTTTCTTTATCAAAATCAGTTGGGCACCGAGAAGATTTCTTTTCTTTCTCTTGAATGAATCTGTCATGTTTTTCAAAGAGGTCTTCTAAGGAGATTGGGCCTTTGGGAATTTTGTTCCCTTTTAATTTGATTATTCCTCATCATCAATCCATTCAATTCCTTCTTTCTCTTCTTTGGGACTGCTTCTCAAAGGTGTGGATTTTCACCTCCTTCAAGAAGAGATTATTGAAATTATCCCTTTTCTCTAAAAAGTCTAGAATCAAGTTATTCATCATTGAAGACTTTCCAATTATTTGCATTATCTGGTACACTAGGCCTAAATACCATTTCAATGGTCACTTTTTCTTTACCAAAAGAAGGATGAGGTGTCACTAGGGAAGATGACACTGTAAGAGAATTATCCTTTTCATTTTGTTCCCTTGGAATAGCTTCAATGGAAAATGCATTAAAAGATTCAATGTAGTCCCACACTCTATTTTTGTAATGTCGAGTCTTGGATTCTTCACCTGATATTGTTGGCAGACTTACTTTACTACAACCTCTGCATCACCTTGGCATCTCAGTTTATTTATTCCCATGTACTATGTTGCACTCATGCCTAAGAGTAGTGCTTCATACTCTGCAGTGTTATTTGTATTATCAAATTGTAACTTGTAGGAAAATGGGTACAACTCATTGGAAGGAGAGTACAATACTACACTAGCTCCCGAACCTGCACTAGAATGACTACCATAAAATTCCATTGTCCAAATTTGATCTTCCTCTTCCTCCATGAGAAGTGGCAAGTTATCCTCTTTCCTTGATGTGAGGAAGTAGTTTCCTAGCCCACAATTTGGAAAGAGAATGTTTGCTTTTGATCATCATACTTTCATATTGTGAACTTCATCTTTCTTACTGGTAGCAACTTCTTCATCTTTCCTTTTACTAGGATAGTTATAGATGACCAATCCATTTTTATCTCTCCACCCAAGTCTCTACAGAAACTCCTACTCAATAGCATACCAAAGGATGTTGGGATGTCTGCTACCAGTATGGTTAGGAGAACCTTCTTGTCTGGAAAATCAGCTAGTGCTACCTGTGCATATTTGATTCTTCCTACTAATGGAACTTGTTTGGATTCCATTAAGTAGTAGGTGCCATTTACCTAGGTCAAGGTGAGGCCTAGAGAATTTGCAACTTTGGCTGGCATCACATTGTCTAAGGCTCCAGAATCTATGATACAATTATTTAGTTGGAATCCTTTAATGAGGAGTGACAGGTAGAAAGGTTCAACCCTGTTGGTTTTGTAGGCACTCGTGGCTATTATGTATTTTTGGAAGGTGGTGTGGATGGTGTGGGTAGTAAGCCTTTAGAATTAGGACTCGAGGATATAGGGTTACCACCACAAACTATATTAATGAACCTATCAAACTGGGTAGGGTGTGTTTGTAGGTATTCTATTTCTAATAGTTGGTCTTTGGTTTTGCTTGCATGTTCCAAAAATTCAAATGGGGTAATGGTGAGTGAGGAAGAGGTTCTAGAAATGGAGGAATATTTACTTGGAAGAGGCTTTGTTACTTTGGGTGTTGAATTCTCCTTTTCGGGTGTAGCAATTGGCTTAGAAGGGGGTGAGGGTGTAGCTTTTGATTGAACCTTAGATGTTTTTATAGGAACAACATTTAAAGGAGAATTGTTCTTAGCAAATTTTGAGCTAGGAGAAGAATTAGATGACTTACTTGGCATAGTAGCATGATCCCTAACAACTAGTGAGTCTAGTTTTTCTTTGGCCGACTCCATAGAAGGTGGTAATGGTGATCCTTTGCTGATGATTTTATTTTGTGTGATCTTTGGGAGAATATTCTTTATTCTTCTTATCCTTTACCACAAATGCTGAGGATATAACACATTTCCTAGATTGTGCAGAGAAAATAGACATAAGAAACTTAGAGCTTCTTTAAGATGACGAGGAGGTGGGGAAATCCTTGGCCTATCTCGAGGGTTTGGTTTCCTTGAACCATTCCATATTGTGATCTCGAGATAGCTACTTCTTCAAGGTAACCAAGTCATTTTCCATTTTTTTGGAACATCGATATGTGGTGACAGAGTTTGAATTTTGACCCTTTGTTTTCCATCAGGGGCCTTTCACCTTTTCTCGACAAGATTAGATCATCATTGGTTTCTATTACATGGTCTTGAAATTCCCTTAATGTTCTTGGTTGGGTTCTCGTTAGTGAAAATTATAAGCACCCCTAAATTGACCCTCATATCTCGCTCGTAGACAAATGGTCAATTCGGTGCGAATGCACAATATGGAGTTTTCCTTAAGTGTGGACCTTGAAGTTGGGAAAATCTCCAGATTGAGGTTGGTTCCTACTCCTTTGTTTCTCCTCTATTTAGGTGTGCATGCAATTTTGTAGAGGTTCCGATTCAAAATCGTACTCTAAATTCAAAGATGACAGAGTTAAGAGAAAACATGGAAATGGAAACAAAACTAAGAAAAAAATAGGGTGGTGATGCACCAAAGGAGTGTTGAATTCTTGCTTTACAAATTATACATGATCATCATAAGAATGCAACACAAAACATGCACAAATTTCCAAAATATAATGAAAGATCAGAGGACAATAATAAACGCATGAGAGGATTGAAAAATTAATCACAGAACATACATTATCATTCCCAAGTTTAATACAATGCATTACAATGGCAAGGAGGCAAAAATATGTGTTGCAGCCGTATGAGAGGTCTAAAACTCCACAAATCCACTTGCTAAGGAGAAAAGGGGAGCCTGCAAGAGAAAAACATCCAACAAAACAAAGGATCGAATCCTTTCCATTTATAGCTAAAGAAAAGAGAGAGAAAATAGAAAAAGAAGTAAATCAGATCTTCTAATTCAACAATCTAGCATTAATCCCTTTCAAATCAGCCTGCAAACCCATCAAATTGATATCTATGTTCTGTTTTGCATGTTGGAGGAAGAAGTGATGGATTTTAGCAGAACACGTCTCTCCAAGCAATCTGATCTTGGATTATTGGTGTGAGAAGACATTTTAGGGTTTTTTCCCATCAAATTGAGTTGATTCCTCATCCTTGGCTTGTGGGATAAGGCAACCATGACGGATTGAGCAAAAATGAATCATTTGAAGGAATCGTTCGCATTAAAGGCATGAAAGACATTTCTAGATTTTTCTTCCTCAAAACCTATAAAAATAAAAATAAAAATTATGCCTTCAATGCATAGAGGAGATCAAGATCTTTCCAACGAGTCTAATTTTTCCCAAATCTGATCTCTCCTGATCGAAAGATATACTCATCTCAAGATTTGGGAAAAAATTATTAGGGCATAAATTCATGCACAAGTTTCAAGGCACAAATTAGGTCAAAAATGGAAGTGGATCAGATTTGAAAATGGGTCCATGGGCCCAAATTTTACCTTTTTCCCTTTTAGAAAAATTCCCCAAAAATCTCCATGACCCCACTGCTTTGCCGAGACACGTGGAACCTTTTGGTTCATCTGCGGGCTTCGTAATAACATTCTACTCCTTTTGCACAATTGGAAAATTTTCCCAAAATACTCCACGCCTCTACCACTCCATCGCTGATGTGGACACATGGCACCATATGATTGCTTCAATGGGACCATGGGCTCATTTCTTACCTTCAACCTTTTTGACCAAAAAGGCAAAAACTTTAACTTTCCTTCACCCCCTTGGCGTTGCCGATGTAGACTTGAAACATGGCGCCATCCTATTGGTGCGAGGCCTTAACCAATTTTGTTTCCTTTTCCTTTGCATGGAATCGCTCGTGAAACCTTTCCTTTGAGTTTTTTTCCCAAAAGGGCTAAGTGCCAAGTTTTCCTCCACACCTCTGCCAATGCACTTCCTTCCCCTTCGTGGGCCTGATGGGCCGCTTCGTGACTTTTGTGCTTTTATCCCAAAAAGTGCTAAGTATTAATTTCTTCCTCCTCTCCACCAATCCAGACACATGGTATCATTTCATCAAGCATGGGCCTGCTTGGGAAAATTTCCCCTTTAAACTCACAATTGAGCCGATAAGGAGCTAGGAGGACTTCCTTACCTTTCTCGGAAAGGGGAGAAAATTATCTATCTGATGAAGCAATACCCAAAAATTTTGAGTGCCTGAAATGTGTAAAAATTTGACTGAGGCACAAAAGGAAGCTAGTTAACCCAAAATAAGAGGGAGCTTATTTTGGTTAACAATTTGGTGACTCTCAGGGGTCATCTTCCTGCTAGATGAATGATTAGTGGCCTTTGAAGCATCCATTGGGCATGGATTCAAGCCTAATAAAAAAATTGATCTGAACTATGAAAATATGACCTCTGAGCCACTTGGAAACCCACTGAAACTTGGATTTGATCTTCACCAAAAGCCACTGAAATGGACTGTGCAAGAGCAACCAAAACAGCACCAAACAACTATGTACAAAATTGGAAATCATACATACCCCAAGTGGGATATGCAGAGTGTGCACAAGCACTTCTTCTACTGAAAGAAAACCTACCTACACTACTCTAATTGGAAGCAAAGGTAAGCTAAACAAACCCTGCAACTGGTTGTGTAAAATAGCTTCCCTTCTTCAAAATTGGCAGCCATAAAAATGATTTGGAGCTGATCATGGCTGGTTGAATGAGTGGAAAATCAACAAGAAGTTATTCTTCTACCCAAATCAAAAAGGTATCAGCTGAAAACAAATTGAATACCTCTTTTAGTTACTCTATATTTGGAATGAAGAGGTATGGCATCTAGTCCTTGGTGCTTTGCATATCATCCTCATCTTAGGAATTAGAGAACAAATATACGGAAATAATTCCTTAAACCACAACAAAGAGGAAACTATATAGTAGAATTATACTTGCAGAAATATAATAAAGATAAATAAATAATGCACAAAATAAGATAAGACAAGATTTAACGTGGTTCACCCAATGTGGGCTACGTCCACCAAGAAATTTCTCGATTTTATTATCAACAAGAGTAAAACAACTCTCATAGTCTTCTCTCGCTTATGAACCCACAACAAATTTCCAAAGATGTTAAACCGCAATTGACACCCACTTGCTTAACCTTGATCACTCTTGATCACTAAGACTCAAGATATCTTGAAAACTCAAGATACCTTCAAGATACCCTAACACCTCTATTTATAGGATTACATTACTTTTAAGAAGTCCTAAATCCAACCCTATAAGTTTTAAAGTCACGACCTTTCAACTTCCCACGGCTGGAAAAATAGTCCACGACGTTAACACCAATTAACATCATAGGGATGACAAAACAATGACACAACAACATCACAATAGACCATTGAAGAATGCTCCTGAAGTCTCCAAACTTAACCGTTCAAGCTCCAACACTTTAACACTGATTAGAGAAGACCAAAAATAGGCTCCACACCCTAACAATCTCTCACTTAGAGATTATTTCCATTGAGCAAAGTTCTTAACCCTTCATTATCAACCATGAAGGCCAATCAAAGTTGAACACAACTTTAATTTCTCCTTGTGATTGTCTTGGTCATCATATCCATAGGATTCTCGACTGGTATAAATATTTTCCAGCTTTTAACTTATCTTCTTCCAAAGCTACCTCGATGAAATGATATCTCAAATTGAATGTGCTTCATCATAGAGTGGAAAGTGAAGTTCTTCGCCAAATGAATAACGCTCTGACTATCACTATGTAGTCTCCCAACTTCCTGCTTGTGACCCAACTCATCAAGTAACTACTGTAGCCAAATCATCTCCTTGCTTGCCTCTCGTGGCAACAACATACTCACCTTTGTGGTTAACATAGCCATAACCTTTTGTGAACCATGAAATCAAACTCACTGTTGTATCACCATCTATAAATACATAACTCGTCATACTCCTCATATTGTCCAAATCTCTTGCCATGTCCAAATCTACATAGCCACGTAATGTAGTGTCCAATCCACCAAAACACAATGTTGCTCCCATGGTCCCTCTCAAATAAAGGATCCACTTTACTGCTTGCAAGTGCTCTTTACCTAGATCACTCATAAACCTTCTCACTACTCCCACTGCATGGGAAATGTTAGGCCTAGTGCATACCATAGCATACATCAAGCTACCAACTGCTGATGAGTATGGTACCCTGGACATCTAGATTCTATCCTCCTCAGTCTTGGGACTCTACTCCTTTGATAATTTAAAGTGACTTGCCAAAGGAGTACTAACCAGTTTAGCATCCCGCATACAAAACCTCTCCAAGACCTTCTTTATGTACTCTTCTTGAGATAATACCAGCTTCGCTCTCCTTCCTGCTCTCGAGTTATTCTGCATATGAAGGATTTTTTTTTGCTGCTCACAAATCCTTCATAAAGCAAAGGAGTCACCTAGCTACTTCTTGACTACCTTTATTTCCTACATGTTCTTCACTGCAAACAAGTATATCATCTACATATAGGCACAAATAATATAAATACCATCAAGAAACTTTTTGATGTACACGCAATAGTCCGAGTGATACCTGAGTAACCCCGCTCTCCCGCATAAAATCACAAACTTCATGTACCACTACCGTGGAGCTTGTTTCTGGCCATACAAGCTCTTCTTCAATTTGCACACTAACCTCTCCTTCCCTTTGACCTCATAACCCTATGGCTAATGCATGTACAATTCCTCCTCCAACTCACCATGAAGGAATGCATTCTTCACATCCAACTATTCTAAGTGCAGGTCTTCTACTACAACTAAAACAAGAATAGTCCTAATAGAAGCCATTTGAAAAAATTTCATCAAAGTCTATACCTTTCTTCTCAGACAAATACCTTAGCCACCAACCGGGCCTTGTATCATTTCATGCCTCCATCTTCCTCTTTGATTCTATACACCCACTTGTTCTGTAATGCTCTCTTTCCCTCAGGTAGCTCCACCAAATCCCAAGTCTAGTTTTCCATAAGAGATCTATGCTCTTCATCTATGGCATGCTCCCACTTCTTCCTGGCATCCACCTACACTTCTTCCTCAAAGCACTCTGGCTCTTCACTGTTAGTGAGCAACAAATAATTCAAAGATGGAGTAAATAATTTAGGTTCCCTTCTTACCCTAGAAGACCTTCTCACCTTAGGAGTTTGGGGTTCCTAATGAGTAGGTACCTGAACTGTTACCGAACCCCTCCGCCCGACACCTTGTTGTCTGTAATGTCCTCTAACACTGTGTATTATTTATTTGATTCCTCTTTTTATTCCTGCAACTGATCTTTATACATGAATTTTTCATTAAAGACAATATCTCTAGACCGAAATATTTTCTTGTCTTTAAGAATCCAAACACGGAAACCAAAATCATCTTCACCATATCCAACAAAGGTGCATTTCTCAGACTTAGCCTCTAACTTGGTCCTATCATCTTTATGAACGTGAACAAATACCTCACATCCAAATACTCTAAGAAATGAGTAATCAATTTTCTTACCAGACCAAGCCTCCTCAGGTATACCTCCATCCAAAGCCATAGAGGGTCCTCTGTTAATCAGATAAACAATTGTGCTTACTACTTCCACCCAAAACATGAGTGGCAGCCCCGCATGTAACCTCATGCACCTAGCATGCTCCATGATTGTCCTGTTCATTCTCTCTGACACTCCATTTTCCTGTGGAGTATTTGGAACCGTTCTTTTCCTACGGATCCCATTTACCGAACAATAATCAAGAAATTCATTGCTACAATATTCCCCTCCATTATCCGACTTGAGACATTTCAACTTGAGACCTGTTTCATTCTCAACCAAGGCTTTCCATCTTTTGAAAGTTTCAAACACATCGATTTATTTCTAATGCAATATACCCAAACTTTTCTAGTTGCATCATCAATGAAAGTGATGTAATAACATGAACCACCAATAGAGTTTACCTTAGCTAGCCCCCATACATCTGTATGCACTAACTCCAACTTACCCTCCTTCCTGGTAGGTCCAACCTTGAGGAATCTCAACTTCTGTTTCCCATAAACACAATCCTCACAAAGTCCAAATCTAACTCCTTTAATCTGAGAAACCTTTCCTTTATAATGTGCATTCCCTTATGAATCATATGACCGAGTCTCTAGTGCCAAAAGGTGCATCTCCATCTCAGTAATAACTAAATTGCAATAATCAGCACCACTGGTTAAATACAAAGTACTAGTTTTCTTACCTCTTGCAACCACAAGAGATCCCTTGGTAACCTTCCAAGAATCCACTATAAAACTAATTGTACAACCATCACTACCCAACTATCCCGCTGATATCAAGTTCTACCTCAACTTAGGCACATGCCTAATGTCCTTAAGTAGCCATGTGTTCCCATTCTACATTTTCACCTGAACACAACCTTTCCCTACTATGTTGCATGGTTCATCATCACCAAGATATACATGTCCAAAATCACCTTGAACAAAATTAGTAAAGTAATGTCTATGTGGGGTGGCATGGAAAGAATCCCCTGAATCTAACACCCAAGATTCAGCAATATTATCTAAAGAAAGAATTAAGGCATCCTGACAAACATCACCTACTACCAAATTTACCTCTTTAGTTTCCTCCTCCTTTTTCTTCTTATCCCAAAGAGCCCAACAATATTTCTTAGCATGACCAACCTTCCCACAATGCCAACATTCTAACTTACTCTTGGACTTTGACCTTTTGTGATCATTCAAATTCCCATGGTTACCTTTCCCTTTGATCTTTTTATCCCTCTACTCTCCACCATCAAAGCATTTCTAGAAGTAAAGAATATCTCGTGCTCTTCCTTCACATTTCCTCACTTAGATCACACCTATTACATCCTCAAACTTTTGATTTGAATTATTAGAGACTCGAATTACTTACACACCATAACCAAGTTGTCCCATCTATCTGGTAAGGAGCAAAAATCAACAAAGCCCTGACCTCATCATCAAAGTCAACATTTACCGAGTTTAACATACTCACAACCATATTAAATTCATTCAAATGATTAGAAATAGAACCATTCTCAAAAATATTCATATTAAATAAATTTTTCATCAAAAATATTTTACTAGAGGTAGAGGGTTTATCATATAACTTCCCCAACGCACTCATGAGACCTTCCGTGGTCTTCTCCTGCGATATGTTGAAAGAAACCAAAGATGCAAGGCATAAAATTCCCCCAAGTGCTTTTCTATTCAGTAACTCCCAATCCTCATCCGATATGGCTCTAGGTTTCTTTGCTTTTCTAGCCAAAGGAACATGGAGGTCCTTCTGATATAAGTAATCCTCCATTTGCATCTTCCACAAACCAAAGTTCTACCCATTGAACTTCTCAACCCTCAATCTTCCCTCATCTTCCATAGCTCCCACTCAAGCTAAACTTTCCCTATGATTTACAACTTCAGCAAAAAAACCACCAAAGCTTTGATACTAATTGTTAGGAATTAGAGAACAAATATGTGGAAACAATTCCTCAAACCACAACAGTAGGAAACTATATAGCAGAATTATACTTGCATAAATATAACAACATAAATAAATAATGCACAAAAGAAGACAAGAAAAGATTTAACGTGGTTCACCCAATGTGGGCTACGTCCACCAAGAAATTTCTCATATTTTATTATCAACAAGAGTAAAACAACTCTCACATTCTTCTCTCAGTTATGAACTCACAACAAAATTCCAAAGATGCTAAACCATAATTGACACTCAATTGCTTAACCTTGATCACTCTTGATCACCTCTTGATCACTAAGACTCAAGACCTCTTAAACACTCAAGATATCTTCAAGATACCCTAACACCTCTATTTATAGGATTACAATCCTTTTAAGAAGTCCTAAATCTGACCCTAGAATTTTGAAAGTCGCGACCTTTCAACTTCCCATGGCTGAAAAATAGTCACGATGTTAATAGCATATTAACAACAACGACACAACAACGACACAACAACGTCACATCAGATGACTGCATAATGCTCCTAAAGTCTCCAAAATTAACCGTTCGAGCTCCAACACTTAAACACTGATTGGAGAAGACCAAAAACATGCTCCACGGCCCAACACCTCATGCCCTAAAATGGACATGACTGGTTTTGGTTTCTCCTTTAGTTCTAATGAAGCCAAGTACCGATTGGGCATGGTTTGATCCTTTGATGTTCCCATTTCTATGAAATTGGATTCTTCTTGTGGACCTTCTTGGGTGAATGGTGTGGAAGGAATGGTGGAACTTTTTTGCTCTTTCTCTTCTTCCTCCAATGAAGAACATGGAAGATTTAAATCTCCCAAACTTGATTCCAAAGAGCTGCTATAAGATGTAGGTTGCTGTAAATGAATGCTCTCCTTCATGGTAGCAGGTTCTTGTGTTTGGAAGATGGATGATGAAGGAGAAAACAATGTGATTTCAACTAGTTCCTCTCCATCAAAATAGTCCTCCAAATCAAATAGATAAACTGCCTCATTGTTGTCCTGCTGCAAATGTTCAACTTCTTCCATGGTGTTCTTTTGATTTGCAACTTGATCACCATGGTTATCTTCATTCTCAAATGTGAAGTTTGAAAGATCAAACTCTTCTTCAATGTTGGAGCTTAAAGAGATTGAAGTAGAAGAAAGAACTCAAGGTTCTTCTATAGCCTATTTTGTGCTTGAATCTTTTGATCTGCATTTCTCTCCTTCACACATTGGAATGTGCTCATCTTCTTTTGGATTTGGAGCAGCTCGCTTCTCTCCTTCCATGGCTGATTGTGAAACTTCAATTGGATCAGAATTCTTTTCAAACAACGTGCCAACATAGACACTACATTCGACAAACTGATTTTTGATCTCGCTTCTTCTTTTTCTCTTCTCGCTGCAACAAAATTAGTCCTAATCACCATTGACTCTTCATCTTTGGCCTCCTCTATAGGCTTCACCAAAGAAAGGAATTTTCTCAATCCCATATCTAAGAACCAATCTTACTAAGCTCTTAATCATTCCTTCTTTGCTTGGTTCTTCTTTTTGTTGTCCTTTATGACTGATTTTCTAATTTTCATTTTCCCAACATGGATTTGGGAAGGCAAGAGAAGGAGTGGGTTGGGATTCAACCATTTTTTCATTTGTTTGTGGTGGTGGAAGAGATGAAAATTCTTGTTTCCTTGGAGTGGAAGGTATTTCTTTTAGCTTTTGTGGAGGGGGTGACTATTTGGAAGGGAAAAGGACAAAAGAATTGAGATGAGGTGGAAGACTAGGGGATGGAGAAATGAAATTAACTTTTGGGACAGCAAATGGGAAGCTTGAAACTTAACACTACTGAAATGGTAAAGCTTGAGAGGGTGAAAAATAAAGACAAGGAGTTGTTGAATGACTTACCCATTGACAAGGTTGATTCAGACTTTTCTCATATGCTTCCATCTCCTCAATCCATTGTGCAAGTTGAGGCAACATTTCAACCATGAAGTCAAGCTTCTCTTGAGGTTGTAATGCCTTGGAAAAGGTCCCACCCATGGACAAGGTGCCCTACAACCGATTCCAAATGCTTTCATTTGTGCTTGAGCCCTGGATTGCACCATGTTTTCCTCCATCTTTTGGATCTTATCCAACAAATCTACATTTTCTTCTTGATCACCCTCACAATCTGTGTACCCTTGTGCTTGACAAGCTTCACAGTACCAAACTAATTTTGACATTGCTCATATGGATATGCATACTATTTTTGAACTTTTCCACAATGTTGATCCGGAGGATTTGGAGAATGCGTTGAGAGGTGTGAAACATTGTTGCTATTGTAACAAATGCAAATTCCATGGGGAAAATGAAATCATGATTGCATAGCTTCATGGAGTGAAAGATGAATGAAAGAGATTGAGGGAAAAATGAAATGGAAAATGAATGGAAGGAAGGTATGCAACTTCAGAGATGAGTTTTTGATCATATGAAGTCACCAGATATGTTTGCAAGTGCCTCCAAAAGTAGAAATTTTTAACAGGAACACATCAACCTACAAAAATGAAGTGGAAGACCTCTTGGTCCCACCCGGCATGCCAAAACTGTTAGTGCAAATTCACAGCACCCCCAAATCGACCCTCAAATCTACTATAGACAAATGGTCAATTTGGTGTGAATACACATCATGGAATTTTCGCTAAGTGTGGGACCTTGCAAGTTGGGAAAACTCTCCAAATTGAGGTTGGTTCCTACTCCTCTGTTTAGGTGTATGCATGAAATTTTTGTAGAGGTTCCGATTCAAAATCCTACTCTAAATTCCAAGGAGACAGATTTGAGAGAAAACATGGAAATGGAAATAAAACTAATCAAAAATAGGGCTGGTGATGCACCAAAGGAGTGTTGAACTTCTTGCTTTGCAAAGTAGACACAGATCATAAGAATGCAACACAAAGCATGCACAGATTGCCAAAATATAATGAAAGATCGAGAACAATAATAAACACATGAGAGGATTGGAAAATCAATCATAGAACATATATTATCATTCCCAAGTTTAATACAATGCATTACAATGGCAATGAGGCAATAAGGCAAAAATATGTGTTACATCCTATATAAGAGGTCTCCGAAACTCCACGAATCCACTTGCTAAGGAGAAAAGTGGAGCCTGCAAGAGAAAAATGTCCAAAAAAAAAAGATCGAATCCTTTCCATTTATAGCTAAAGCAAGGAGAGAGAAAAATAGAAAAAGAAGCAAATCAGATCTTCTAATTCAACAATCTGCCATTAATCCCTTTCAAATCAGCCTGTAAACCCATCAAATTGATTCCTCTATTCTTGTTTTGTGTGTTGGAGGAAAAATTGATGGATTTTAGCAAAATATGTCTCTCTAAGCAATCTAATCTTGGATTAATGGTGTGAGAAGACATTTTATTGTTTTTTCCCATCAAATCTAGTTTATTCCTCATCTTTAGCGTGTGGTAGAAGGAAACCATAAGATTGAGAAAAAACAACTCATTCAAAACAATCTGGTTCACATTAAAGGCATGAAAGACGTTTCTAGATTTTACTTCCTTGAAACCTGTAAAAAAATGATGTTTTTATGCGTCCAATGCATAGAGGAGATCAAGATCTTTCCAACGACTCTAATTTTTCTCAAATCTGATCTCTGGATCGAAAGATATGCTCATCTAAAGATTTAGGGAAAAATCAAGGCATAAATTCAAGCACAAATTTTAAGGCGTGAATTAGGTCAAAAATGGCGGCAGATCAGATTTGAAAAAGGGTCCACGAGCCAAAATTTTATCTTTTTCCCTTTTGGAAAAATTCCCCAAAAATCTCCGCGCAGCCCCGCCACTCGAGACACGTGACACCTTTTGTTCTGCTCATGGGCTTCGAATAACAATTTACCCCTTTTGTGCAATTATAAATTTTTCCCAAAATCCTTCACACCTCCGCCACTCTACCACTGATGTGGACACGTGGCACCATCTCGATTTCTCGATGGGACTGCGGGCTCATTTCTTGCCTTCAACCTATTTGACCAAAAAGGAAAAAACTTCAACTTTCCTCCAACCCCCGCCTCGCACCGCCGACGTAGACTTGACACGTGTCACCATCATGTTGTTGCAAGGCCTTAACCAATTTTGTTTCCTTTTCCATTTTGGGCTCACAGGTGAAACTTTTCCTTTAATTTTTTTCCCCAAAAGGGCTAAGTGCCAAGTTTTCCTTTGCGCCTCTGCCAATGCACTTCCTTCCCTCTCGTGGGCCTATGGGACACTTTGTGACTTTTGTGCTTTTAGCCCAAAAAGTGCTAAGCCTTAATTTCTTACTCCACTCTACCAGGTTGGGACATGTGGGATCGTTTCATTGGCTACAGGCCTGCCTTGGGAAAATTTCCCCTCCAAACTCTACCGAGCCATAACTCAAAAAGTACAAGGAGTTAGGAGGACTTCCTTACCTTTCTGGAAAGGGGAGAAAATTCTCTATCTGATGAAGCAATACCTAGAAAATTTTAGAGTTATTGATATGTGTAAAAGTTTTACCGAGGCATAAAGGAAGATAGTTAACCCAAAGTAAGAGGGAGCTTATTTTGGTTAACTAATGTTCTTCTAAGGAAGAAACCGACTTCTACTTGTGAAAGCACTCGATGAAGAATCTCTTCAAATTATTTTCAAGAGACACCATATCTTCAGCGATTCTTATTATAACTCGTTATATCTTTCTATGAAGTCCCTCATTGACTCAGAGGTTTCTTTCTTCATTTGTATCAATTGGACCAGAAGATCCTGACAATCTTCTGTGCTCTTGAACCTATGTTCGAATGCACTTCTTATATCCTCCCAATAGGTGACAGACCTTGGTGGTAGCATGTAGAACCATTCGACAACTTTCTCTTGAAGTGACTCCACAAAGATTTAGACTTGACACATCTTCATCCTCAACACCCAACACACCGCAAGTAGTGATAAATTTTGCTACATGCTCTTCAGGGAGTTGAGAACCATCCCCTCTGAATTTTGGTAAGTTTTTTCTTGAGCCTCTCAGTAGCTCATGGAGTGGTTGAGCAAGAGCCAGTGGACCAGTGTTTCCTCACCATGGTACATTAGGTCTATGGGCCTCACGATGACGTTCACGCTCATGGTCATGATCCCTCATTCTATTTTTTTCTACCTTCTAACCTTGCTAAGGTTGCAGCTTTCTGCTTGCTACTCTTTCATCTACCTCACCAAGTCTCTCGATTTCTTTGAGTTGAGCTCTTATTTATTCTTCGGCTCTTTCCTCTCTTTCTCTATCTTCTTCTTTAGTATTCACATCAGTGAAGTCTACAAGGTTCTCATTGATGTATGAAAATTCACTATCCAAAGGATTGGCAACACTTAGGTTCCCAACGTGATCTAGTTACTTGAAAAGGAATCCTATGGATTCCGAGTAGCTCTTGTCTCCTTTGAAGTTCCTCAAAAATGGGATCAGTTTGTCCTCCTTGTCTCTGTTTTCGGTGAATCTTCTATCCGCCAACTTGAAAATATATGCTCTTCTTTGCGGTGCTGGAATTTGTTTTTACCTCTCCAATTCAGTAGTGCGTTCTTCTTCAAGGTCCATAATTCTCGTGGAAATGAAGTAGTGATTGGCACTTTGTCTATCATCCATAATTCTATTGTGTCCATAATTATTATTTTATTTGGAAGAGCAATTTGGGTCTTTCAATAGGAGGGTTTCCCATAATAGCCATGATTTGAATCCATGTGGCTCATATAGCCATTCAAATTCCAAAAAAATTCTCTTTTTTGAATTTTGAATTTTCTGACCTTGCGGTCGCATTCAGGTGTAGATGTTGTTAAATCTTCCCCATGGTGGGCACCAAAAATTGTTGGCGAGGAAATTTTCGGTGGACAAACTTGTAGATTCCTTGCCAACGCTATGGGAATCTAAGTCCCTCTACTTAACTAGTGCAACTACCATGTATGCATGCATGAGAAAGCATGGATTTTTGTGGTGGCCTTTCAATTAGGGATCTAACAAGGGCACTCCACCAACCCTACAGAAAATTCTTGTAGTTATCTACAAGGGGGAAATTTTCTATGAAGGTGGGAAAGGGAGTGAGAAAAGAGGTAGGAGAACTAATGTTGTAGGTAGAAAATCAGATTCCTGCACACATTAGTTAGAAACTTTAACACATGCATTTATGAGAAGAAACAACCCTACAAATGGCAACAAGACAAGATAATATTGTGAACTTAAAGTTTCTAAAATATCCTCATCAAAAAGGCTACAAAATCCTTCTTGTATTGATGCTTAAATAAAGATTGTACATAATGTGGGAATGGAAGAAATTTGAGAATGGAGGAAGCTAGAAGAAAATTGGCTATCTCCTTTTCTTTCTCTAGGTACAATGCACTATGGAGTTTACAAGATCAATCACCAATCCCGTATAATGGCGTGAAGAAGCCATTAAATATCTTGCAAGAAATAGTTACAACTTCTTCTTGTTAGCAAGAAACAGTGTACAATTTTTTTAATCATTTACGGTCGTTCAGATTATTGATTTGTGAAGAAACGCCTATGGTGAAAAAAACTAGACTCTTCATAATGTAGCCATTACACTCATTTTGTAACTTTGAGTTTGAACTATTCATCTTGCCTTTGAAACTTTAAATTAGATCCATGAACGTGGGAGAAATTTACTGGAGTGGGTGTTGAGGATGCCTTTTGCATTTTGTGACTTTATAGAGATTTGACATTTTTTACATTTTTGGTCCGCCCTTCCACTTTTGATATAATCCTGACACGTGGATTCACTTGAGTGGAGTCAAAGTCATGGGTCACTTTTATAATTTTATCTTTTTTAATGTGGGCTCAAAAACACAAATTACTCTACCAGCCTGCCTCCTTGTTTTGACCTTTGATGCGGGCTTAATATTTGACATTTTCCATAGCATGATCGAGGCTGTGGGTCACTTTATGATTTTTAGACCTTTTTACAAAAAGGCTAAGAAACAAAATTACTCCATCGGCCTACCTCCAATTAGATATGTCAACATAACCATGGATAATGGGGCCAAAATTTGAGGGGGAAGAAAATGCTCGTCATTCACGACTGTGGAAAAATGCAGAGAAGAAGAAAACTCCACCATTTCGTGCCCGATTTTTAAATTTATTTCACGAACAAAGGGATTGAAAAAAATACAAGGTTCGCAATCCATGGCCATATAAAGATTAACAATTTCATTCAAGTGGGGACAACAATAAAATTTTCACGTGTCTAGACAGGAAAATGGAAAATTTAACAAAATGTGCAAACTAGAGAGTTTAAACAACTTCAAAGCATGAATTTCTCTATCTTTTCAAACTTCCAACTTTACTTGAACACTTCTGGAGGGTGTGAGCTCAAAATTTTGAATTGTACTTAGAAAATGATGGGGGTATTTTGAGGGCGACCACATAAGAGAACTAAATGTGTTTCACATAATTGTTTTAGAAAATGAAATAGATAAGTTAAAGGGCCAAGGAGGAATACCTATTATTATATTGGTCAAAGGTTGAGTGAACATGTTTATGATTTCCAATCCAAGATGATTGTGTGATATTCCTTTTGGCTAGGAGGAACTACCTGTAATACAAAGCAAGACCACAAGATACAATTAATAGAAAACTTTAGTGTACTTCCTAGCGTGAGCTAAATCTAGGAAGTGTGATACTTCCTTGATGGTTGTCAATCCACTAATATATAACTCAATATAAATTGACTGAACATGTAAATAAAAGAAACTAATGCTAGTGTTTTGATTTAGGTGTCTCAGACTACTATCAATGTCAATCCAATTAAATACTTGATACTAAACTCGGTGAAGGTTTGGGGTTAGGTTGTAGGATGCGCAGGGTGGTCTAAGTGTCACGTAAAAGGTTTGGGTAAGATTTGGAAAATTTTGTGTTAAATTTGCGTGATCGTGAAGCTTTCTAGTATAAGGAAATTTTACTGGGCATGTAGACCGATGTCACTGTCGGGGTGGCAATGTTAGTAAAGGTATGAACGATGATGGTTTAGGATGATTGATATAGGTTAATGTGGGAAATGGAAGAATTCCAAAAATGGGTGTCTAGGATCTCTTCGTGTCTCGCACAAAGAGTTGGGAAGGTTTGTTGTGGGGTCAGATGGGGTATCGTGTTTGGTGAGGTTTTGTGAAGTCTTGGGGAGGTTCTCGGTGAAATTTGTGATGAAGACATAGTGACCGATGTCGGTCTCGGTGAGTGATTCCAGAAGAGGAGAAACCAAGATGGTTAAGGTGATCAGCGTCCAATGTAGGGATGAAATGGTGGTAATTAAATAAAAGTGGTTTTAGACTTCTTTTTGATTGCACAGAGAATGAAGCGAGGATCGTTGGGTTCGTAATAATGTCGGGAAGTATCAAGAATGCCTGAGGCTAGTGTACGGAGTCTCGGAAGGTTGTGGGTGGTTGGATGGGTAGAATTGTAAGAAGGTGGGGATGGAGGAATGTAGGGAGGAATAAGATACAATAACAAAAGATAATGAACCCACACTTTAAGCAAGTACATAATGATGAAAATCAAATACACTTACTTATTTTTTCAGGTTTGGTAGGTGAAGGAAGGAAGTGGTTGATCTGTGTAAAATTTTTGGTTAGTGCCACAAAAATACCCCATGGAGTGCTCTTGTGAATGTTCTTATTCCTTGGGACAATTAATAGGTGCTTGCTTGCCCTATGGTTGAGTATATCTTGTCATCTGGATGCTGAGAAGTCTCTGGTTCATGCTTACATGCAATAGATCTCTCAAAACTCAAAATTACCAACCTCAATAAAAGGTTACAAAAGGGTATATAAGGTAATAAATGATGGTCAAGGTAACCAACATTGGTTGAGGGATAATTGGCATCGGTTAAGGCGTGAAATCCTAGGTTTTCCAAAAATAGGGAAATCTTTGCTATTTTTTGCATGCACTAATTGTTAGTCCAGGTCTCAAGAGAGGGTTAGCACTTAGATAAGTGGGAGTGTTGTTGGAGAAGGAATAGGACTTTAATTTTAGGGTTTGAAATATTCCTAGTTGGTTAAGATAAGTAGAGACTCAGTCTTAGTTAATTAATAGACTAGAATAAGTCCATTGTGAGGTGTAAATTAACTTAATTAAAGTAATTAAATTAATTAATGATGCGAAGATGAATAATAATTCAATTATAAGTAATTAAATTAGTATGAATATGAGGTAAGGGGTCATGGTTAAATGAACACATTACATTAATTGGTTAAAGGGGACCAAGGGGAGTGTGACCCAAATTTGGTGTCTACATTTGCCCCTTTTGTTGTGTAGCTTGTATTGATAAGTGACGTTGAAAAAATAGGAATTGGTTGCCCCAAATATAGGTGAGAATGGGGTTTCCCCATGTAGGTTTGAAGGTGATCCCCCTCAAACTAGGAATTGACGAGGTGTTAAACAGAGTTGGTGAGTGGTTTGATAAATGGGTAAGTGATGAAAATGAGGGTAGATTGGTTGTAGGTAAGGGTATCGTCATTTTAGGTAATGGGTAATGGTCATATTGGGTTAAGTTTAATGGAAATAAAATGCACGCACACATATAGATTGTGGCATGCACACATATAGATTGTGACACGACACCAAGTGGAAGAGCTTGCAAACTCTACATCATTGTCAAAAGTGCGATAGGTTTATCCAAACGAGGTTAAATTTTTTTAGGTATCTAAGGTATAGAATATGGTCATGAAACACAATGTGGTCCGGTGTAGGAATAGGTGATAGGTTTCATTCCATGGTACCAAGGGTATGGTCAAGATAAACATCACATCATTAGGTAAGGTAAGGTCATTAAGCTAAACAATACGAGTAATAGTATTGCAAGGTATAACGAGTACATGAATTCAAATGTCAAAAAAAGGTAATTCAGGTCGGTATGTGTAGGCAAGGCAATCGGTAAGGCTGAGGTATAGGTAAATAACATGCCCTTAAACGTAATTAAGGAGATGTACAGATAGTTTAGGCTTATGGGTAAGGTATAATAGGTAGTGGTAAGGTGAAAAGTTGTTGGAGCAATAAGGGTTTTAGGAAAAATGGGCATGGGGTGGGTCAAAAGGATATGTCGGTGACCGATGCTGGCTATGGTGTAACCAATGTTGATGCTGTACGGACGCGACATGACCAATGTTAGTCATGTCGATTTGGGGGTAAAAATTATATTATATCCTTGAGATCTTCATGACGTTGATCGATGCGGGAAGCTTCAAAATATTTTAATTTTATTTTTATAGAAATAGTATTTTTGTGATAGAATATACAAAGTATGGCTAGCTTTGTATATTTTTCCTTCAAGGAGCATTCTATTTATAGCAGAATGAGATAGAAATATTAGGTTTCCTTTTGAGGAGTCATCTTTTTCTAGAATTTCTACTCAAGGATTTTTGAATTTGAGAATCCCATATATTAGTTTTGAATTGTTTTTTGGGCTTTTAGGTCATGGAAAAGACTATAGAAAATTATAGGCTCCTATTATGAAGACAAAACCATAGTACACAAGGGTTAGATATGAAAGAAATTTTTAAGTGATGAACGACCATGGGATTCCATCTTGAAAAAGATGAAAATTATCCATGAGAATCATGCCATGAGTAGATCCGTGATACTCATATTGAAGATAAGGCTAAATGGTGACAGGTAATCACATGATTCTTATTTAGTTGTTGATCCTTAAAATAGGTAAATGGAAGGTGAATGATGCTCAAGGCATAAGCGTTTTTAATAGGAAAAAGGTGATATAGGGCTTTCTTCAACAATAGAATGGTCAAAGATGTAAGACATTGAGGGGCACGAGTTTGGGTTTAATTTGAGTGAAGATAAATGATAAGCACCCAATCCATAGCTATGAGTAACGGTATAGGGTCCAAGCCAATCGGGAGAAAAATTTCCCCGTTTACTTTTCTCCTCTTTTATTACATGTTGATTTTCCTTCAAGACAAGATCGCCGACCTAGAAGGTTTTTTTGTGAACATGTTTATCGTAGGCACGTTTGATACATTTTTGGTAGATTTTGAGGTGTTCAAGAGCATTGAGACAACATTCATCTAATAACTCGAGTTGTTCCAAATGGTCCTAGCAAAAATCATCTTCATTGAGCATATCATTTAGTGAGATACGAAGAGATGGAATTTAGACTTCAAGAGGCAGGACAACCTCTGTACCATAGACTAGAGAGAAATGTGTGGTAGTAGTTGAGGTATGAATACTAGTACGATAAGCCCATAAGGAAAAAGGAATGTGCATGTGCCAATCCTTTCCAAAGATATCGGTAACTAATTTCATAAGAATTTTGTTTAATGTTTTGTCGGTTGATTTTTCTTAGCCATTTGATTGAGGGTAATAAGGTGAAGAAAAACTGAGTTGAATGCCAAAGGCATCACAGAGTTTTCATAGGGTTTTGTTTTTGGAATATATATTTTACTCATTATCGGTGATCGGTCGTGAGGAACACCAACGTGAAAAATGATGTGATGATCGATGAATTCACATATTTTCCGTCTTTCATAGAAATGAGAGTTATGGCTTCAACCAATTTAGTGTAGTATTCGGTAGTGGTAATAATCCATTGATGACATCGGGAAGAATGAGGATTGATCTCTTTGAAATGATACAAACCCCTTTGAGAGAAAGACCAAAGGTCTTGTGCGACCTATAAGGCATGACTAGGGGTGTGATAAATATTAGCATGTTGCTAACACTTCACACAATGCTTGACATAGTCACAACAATCATGGTTTAGGGTTGTAAGAATAACCTAGACAGAGAATGTATTTAGCGATAGTCAAACTATTGAAGTGACCACCAAAATTCAAAGTAATGAACTTCCTTGATGGTATAGGGAATTTCAAACTTGTAAGGTATCATAAGAGGATACCATCAAATCCACATTTATAATGAAGACCACCCATGGTGACATAGTGAGAGACATTTATTAGAAAGTCCCATTGTCCATTGTGAGTAATATCTGGAGGCAGAATGGAAAGGGAAAGGTGGTCAAAAAACTTCTTATACCAAAGGTCACGTGGGTTAGTTTTAATGGTTCCTACAAGGTTGAAATCTCGAAATAGATAAGAAGATGATTGCAGCCTTTATATTGTGACAAATATTTTCAAGTTGGAGGGTGAAGTGGGGATTTGAGAAGTAAGACAGGCCATGGTGTCTGTAAATTTATTAGTGGAATGCGGGGTGGTTTGAAGTTCATAATGGTCAAAGGTAGTCAAAAGTATGTCAACATGATGCTTATACTTTTGCATAATGCTTATACTTTTGAAGTATCTCATTACGACACTAGTATATACCATTAAATTGGTTTACAACCAGTTGGGAATCACCAAATATATTAATTGATTTAACATCTAAGGTGATGGCGGCTTGAAGACCTAATACAAGTGCTTCATATTCGGTGATATTTTTAGTACAATCAAAATCTAGTTTGAAAGATAATGGCATAGGCTCACCATCAAAAGGAATGAGGATAAAGTTGATGTCACCCCTACGGTAACATTTGGAACCATTGAAGAATAAGGTCATCTAGTAAACGGTATCATCCAAAGAGAGGATAGCAATGGATTCATCTAGGAAATCGAAGTTAGAGGATTGATTTTCAGAGAGATGTGCATCTACAAGTTGGTTAGTGATGGTTTGTCCTTTGAAAAAAATTTTGATGGGTGAATTCAAGGTCTAGGTTTGCAAGAAGCATGAGCCAACGTGCACTACATTGAACTTAGTAGGGCTTGGTGTACATGTAATGTAAGCGATAAGTATTGGTGAAAAAAAAGGCTTTGTGGTTGAGTAGGTAATGATGAAGTTAGTGGCGACAAAAAATAAGGCTAAGAAATTTTTTTGATGTTAGTATATCTAGTTTCATAGTCTAAAAGAGTATGACTTATATAATAAACCGCTTGTTCCCTGTGTTGATCATCACGATGAGTGAGCATGACACTCGAGGGAATGGTCAGTAGCATAAATGTAAAGGTAAAATGGTTGGTCATCCTTAGGTGGAATGAGCACAGGTGGTTGGAGGAGGTATTGTTTTAAGGTGTCAAAGGATTTACAACATTCATCATCCCATTTGAAGGAGACATCCTTTTTAATAAGATGATGAAATGGGTGGTAATATGGTTGGAAAGTCAGTGAAATAAAATGATAAATAGATTACAAATTTCCTTTCAAACTGTAAAGTTGACGAAGGTTAGTAGGTGGAGGCATTTTGAGAATATCCTTTATTTTAGTTAGATTGGCTTCTATGCCATGAAAAGAAATGATAAAACCAAGGAGCTTTCCAGAGAGAATACTTGAAGACACACTTCTTAGGTTAAGGCGAACATAGTACTTGATGAGATAGTCAAAGATGACCTTAAGAACTATAAGGTGTTTGACATGATGTTTGGATTTGGTAAGAAGATCGTTGACGTAATCTTCCAATATATGATGCATAATATAATGAAATATATAAGTCATAGTCCATTGATATGAGGCACTAACATTTTAAAGGCCAAAGGGCATGACACGATAGAAGGTACCTAAGAAGTGATGAAGGGGTTTTGTGTTGATCTTCTAAGGAAAGTAATATTTGGTTATAACTCCGAGAGAAATTTTCCATGAGTGATAGCATCTCATGACCGATGGTGAGATCAAGTAGTTGGTCAATACTAGGTAGAGGAAAGTCACCTTTGGGGCAAGCTAGGTTAACGTTGTGGAAATATATGTAAATGTGGAGTCCCCCTATCTCTTTTGTGGCAGAACGATTTTAGAGATCCATTGAGGGTAATCATGTGGCAAGATGAAGGAAATTGAAAGAAATCATTGGAGTTCTTCTTTGACAAGAAAGGAAATGCGAGGGTGCATTTTCTACAACTTTGGTTTCAAAGTTTGGCTTTAGGAATAGTGACGATATTGTGGACTACAATGTTGGGTTCAATACCAGGCATATCAACATAGGACCAATCAAAAGTGTTGTTATGATCCTAGAGGAAATAAGTAAAAGATTTCTTTTCAGCAACATCTAAAGATTGGCCTATCTTTAGAATGTACGGATCATCCTGAGTGTGAATATTGATTTTTATGGTCGATTCATTTAACATGGTTTGTGTCTCAGAAGGTAACAACTAATAAATATAAGAATCTTCCACACCAAGGTAGGTGAGAATATATTCATCTTCTTGACATTAAACAAATTTAATAGAAAGTGTATCATCATCGATCATGTCAGGATACAAGAAGGCAAGGGAAGAGGGAGCCTCGCCATCTTGTTGATAAGTTAGAGGTATTAGGGAAATGGTGTTCATGAAAGAAAAAAGTTATGAGGAATGGATTTTGTATCCATAGACTTTTGGATAAATTTGGTGAAGTGGGTGAACGAGGTGAAGAATATTTATCGTCCTCAATGCGTTCAACTCGTGCCTTCTTGGGAGATGGTTTGGAAAAGCCAATACCAATTCAGTATTTATGTTTATGAGTGGTGTGTGGGATGATTGTATGATAGCCTTATTCATAGAAACTTTTGACAATTTTTGCACTCTGCAAAAATAGGCAACTCGAAACTTTGTTTTCGATGTAAGGCATTGATGAAATAAACCTAACTAGGGGGATGCATACATTTTTATTGTGTTTTTTAGTTACATCAATTGATTAACTACATGTAATCTACAGCTATGTGTGTTGTTACAAAATGTAACACCTCACATAAGCTGTCATTCCATGTTCATCTTCAAAGGAAACACATAATCCCCGACGGACTAATGCATTGCCTTGATGAAAGTGGGAATCACAGTTTAGGTGAAATGTTATATTCATGAGTAGCAAATAGAGTTACAGTTACATGGAATGGAGAAGGGTTCATTATTAAGTTATAGGTACATCAAAACTCATTATTTCTGCATGTTTAAATACATTTAATTATGTGATTGATTTTTTATTTCATTATACAATCAATACATATCATAAATATGAATGTAGAAAGAAGTATACAACTCAATTACAAAAATTAATGTTATTTATTCATTAAGAAATTCAGTGTTTCCCACACAAGCCGTGGGATGTAACTTATATGTACTGGAAATAAAATATGCATATACTTAAAACTATAAGCAAATGGAGAGATAAGAAACCCATCATTTCCTGATTCGGTTGGTTCTCTCATGTTATTTTTATTGCTTCAACTTCAGCTACTTCATCCTCATATTCGGTTCCTAGCAATGTACTGTGGACATACAGTACATACTGTTAGAGCTCTAGGTTGTATCTATATCCATGTGTTTACGCTTTCAAGTAGCTCAATCTCTTTATGAAGGAACATATAAGATAAATGAAATACGTAATCATAAATAACATCTCATAGTACTATTTTCACCAAAATTATATTTGAATCAGAAGTAAGTACAGAAAATAATTCATAAGAAAAATGTCATTTTTAGAAAGCATGAAAAAATCAAACAGATGGAATTTCTAAACAAACATTCTTGAAATTACATACAGTACAAAAATAATATAACTCTATTGTCATCCAACTAAAATTTTAGGTATAGAAATTACAATCATGTTAAAGGGGATAAAAGGTGGAAATTTAATTGAAAGAGATTTGCCCATACATTCACAGTGAATGGAAATGGAAAAGTAATGCAACATTATTAGTCAAATAAAGTTGAACATAAATGACACATTCAATTCTCTCAAACCATTCCATATTATAAAGCTAAAAGGAAGAATGACAGATAAAAAGTTTTGATACAATATCTACATGTTAGATGGTTCAAAAACAAAGTACAATTGCAAGGTATCATACTAGAAAAGTTAACCACTTTCAATAAATGATATGCAAAGTACAATTTTTACAGTGAATACATTCTCTTTCCTTCATCAAGTCATGGCCAAGCATAGTGAAAATCCACAGAGGGCCCCAAAGTATCATCCAAGCCAAGCTCTATTACAAATACATGGAAGCCTCTCAAAACCTAAAAATGAAATGCAAATAACCATGCAGGCTCATAATATTTTGACGCTTAATACTTTCAACTATTTCCAGCTCAGTTTCAAGTTCACACAAACTTTGAAAATAGTGACTGAACAATATTTTATGGAAATTGGATTACAAGTTAGAGCCAATAGTTATAAGTAGAAAAATATAGTCAATGAACATTTCAACTCAAAGCCATGTGATGAAAAGAGCACAATGTACCTAGGTTATTCAAACAAAATGTAGTTTTCAAAATGTCAAGAATTATTGGTTCAAAGAGCATTATATGAAATTATGGGAAGATCAACAAACTTACAGGATGTCACCAAATCAAATAGTAAGATAGTAAAGCATCATGCATGAAATAGATATATGATGGTTATTATATAAATACAAATCTACAAAAGTGTCAGAAGTGTCATTCTTGCATTGGTTTACATCTACGCGGGAGAGAAAGTGTTTTTTAGAATAATGAAATGAAATATGATTCAGATTTCTGAAGAATGTTAGAAACAAAATGTAAAGATGAATACGAAGCTTAGGTACAAATCTTCATTTGTAAATATAAAAGCAGAGTTTCACTTCCCAAGGAAGAATTTGTGGTGAATTCATAATGATGTTTCAGTTTACATGAAAACAACCTTTGGAGAGTTCCAATATACAATCACACAACCTTAAAAGGTACAGTGAAATAATGAAGCAAATTCAAGACTGAAAAATCAAATGTGCATTATCTTGAATAGAAAGAGTCATCAAGCATTACACATCGGGAGCTTGACTGCAATTTTGTTGGTTTTCAAAATAAAGAGGTACCCATATTTTTGGATCTATTAATAAAAGAAGGAAATTTACAAGTGGTTATGTAATTTTTTTTGTAATGAATACAAACTACATCCATATGTAGATCTTATAGATTGTGCAGCCAAGCTTTGCTATGATACAACAATAATCTGAAAATATAAAGAGGATCCAACATCAAGTTCTATGATAGGAATATCAACTTGCAGTGAAAAATGATAACACAAATATCCACACCTTTACCTTGTTATGGGTACCATTGGTTACATTAACCATGAATATCCAAGAACATCAAGGGCTTATTGAGAAATCATGTATACATTCACAAAAATGTTCCTCTAGAGTTGTTGATTGTAAAGAAATTTGTCGGAAATAACTCACATTAAAAATAAGCAGAGCCTTTGAGGCTTCAAACCAAGCCCTGAGTAGAGCACAAACTATACAAATGCAAGATGATTTTTTGAAAAAATGTTTGGAACAATTATGCCTCAGCCATACACCAACAAGAGAAAGGGTTCTCAAAGAGTTACAATGTCAATTGTCTTTTATTCATAAGTTTCCAAATTTGTGTTATAAACCAAGAAATTTTAAAACGATGGAGTTACCAATAGCTCAAATTTAAGTGCCATTACACCCATTTGTATATAGGAAAATAAAAAGAATGATCAATCATAGAATTACAAAGACTCGAATCTGAAATATTATCATGAAAAGAGAAAGGAATCTTCTAGAATATTAAGAATTCAAGGCATTCAGAACAAGCCTTCAAAGACTTATTATTACTTATATAGGAAACATATATTACAATCCTCAAAATCCAACATAGTTGCATTGATTACTAGATAACCAAGGCTTTGGTTCTCAAATAATGCTAACTCGAACAAAATAAAAATAAGAAGTTTTTACAAATGCAAAAACAAAAATCCTAGTCAGAAAAAAGATCATGTTTTCATAGTTTCTCACAGGTTATGGCCTCCAAAATCTTCCCAAGACAACAACCACAAAATAGAGGCAAATTCTTATGGGTTTGTATTGAAATATAAACTGGAGCTCAAAATCCAAGCACAAATAATTAAACAGAGTCTCAAACCTAGAAATAATAGATGCCATAATGTGGAGTTACAAGAAAGGCTTGGGGAATCCTTGTTGAACCCATTAGAAATAGAGAAACCCTCATGCTATAAATAAAAATAACCAAAAATGGTTTTACTAAAGCTTCAAGTCCTCCAATGGTGGCCGAGCATGCATAACCAGAGCTCTAAGGCTCTTTGAAATGGCTGTCAAAATGACAAACATAGCTCAAAAATATATAATCCTAAGTTCAGAATGGAAGTGAATAATGATATAGAACAAAAAAAGTGTTTCAAAATTCCTAGATCTTCCTCAAGGTGAATAGTGAACCCATTGATGGGTATTTCAAGATCTGAGATTTTATCTAATATATGAACAAAAGAAGTCTTACTTCATGCAATGATAGAAAAGGGAAAATATATCCGGTGCATCTCAACTCCAAACCTTCTAGGCACAACTCTAAACCATGAATGAACATGAAAAAATCAAGGAAAATAGCTCGAGAATAGCAAAATTCAAATACCCAAAAGATCTCGTGGAATTTTTGCAAAGAAACTTACCTTTTTGACGTCAAAATCGAAGGAATCCTTAAGTATAGAGTCAAAAAGATGAAAATAGAGAAGTTATATTACTTTGTACACAGTGTGTCAAGCTACCGGAAGCCATTAAAGAATGAGCAAATAAGCTAAGAAATACGAATACACAGAACTTAAAATATGCATATCTAGAGTTTTAGATAACAAATAAATCAAAATAGAAAGGTGAAAGTAGAAGATAAAGCCTCATATCCATGGAAAGTAATTTACACCAAACCACAAAGGCATTCGCTAGAAATTACCGTTCAAAATATGCCATAGTTTCAAACCCAAATTACAGACACCAATAATCCAACGCATAACTCAAAAATAACAACAATGGTGAGTTAAGACACTACTAAATACTATATAGAACCACGAGAGAAATAAAGGAAATAGAGCTTGCAAATATCAAACATAAATTACCTTGGAAACCCGATTCTGAGAGAAATCACTATCAAGTAATGCATACAAGTCAAGAAAGCTCAAAAATCTCACAAACTTGTTAATGGAATCAAAGACCGTAGTTTTATCTATTTACCTCAAAAATGGAAAACATGGATTCATAGAAACAAAATATAAAGAAGCCTCAAGATTAAAATTCTCCAATAGGTCAGTATGAAAAATTTGACAAATTTTTCCCATTTCATGAGCTCATCACACAATGTAAAGAATGTTTAGGGTTTCAAATTATTTTACTTAGCTACTAGCAGGGGTGAGTTACCTAACTCAAGTATAAAGTAAAATGGATGCATGTGTCATGGCCACGAAACCCTAATTAACCACAAGAAAACCAAATTCCACCAACATAGCAAAGGGTCAAGCGTCGTGGGCGGGGGACTTTCTTTCCCGCTTGAAATTATTAGTTTTGACTTCATTCAAACCATAGTATATGAAATGATAACAATCAAATTCAAAGGGAGGCTTGATATGATATGTGCCATGTAAAAAAGTGCAATGATTATTTAATCATAATATGTGCCGAGTCAAGGAGGGATATATGATAGGATAAAACTATACCAATCATCCAAAGATAGCAAAAGTGCATGGTCAACATTATTTGACCTCTGATTTATTATTACCACCTTTACAAGAAGGAATATTATTTTGCACATGAACAAGTCAGAAAAGACAAAGAGTTTGGTTTTGCATGTGATCATGAAGTGACTAATGCTAAAGAGGTCACATCATTATGAAGAATATACCACGTAAAAAGATAAAAATTTACCTCAATTTTTACAAAAATGCCTTTTGTACCTGAGATAAGACAAAGAAGAGTGCATATACCCAAGGTCAACATCATAGTCATCACATGGGTCATGAAGAGGATTATTTTGCATGTTTTGAGATAAGAAAAAAGTTGAGAAGTGCATAGATGAAAAGATCAAAGATCATGAAGACCATTTTTGAAATGCTAATTACCTTATTTTTCACAAAATAAGGGTATTATTTTGTTGCACATGTCTGCAAGATGGTCCCCACATTAGAGGGTGAATGTTTTGCTAAGTATTGAAGATAAAGGAATTATTTTTGGCTACACAGGAATATTATGTTTATATGTGCACCCAAGAGGGAAAAATTATAAAGGTGCTAAATTTATCATTGTAAGTGGATCAAATTGCAAGTGTCACATCAAACATAAGAAGACAAGGATTACATGCACAATGGAGAATACTTGCACATAAAGCAAGAGCTATTATTAGCTAAATTATTCATCCAAGTTTATTAAAAATAGATTAGTCAACTGCACTTTGACTAGAATTTATTTTTGTAACTAAGGCTATTAATGCCTCATTGTAATCAATGTTTCTATTTTTATTCCTTTATTTATTGATGATAAAGGGATAAAATTAGCATGCATGGGTAAGTAAAAATTTAGCCTATTTTCAAAATGATTTGGGTGAATAATTTTGTTATATATTGTATGGATTGGCAAAGCACAGAGGAGGATGTTTTGGACACATGAGTGCTGAAGCAATTTTTGCCATTTTTGCCTTGAATGAGAATTGATTTTTTCCTTTCCAATTATTTGTAGTGGTGTGTATCTCTTTATTAATTCTTGTGAATGTAAATTCCCTGATTAATCATCTTACCTTGCTATAAATTTGGTCTTTTATGCATAATCTTAGTGTGCATGTTTATCTTGTTGTGTTGTTGTGGTTTATCCCTCAACACATAAGTTTTTTTTCCTTGATATTATACTGAAAACCATTGGTTCATGCATCCAAAATTTATTCTCAATTTTACTATACATATCCTCGGTCCCTCAATAATTTTAATGTATCACCCTTTTTAAATTTTAATTCTGATCATCTCGATTATAGTCATATTTTTACTCTCAAAACCCCAAAAAATTACTTTAGGATACATCAATAAGGAACTGGCCTTGACACCAAAGAGTCACCTCAACAATAGGTATACCCATAGACCTGAGGTATTTCCATTGTATCTATGAAAGTGAGAGATCAAAGCAAGCTTAGAACCATGTTGTCATCTCTCAACTAGGGTGCACTTTCAAGAGATAACAGAAACCAAAGCAAAATCCTTCCCATGCACAATGATGGAGGAAGGTGTGGAAAAAGTGGTAGTTGGTAAGATATTGAAGGTTAGACGAAAATGGTCGAGTTTGGGAAGGTGGCTCGGGAGAGTAGGTAGAAGCATCAAGTCCCCATACTTTAAGTTGGTACGAAGGTTAGGAGAACTGTAAGGAAAAAAATCACTTATGCAATGATCATAGTAGGGATGTTGGTGAACATTACCATACTCTTGAGGAGTAAGGAATGCGTCAATGTTGTATAGATGGTACTACCCCAGTGAGGCATTGAAAAACACCTTATAAGGGATCATTAGTTGATATGTTGGTAGCGGAATGGATGAATTATTGGAAGAATAAACATTGGTTGGATTAGAATTAGATGGGTTGGTAGATGGGTCACCTTTCTGAAAGGTTGCGGTAATAGTAGGAATAGAGGAGGTAGCGAAATATTGGTGGATGGGGTTGTGGGTGAAGGAGAAATGGTAGTAGAGGTAGGTACCTTAACTAGTATAAGGACATCATTAGGCCGATATAACATGTTATATGTCTTGAATGGTGAAGGGTCAGCTAGAATGGCATAGTTATGTCCTTCATATTAAAATCTTACACAACAATTTAAGGTTGAAGGAACACAACCCATGACATAGATCCAAGGTCATCCAAGCAATAGGTTGTACTAGAATTCCCCCTCTAAGACATAGAACAATTCTGAAATGGTATGGGGGCCACACGAATGTGGAGAATGATGGTGCCAAGGGTGGAAGTTATGGCATCATTGAATGAATGCATCATAACTGGGTTATTATGCATGTAATTGGCATGGATGTGTATTTGGTTGTATGCATGGGAGGATATGATGTTGATGTTGGCACCGCCATTGATCATAACACATCAAATGTGTATATTATCAATGTAGATGGAAATGAAAAGGGAGGGATCGGATCATCTGATTAGAGAGGTATAATCTCATCATCCGAGAAACTCGGAGCGAGATACTTGATGAGTGGTAACAGTACAAAGGAAGGGGATGAATTGGTGAGAGATGCCACATGGTAAGGGGTGATAATGGAGGCCACGGGAGTAGGGTCATTAGATAAAACCTCAATGGATTGTAGAACCTCCATGAGGGCATGTCGATGAGACTCAGAGGTTTAGATAAGGTTGTACAAATAAATTTTGAACAGAGATTGGTGAAATTGTTTAATCATTGTATGATGGGTGAACCTGTCAGAAATATGGTATGTGGGTCTATGGAGGGTGATTTTTTAGGTGCGAGATGGTATATTGGGCACATGATTAGCATGTGGGATGGTTGTTTTATCCTTTCCTTTGTCTTTCTAGGCACAAGTGGTAATGTTAACCATATTAATATGGGGTAAGGGTGAAACTGAGTCATAATAGGTGTAGTGATAGGATGGGAACAAGTATAGTGATGCCATATACTAGTTCTGTGAAAAGAAGGCAGCGCATTGACATTTTGGTAGAGGTTTTCCTAACTCTCTTATGCAGACCATATCGATCGCGAATGTTGGAGGAGGGAAAAGAATTTGTGGGGGTGGAGATGAAGGTCACCGAATAGGCAAGGGGTGAGGATGTGTGGTGATGGGTGAAGGTGGAACAGGGTCCTCATTTAAAATATCATCATCGTCAATTTTTTCTTCAAGAGGACATAGTTGGAGAAGAATGGTATTTAGATCCTTACACTTTTCTACATCCTTACTGGCACATGATGGTAGGCACAAATTCTCATATCATCAAACCCTACTTTTGGTTTGGGTTTGAGTGGGTCATAAGGTCTAAGTGGTGGAAATGTGATGACAGAGGTCTCTAAAAGGTTAGCTAAGATGTTGGCATAAGACCCTACCAATGGATCACAATGTGAAGTAAGTGTGGGTCTAGATGGAAGTGTGGGTGATTTTGGTGGGAGAGGCACCACAAGAGGTGGAATTAGAGGTGGAATAGGTTTGACCACTGGTTTGGTAGGTAGTACTATTTTAGGTTTGGGTTGTACCTTCTTGGGAAAAGGTGTAGTAAATGAACTAGTAGTTGAAGGTGTTGTAGGTTTGACTACCTCTTTAGAGGGTAGTGGGATCTTGGATTTTGGTTGCACCTTCTTGGGTAAAGGTGAAGATGGAGTGTGTGATATAGAAGGTAAGGTTAATGGAGAAAGGGCATGGGTTAGCCAAGGCGATAATAGAGGTATAGTGAAGGTTGTTATAAGAGGCAAGGTGGAAGGTATTGGTTGAAGAGAAGGAAATATCATAGGTAGTGATGAGGCTACTGGAAGTGATGTGGGTATAGGTGGTAAAAACGATGCAGGTGTGACAGAGAATTCATACATTGTGTAGGTAAGTTGGGTGTAACAAGGTATCGTGAGGAGGAGGTGGGTTGCTATGTTTTTGGTTTACCTTGGGTAGGAGGTTTTTTGGCCAATGTTGATGGGTGAGGTCCTAGGATAGATGGAAGTGGTGAAGGTGAAAGAGGGGTAGTAGGGAAACCGGTGTATGCGGCCTAAGAGGTTGGTTCTTCCTCTTAATAGGGGCTTGTGTGGGCTTGTGAAGACGTGGCTAAATCTATTTTGATAGGTAGATGGACTAAGTTTGATTTTGGCATGAATCCTAATGTAGCAATGGGTCTAGATGTGGAGGAAGGTATAGGCATAAGTAAGGCTTTAGGCATAGGAAAAAGTTTAGTTATTGGTAAAGGTTTAGGTGTGGATGAGGGTGATGAAGAAGAGGTTGCTCCAACTGGTATGGGAATTGTTGGTTTGGTTTTCTAAAACACCTTTGGATAGATCATGGAAGTATCAAAGTAGACAACATTTACATCTGAGTTGAGAAAGGTAGCCAAAGGCATCCCCAAAGCATGGAATTATCAACATAATCCAAGCGATAAACCAGAGACATGAAAATGAAACCATTGTAGGAGTGTTTGATGTTGATTTGGTAATGATCCCTATAAATAATGTCTGTGAGATAGGGAAATGGTTGGTTTTAGACTCTATGGGTAAAAGAGATGAGAGAAAATCAATAGGATCCTTGAAAGCCAAGGAAGATATGTCACTAATAGGAAGAATCATGTCTAAAGGATCCCCATGGGTAGGGAAGATGATGAGTAAGATGTGTTGGGTTCCTCTTTTGGTGAATAGGAAGGTGAACATGACTCTCCCATGGGTAGGAGAGTTAATAATACGGGTTGTTTGTCAGGTTGAGAAGTATGTGGGGAAACTAAATCAATAGATATGGCGGGATCCTTTGTGGGTACAAGGTGAGATGAAGGGGACTCTTTCTGTGGGTAAATGAGCATATGAAAGAATTTCCTCTGTGGATGAAGGAGCTCATGCAATAACCTCCTTGATAGAGGGAGTAGGAGGAAACTAAGGGAGGGATGGTATGACGTTGAAAACCACATGGAACTCACGAAAGTTATTGTCATTATTTGAAGGTTTGCTAGTTTGGTTAGATGATGGGGTGTGATTTGGAAACATGTTTTTAAATATATGAAGGTTCTAATTAGCCAAGCAGTATTAAGGTTATCCAAGACGAGATATCCATTATCTAACATTTCTTGGATGATGTTTTGGAAGGTTATATAATTACCTTCACTATGAACTTTAACGCAATGATAGTTGCAATAATCATGTTTCTTGTGCCATGTGGGCATAAGACAAGATGGGTCTAAACCAGTATGTGGTTTGACAAGTGGAAGAGTTACTGTTATAGATTTTAGAATTTTTTCTAATACTGAAGAGTAGGGTTCTCCTATTGGAGTGTATTTTTGTTGCTCCCGCTTGAACTGAAAATATTAAACAAGAGAAAGGTTGGAAGAAGGTTTTAATTGATTGGATGGGTGAGATGGGCCAAATTTCAAAACTACCGCATGGGCAGATCCTTTTTCTTTGGAATAATTGTTTTATGGTTTGGAAGAGGAAGATATATCATTTGATTTAAATATAACATTCTTGTTACAAAATTGTATCTTCTTCTCTTCATGGCAATAATTTCAAACTTTCGAGCCATGATGAATGCCTCGTCGAATGTGCGAAGGTTTGAACTTAAGATTTGGTGAGATGTTCTTGGCACAAGCCCTAGTGAACAACTTTATTAGCTTAGTTTGAGGTATTTGGAATGTGATTTTCTTGATGAGGCTTCACCAATGAGTGATAAAATCTACGATAGATTCATCTTCATATTATCATATCAAATACAAGTCGGTTATGGGGATATTCTTGACGATATTGATCAAAACAATTTCGAGATAGCTTGGTTGAATGAGTATATGGAATTCCTAGGTAGACCACTATACCAATCCAATACAGGTCCTATCAAGGACATTGGGAAGGTTCGTAAGAGTAAAGCATCATCATGAGTGATCAGATAACACCCATGTTTAAAATACGGAAGTGTTGTTTGTGGGTCTTCTTTGTTGTTGAACCGATTTAAATTTGGGAATTTACTAATATGTAGGGTATAAAGGAATGGGAATAGATAGATGAATGGGCTCATTGCAAATTTCATCATATGTCAAAGAGGTACGTGAGCTGAAGACTAATGTCTCCAATGTCCGCATCTTGTCCATCATTATTTTTATAAAATTGGTGGTAGGTTGTTATGAATGGTAACCCGCTACAATATAAGGAGGTAGATGATGAAGGTATGAAGAGGGTGATATCCCAATATAGGGTGGTTCCGAGTATGACAATTGTGAGGAGGGAAGAGATAAAAGTGGCAAGTATCTTGAATAAGTGACAAATGAAACGGCAGCGAGGCTATTGGTGATAAGTATAGGTAGGTGGAGTGGTTGTAATAACTCTCATGGAAATTGGAGGGAGAGATTGTGAGATGGAGAGGACAATGTTTTGGAAGGGAGTATGGGTTGCCAACACCATGGTTAGATGGGATGCAATAGGTATATAAGAGGTGGTAGGTGTAGATGGGCCTACACTCAAGGCGGATGATGAAGGAATGGTTGACACCATAGGAGAAACTGATGTCAAAGGTGTGAAAGATGCCATAGATGTAGCAAGTATCGATGAGGTTGGGTCAAGTTGGGACACCATAGGTGGTAAGGTGGAGGAAGGTAAGTCCGAGCTAGTAGTATCCGACAATAGAAGTGGGTGCAGGGCGGGAGGAATGGACACAAGCATGCCATATACCAGCTATCCCAATGAATTCCAAGTGGATGGATGGGCTAAATAGTATTGTAAAGCAACAAGGTTTTGGTCAAGGAGTCTTACAAAATCCTCTTCATCGATACTGATGATAATGTGCTAGTTGGGATCCATAGGTGATAGGATGGAAGGTGAAGATGGGCTAGGAGGGAGTGACCAAAGGCTAGCGTGGAATACAAGGGCTTTGGCTTGGATATGAGTCAAAACCATGTGACTTGGTGTAGATATGGTAATATGATCTTTGTAGATGACACATAAGAACATAAGGAATGGAGAAAAATAGTTCCAGAAGGTGAAAACTTCTTATTTTTAATTAAAAATTATAACACGGGAACTGATGGCAGCTTGTAACCGATGACAATGATGAGAGGGTAACCGATGCTAGTTAATGTGATAATCTTTGACACTATGGAAGATGAATTTTTTTGCAAAGGTGGAAATAACTAATGAAAATGAAGCAAATATGGATTTGATAGTGATTTCAAAGACCCAGAGGTATGGTGAAGTATCTAAGAAACTCCGAGAAAAGAATAGAAATATGAGAAGTACTACTTTGCTTAAGGTGACGAAAGAAGAAGGAAACCGACAATGGTTAGGTAAACCAATGATGGTTAGATGAGTAAAACAATGACGATCACTAGACTAACACTAGTCACTAGGAAATTTCAAAAGATGGAAAAAAATTGGATTTAATGAGTTAGACCAATAAAATATCAACCCAGAAACCTAAGTATGGGAATGATGAACCCTAACACACTTAAACAATCAGAATACACCAACTATGAATATGGAGTGTGGAAGGAATAAAATAATGGAGAATACAACCTCATGCCTCAAAACACAAATCAAGCAAAAACTAACAAACACAAAATCCTATATGGTTGATTTTATGTTCCAACTTATGCCATTTAGGATTGACTTGTGAATAAAATAGAGTTTTTGGTTTGATAGAAGGTTCCCTATGAAAATCCAAGAACTAAGGATGGTTTTAGGTAATTTTTGTGGGGTGGTCCTTTCTCTGAGATAGTGACTGGACAAAGAAACTATCTTGATGTCAACTATCAATCCTCTGCTCCTGTGATTGTTGACAACTTCTTCCGAGTAGGATGTTGTTTAAGAAAATGTGTAAATTGTTTAAGTGGTTTGGTATAGAGAATGTGCAAAGTGAACTATGATTGAATTAGTCAACCATCAACTGGGCATGACTTCTAGCATATAGGTTTCCCTCAAATTAATGTGAGCTATAATGTGACATACCAAAATGAAATGCAAATTTTTTAAGCCCAAATCCACAATTATGTTCAATGTAGCAAATAGAGAACAGGAAGAGGAATGCTCTTTCACTAAATGCAATATAGTAAAAAGGAAGATGTGTTATTTTTAGAGCACCAAAAGAACAATTTATTTTAGACAATAGAAAGAAGGAGAAGATTCCAGAGAAGAAAATTTAATGTGAATTATTTCAAAGGGAAACAGACACACAATTTTTACCTAGGAATGAACAATGCAAAATAACCCCTGATGGGTCCCACTGAGGTGTGCCAAAATGTTTCACCGGATTGTTGTATAAAATGAAATAGATAAGGTAAAGGGCCAAGGAGGAATACCTATTATTATGTTGGTCAAAGGTTGAGTGCGCGCATTTTTGATTTCCAATCCAAGCTAATTGTGTGAGATTCCTTTTGGCTAGGAGGAACTACCTGTAATACAAAGCAAGACCAAAAGATATAGTTAATATAAAAATTTAGTGGACTTCCTAGCATGAGCTAGATCTAGGAAGTGTGATACTTCCTTGATGGTTGTTAATCCACTGATATATAACTCAATATAAAATAACTGAACATGCAAATAAAAGAATCTAATGCTAGTGTTCGATTTAGGTGTCTCAGACTACTATCAGTGTCAATCCAATTAAATGCTTGATAACTAAACTAGTGAAGGTCCCGGGTTAGGTTACGGGATGGTTAGGTGCTCTTAAGGTCACAGACGGGGTTTGGGTAAGATTTGGTGAAGTTTTGGTTGTTTTGGGTGATTAGGAAGTTTTCTGGTCTAAGGCGGTTTTACCAGGCATAGAGACCAATGCCAGTCAAGGTGAGAAATATAGGTAAAGGTATGAATGATGATGATTTAGGATGACTGATATCGGTTACTATGGGAAATGGAAAAATGTCAAAAATGGGTGTCTACGCTCTCTCTTCCGTGTTTGCCATAGGCTCTCTCGTGTCTATGGCGGTTTTACTGAGCATAGAGACCAATGCCAGTCAAGGTGAGAAATGTTGGTAAAGGTATGAATGATGATGATTTAGGATGACTGATATCGGTTACTATGGGAAATGGAAAAATGTCAAAAATGGGTGTCTAGGCTCTCTCTGTGTTGGGAAGGTCTATTGCAGGGTTGTAGGTAGGGTATCGGGTTTGGGTGAGATTTTGTGAAGCCTTGGGAGGTTCTAGTTAAAGTTGATAGAATCCATAGTGACCAACATCAGTATGGTGACCAAAGCTAGTGAATAGGGGAAACCAACGATGGTTAAGATGACCGGCATTAGTAGGGAAAAAATGGTGGTAATTAAATAAAAGTTGTTTTGGACATCTCTGTAATTACAAAGAGAATGAAGGGAGGATGTTTTGGTTCATAATAATATTAGGAATAGCCGTGATATGAATCCATGTGGCTCATATAGCCATTCAAATTCCAAAAAAATTCTTTTTTGAACTTTGAATTTTCTGACCTTGCGGTCACATTCAGGTGCGATCTTTGCTTAATTTGCCCCATGGTGGGTGCCAAAAAATGTTGGCCAGAAATTGTTCGGGTGGAAAAACTTGTGGATTCCTTACCAATTCTCTGGGAATCTAAGTCCCTCTACTTAACCAATGTAGTTGTCGTGTATGCATGCATGAGAAAGCGTGGATTTCTCGTGCATGTCTTTCGGCTGGGATCTAATAGGGGCACTCCACGGACAGTGGAAAATGCTTGCTATTATCAAGGGGAAATTTTCTATGAAGGTGGGAAAGGGAGTGAGAAAAGAGGTAGGAGAACTAATGTTGCAGGTAGAAAATCAGATTCCTGCACACATTAGTTAGAAACTTTAACACATGCATTTATGAGAAGAAACAACCTTGCAAATGGAAACAAGACGAGATAAGATTGCGAACTCAAAGTTTCTAAAATATCCTCATCAAAAAGGCTACAAAATCCTTCTTCTTGTATTGATTCTTAAACAAATATTGTACATAATGTGGGAATGGAAGAAATTTGAGAATGGAGGAAGGTAGAATAAAATTGGCTATCTCCTTTGCTTTCTCTAGGTACAATGCACTCTGGAGTTTACAAGATCAATCACCAACCCCGTACAATGGTGTGAATAAGCCATTAAATATATTTCAAGAAAAAGGGACAACTTCATCTTGTTAGCAAGAAATGGTTTACAATTTTTTTTAACATTCTGTCGTTGAGATTCTTGATTCGTGAAAAACACCAATGATAAGAAAAACCATACTCTTCATAATGTAGCCATTACACTCATTTTATAACTTTGAATTTAAAATGTTCATCTTTCCTTTGAAACTTTAAACCAGAGCCATCCATGTGGGAGAAATTTATTGGAGTGGCGTGGAGGATGCCTTTTGCATTTTGTGACTTTATAGAGATTTGGCATTTTTTACATTTTTGGTCCGCCCTTCCGCTTTTGATATAAGCCTAACACGTGGCTTCACTTGAGTGGAGATAGAGTCGTGGGTCACTTTTATAATTTTACCTTTTTTCAATGTGGGCTCAAAAACACAAATTGCTCTATCGGCCCACCTCCCCGCTTTGACCTTCGATGCGGGCTTAATATTTGAATTTTTCCATAGCATGATCAGGATACGGGTCACTTTATGACTTTTAGTCCATTTTACAAAAATGCTAAAAACAAAATTGATCCGTCGGCCTACCTCCAATTAGATATGTCCACGTACCCATGGATAATGGGGCCAAATTTTGATGGGGAAGAAAATGCATGTCATTCATGACTATGGAAAAAATGTAAAGAAGAATAAAACTCCACCATTTTGCACCCGATTTTCAAATTTATTTCACGAATCAAGGATTGAAAATAATACAAGGGTCGATGATCCATGGCCATAGAAATATTGACAATTTCATTCAAGTGAGGACAACAATAAAATTTTCATGCGTCCAGACAGGAAAACAGAAAATTTATCAAAACCTGTAGACTGGAGAGTTTATAAAACTTCAAAGCATGAATTTTTCTATCTTCTCAAACTTCCAACTTTACTTGAACACTTCTAGAGGGCGCAAGCTCAAAAATTTTGAATTTGACTTAGAAAATGAGGGGTTATTTTGAGGGCGACAACATAAGAGAACTAAATGTGTTTCACTAGATTATTTTTAAAAATGAAACAAATAAGGTAAAGGGCCAAGGAGGAATACTTATTATTACATTAGTCAAAGGATGAGTGCACATTTTTATGATTTCCAATCCAAGATGATTGTGTGATCTTCCTTTTGGCTAGGAGGAACTACCTGTAATACAAAGCAATACCACAAGATATAATTAATAGAAAAATTTAGTGTACTTCCTAACGTGAGCTAGATCTAGGAAGTTTGATACTTCCTTGATGGTTGTCGAATCCACCGATATATAACTCAATATAAATTGATTGAACATGCAAATAAACAAATCTAATGCTAGTGTTTTGATTTAGGTGTGTCAGACTACTATCAGTGTCAATCCAATTAAATACTTGATGCTAAACTAGTGAAGGTTTGGGGTCGGGTTGTAGGATGGAAAGGTGGTCCGAGTGTCACAGATAAGATTTAGGTAATATTTGGCAAATTTTGTGTTAAATTTGGGTGATGAGGAAGCTTTCTGGTCTAAGGAAATTTTACCGAGGCATTAAGACCGATGTCAGTCAGGGTGGCCAATGTTAGTAAAGGTATGAACGAAGATGGTTTAGGATGATTGATATAGGAAATGGAAGAAATCCAAAAATGGGTTTCTAGGATCTCTTTGTGTCTGCACAAAGAGTTGGGAAGGTTTGTTGCGGGGTTGTAGGTGGGGTATCAGGTTTGGTGAGGTTTTGTGAAGTCTTGGGGAGGTTCTAGTGAAAGTTAACAGAAGACATAGTGACTAATGTCGATGTCTGGTGAGTGATGCCATTAAAGAGGAGAAATTCAATATGGTTAAGGTGATCGGCATCAATAGGGATGAAATTGTGGTAATTAAATAAAAGTGGTTTTGGACTTCTCTGTGATTGCACAGAGAATGAAGGGAGGATGGTTGGGTTTGTAATAATGTCAGGAAGACTCAAGAATTCCTAGAGGCTAGGTACGGAGACTCGAAAGGTTGTGGGTGGTTGGATGGGTAGATTTGTAAGAAGGTGGGGATGGAGGAATGTAGGGAGGAATAAGATGTAATAAGAAAATATAACGAACCTACACTTTAATCAAGTACATAAAGATGACAATCAAATACACTTACTTATTTTTTCAGTTTGGTAGGTGAATGAAGGAGGTGGTTGATCCGTGTAAAAATGTTTGGTCACTACCACAAAAATACCTCCTTGAGTGCTCCTATGAATGTTCTTATTCCTTGGGACAAGTAATGTAGTGCTTGCTTGCCTGTGGTTGTGTATATCTCGTCATCTCGATGTTGAGAAGTTTCGGTTCATGTTTACATGCAATAGATATCTCAAAACTCAAAATTACCAACCTCAATAAAAGGTTGCAAAAGGGTATATAAGGTAATCGGTGATGATCAAGGTAACCGCATCGGTTGAGGATAATTGGTGTCGATTAAGGTAGGAAATCCTAGGTTTGCCAAAAATAGGAAAATCTTTGTTATTTTTGGCATGCACTGATTGTTAGTACGGGTCTCAAGAGAGGGTTAGCACTTAGATAAGTAGGAGTGTTGTTGGAGAAGGAATAGGACTTTAATTTTAGGGTTTTAAAGATTCTAGTTGGTTAAGATAAGTAGAGACTCAGTCTTAGTTTATTAATAGACTAAGAATAAGTCCATGATGAGGTGGCTAGGTGATGTGTAAATTAACTCAATTGAAGTACATAAATTATTTAATGATGTTAGGATGAATATTGATTAAATTATAAGTAATTAAATTAATATGGATATGAGGTAAGGGGTCATGTTTAGATGAACACATTACGTTAATTGGTTAAAGGGGACCAAAGGGAGTGTGACCAAAATTTGTTGTCTATAAAATGATTTGGATGATATTGTAACTACATGCGTTATAAACCTTGATTCTCATTCATATATTTTTGAAAAATTTGATATTCTTGAAGGATCTTATTTTATTTCTGACTCGGATTCTTTGAGTAGTTATAGCATGAGAGATTTGGTCACCTCAACTATACATATCTCATGCAATGCTTATTTTCTTAGAACATGGTAACTAATCTTCTAAAAGTTTATTTCAATTATGGTACTTGTCTTGGTTATATGTTGTGAAATAAATATCAAGATGTGTATCCAAAAGTAAAATCTAATAGAGATAAGCCTCGTTTAGAGTTAGTACATATTGATCTCATGAATCTTCCTTCTCGATCATTTTCTGGTTCTAAATATGTACTAACATTCATTGATGATCTTACAAGGAAAACATGGGTGTATTTCCTTCATTATAAAAGTGATGTGTTTGATGGTTTCAAGGATTTCAAATCCTTTGTTGAAAAAAATCACCACATTGTATTTAAAAACTCTGCACTGATAATGGGGGAAAATATAAGTAATGCATTTAGAGATTTTTGTACTAATCATGGTATTTTGCATCAGTATACATTGTCCTACACCATGATTTTATATAAATTGAATTAAATCTATATTTAAAAGTAAGCTAGCTATAAGTAATGATGTACTGAGAGATAAAATATAGTAAAATGTAAGTGATATGTATTCAAGTAGTGTAAAATTCTAAGAAAATGAGAGAGATAGATAACTTAGCGTATTTATGTGTAATCTAGAGATAGTTGGGACTATGTATCTACTAGATTCAACTAGAAATGATGTCATAAAAGGTTGCTTTGAGAGATATGGGGATTTGAACTAGGTTGAAAAAAGTTCCCATAGGAGGACAAGATCGTCTAGTCACTAGTGTCCTATTAGGTTTTACTTGACTATGTGTGTAATTAGGATTTTTCTATTTCTAGGTTTGAAGGCCTTCACTCTAATATCTAATTTATCACTTTGACCTTGCTCTTAGGGTTTAGATAATACATGTAACCTAAAAAAAAAAAACACTAGCTACCTACACTAGCTCACAAACATATTAGGTTTAAATTAAATATGCAATATGTGAATCGGAGTGACCCCAACGGTCACCCGATGAGTGAGATTAATACCAAATGTTGAACTACATTTTAGAATCCATGTAGTTTTATGTTCTTATCTATGAAATAATATTCTTAAGTTTCCCTTGTACCAATGATTCCAAGATAGTGGTATATAGCTATCTTTGACGTAGATGTGTGGTATGGAATTCGTGGACTTCCCCTTTTTATTCAAAGTGTATATAGCCCAAAATGCAGTCCCTTTGATAGTAGTGATAGTATGTTTATGTGATAGCCCTCTTGTATTGCCAACCAAAATAATATATGATATGTTGAAAGTATATATATGTATATGTACATATATACATATATACATATATACATATAGACATATATACATATATACATATACATATATATGTAGTTTAGCAAACAGGTGGAAGTCGACTTATTTTATTAATATGTAAGAAATCAATTTACAATAGATGGGTTGCAATTCTTATAGGAATTGAACAACCATGTGCAGACAAAAGAGATGTTGCATAGGTACAACAGTAATCACAATAGCTTCCAAAATACATCTGGAAGCAACATAAATTAAATACAAACAAATATATTTGTTACAACTATGTAACAAATAAACCTACGTGAATAATATGAAAAATATGGTTTATAAAACCATATAACTACACAAAAACTAATTACCTTAATGAATAATTAATTACCTAAGGTAATATAATGCATAAATTAACCTAACATTCCCCCCTTAATTTTGCATTACCTCAAGGGATGAGGAGAGGAACTCTTTGAACAACTCAAACTTGTCACATGCAAGTGACTTTGTGAAGATATTTTCTCATTGTTCATTTGTTGGGAAAAATTAAGCTCTATATTGTGTTTCAAGACATGCTCGTGTATGAAATGAACTTTACAACAATGTGCTTTGTTCTCTTGTGAAAAACTAGATTACTTAACAAGTTTGAGAACACCTTCATTGTCAACATACAAGGTGGTCACTTTTTCCTATGGTATTCATAGTCCTTTAAGTATGTGACATAGCCATATCGCTTCATGGATACAGCTTCACCTATAGAATGATACTCGACTTCTATTGAAGAGTGAGAAACAAAGTGTTGTTTCTTGCTTCCCCATGATATCGATCTAGATCACAAAAAGAACAAAAATCATAAATTTGATTTTTTATCATCAATATTACCTACATGATCTGAATTTGAATATCAAGTCAAGAAGAAGTTTTTGTTCTTCTTGTACTCTGAGACTAAGATCCACTATTCCCTTGAGATATCTCAAGATCTACCTTTCTTCCTTCCAATGAAAAACTATGGGTTCCTACATGAACCTCGAAAGATAGCTCACTACAAAGCTAATATTTGGTCTAGTGTATGTGAAGTAAATGAGACTCCCAATCAACTACCAATAGAGATTGTCATTTACCATAGGATATGGATCTCGGGCCGAGATAAATGTAGACTCATCTCCATAGGTCTAGCAGAATAGGTGTGTAATCCATCATATGGAATTTCTTGAGTGTTTTCTTGGTATACTTTAATTGAGAAACAAAGATGTGATTCTCTTTCTTCCATACTTCCAATCTAAGACAATAGTGCATCAGCCTAAGATATGTCATGTCAAATGATTCTTTAAGATATTTCTTTGTTACATCAATCATCTTCCACTGAATCACATCGATTACTAGATCATTGACATAGATAACAACAATCACAATCTCGCACCTTTTATTTATGAGGTAAATATTTAGATCATATGTATTTTGACAAATCCATATTATATGCAATGTTCATCGATTTTTATGTACCAAGCCTAGGGTACATGTTTAAGGCCATAAAGAGATTTCTTAAATCTGCATACCTTTGTTTCTTGACCAGGTACAAAATATCCCTTAGGTTGAGTCATGTAGACTTCCTCTTGAATAAATCCATTCGGAGAATTGAAATTTTTACGTCCATCCGATGGAATTTCTAACCAAATTGTGTAGCTACAACAAAGATCATCCCGATCGTTTTGATCTTAGTTGTGGAGAAAATGTCTCCGATAGTCAATGCCTTCTTTTTGTGTGTACCCCTTTGCTACCAGTCTTTCTTTGTACTTGTCTATGGTCCCATCAACTTTGTACTTTGTTTTAAATATCTATTTACAACAAATGGGTTTCTTCCCTAGTGGAAGATCGACAAGATACCAAGTGTCTTTTTCATCAATGACTTAAACTCAACATCCATACAATATTTCCAATATTTTTACCAGTAGGGATTCCTGGACAATATATGGCTTATTAGATTCAATAAATCTACTCATCAAAGCAAATTTTACTTCTTATTGTGTTTTACTACAAGTTCAATGGTCTAGTGGTGGATGTATCTGGTGGATTATCCAATTTTACATCTCATAACATGCTAGTATACCACTTGGGAATATGTTGAACTTATTCCATGGGTCGTGTTCTATTTGATCATCGCCATCATCCTCATCATCACTTTCATCATCTGTGGGAACATCAAATTTTGTCTTTACAATAGGTGAAAAATGTACATCACATGAGTCTAGAGGAGGAGTCTCTACTTCCTTCTTCTAAAAAAACTCAACATCTTTATTGGTGTAGATGTTTTTGGTCTTTAGATCCTTCAATCCATACCCAAGATTCTCTTCATTATAGCCAATGAAGATGAGAATCTGAGACTTCATATCCAACTTATTTATGTTCTACTTGGGTATGTGCATGTTAGCTTTACACCCAAATACTCTGAGGTGTGCAATAGATGGCTTATTTTTTTACCATGTTTCATGTGGTGTTACTCCATCAAAATCAATTGTGGGAACTTTGTTCAACATATACATTGTTTTCTTTTTTATTCTACCCGAATGTCCTCACTAGTCTAGGATCTTCAATCATGCATCACACCATTTCCATAATAGTGTGATTTCTTCTCTCAACAACACCATTCTATTGTGGTGTGTGTGGAGGAGGAATTTTCTACAAATCCCATGAGCTTGTAGGTAGGATTTGAACTCAACACTAGTGAATTCCTCCCTCAATCGGAGTAGAGAGTTCGATGTGAAGACCAATTTCATTCTTATTAGCCACTTTGAATTTTTGAAGTTTTCAAAACATCACTTTTCTCGCAAAGACAATATATCCATTTTTTTGTGAATTATCATCAACACAAAGCATGAAGTATTGAAATACAAAACAAATTGGTTGCATCACGCCACAAAGATCAACATAAACTAGATCAAACTTACCATGAGTTCGATAGGTACTCATCTTAAATGAAACTCTGTGTTGTTTTCTTGCTAGGAAGTGAGGAAACTTATCTGTATCCTTTTGGAGATATGACAATCCTTGTACCATGTTATACTAGTGAAGTGTTTCAAGATACTTGAAACTAATGTGACCAAGTCTCTGATGCCGGAACGTGTGAGGTAGAGTTCTTAGCCACAAGTATCCGACCATCTCTATGGAAAAATCAAGTTGGAACAAACATCCCACATTAGAGGCTTTTGCAACTATTTTAGAGCCTCGTGATTTGTCTCAAATTAAAGACATTTTATTATTGGAATGAGTATCCAAATATATTTTCAAATTTTGATCTAGGAGTTGAATGAAAGATTGCAGATTATTTTTCAACCCAGGAAATATAGTACATATGACAATCTACAATTGTGTGAACCAAGAGGAAGAGAAATGTTCCCAATCCCCTATACTATGTAAGAAGAATCATCACCTAACGAAACAAGGTTTTTCAAAGGCATGTCCCTCATTGTGGTAAACTAGTCTCTGTGGTTGGTCATGTGTCAAGTGGCTCCCAAATCAACATACCATACTTCACTTCCAGATGACGTGGAAGGTTCACTGATCGAGCGGTGTAGGTGAAAGAAGTCTTCATTATTTGAATGTTCTTCTTGCTTAGATATATTTCCTTGCTGGGGCTTTATTTTCCAGCTCCCTATTTCTACTCTTCATTGTAGTTAGAATGTCCCTTGTGAGATTGATGATTTGGAGGTCCAGAGTTTCTTGGTGAACCTCTTTTGTATGTATTATACCAACAATATTTCAACTCGTGTCCTCTTTTACGAGAGAGGACATTTTTTCTTTTTATTTGTCCCCTTTACGATACTTGATCTGATTTTGGGACTTTTGATGAAATTTAATTTTTCCTTTTCATTTCCATTTCGATGAAAAGAAAGTGCTTGCTCCTCTTTGTCATCTTTTTTGTACATTGATTCTTCTTATTACAATAGACTCACTAAATTTTTAAAACTGACTATATGATCGAACAAGTTTAGTGTCATCAAAAAAATTATGTATGAAGGAGCTATTTCTCTTAGAACAATGGGAGCGAGAGCTTCATCGGTGAAATCCTCTCCTAGGGCTACAAGTGAAGCCCTCAACTCTACAACTCTTCTCAAGAAATATTTTATTTTCTCATTTTGTTTAAAATTTAGTGTGTGTGATTGACTCTACAAATTTAGTATGGTATTCTTGTTCTTGGCCTCGTACACTGTGTTTAACTTATCCCATGCTTCTTTGTCTATTTTGGCATCTCGAATGTGGCATTACACATCATCGGACACTACAAACAAGATTATCAACTTGGGATTTTGATTGGATCTATTAAATTTTTGTCATTGAGTTATATTAGTTGTTGATTTGGTTACAGAACCATTCATAACATTTGAATTCTCTTCAAACTCAAGTTGTGTTTTGATTTTTGTCTTCCATATTGCATAGTTATTTCCTCTTAGAAGTTGTGAATCTGGAAGAAATAACTTGGGGGTGTTGGTGCCCATTTTTAGAATCAACTGATAAAGGGTAAGGCTCTTATCACTCCAGGTATATGGTCTCCCAATCTAGATACTCGATATCCGTAACCTTTCTATATATGCACCCTTCCGATATACCCGTTGGTATGTGGAATAAGCTCACCCTTTATATATACTCAATAGTACGTGATAGGGGCATTAACATAACATGAAATAATATGATACATGGTACGAGAAGATAGTCTTAAAGGGGTCTATGAAATTATTGACACCGGCTCAAGGAAATATCCTCATACATGTGTGTAACTTCGCTATATACTTGGATAATTTTAGTGTGTCGTATTTAATTCTAGAAATCATTCACAAATGGATGGGAGGGCTCAAAGTGTGTGCATTTTATCCTTATTACTCCCCCTTGATTTAAAGGTTCGATTTTCAAATGACATCGTTGTAGCTATATTAGTTGTTGAGTGTACTAGTAGTGATGACAGTTTTACTCGTAAGCACTTCCTAGATTCACCGCTATTTATATTGAACGCCGCATCTTAAAGAGATCCAAAGATCTTATGATTGATACATAAAAAAATTAATTATTTTTTTAATAATGCTTTTTCATTTTTAGCGATTAAAATATTTGTAATTGAATATGGCAACCTATAAATTTGTACAATGTGCTTCACCTAAATTTTTGTGATAGAGAGCGAAATAGATAAGAGGTTCTGGCATAGGAGGAATACATATTTTATTCGAACAAGGTTGTTAGTTGAATAAATGCATTATTGAATTTTGATCCAAGTTGATCATAGAGAGCTTCCATTTGGCTAAGGGGAATGACCTGTAAGAAACACAACAAGACCAAAAATAACATTAATAATATAGGTTAGTGGACTGCCTAGCAAAATGCTAGATCCAAGAAGTGAGGTGCTTCCTAAGAGGTTGTCAATCCACTTTCAAAGACAATTTAATGCAACAAGTACCATGAAATAAGAAAATCCTATTGTAGTTATATGATTTAGGTATCTCGTGTAAATACAATAAGTAAATCTAATCTAACGGAAAAGTTATGATTAGATCTGACAATTTGGTAGGTTTTTCGGGTTTTGTAAGTTTGATAGAGGTATGATAAAAGGGTCTGGAACTAATCGGTGAGTTCTAGGTTGATTTTTATTAAATTTAAGGCTTGCTATTCGAGAGGATATTAAATGACATAGAGATCGACATCGGAGGGTTGACCAATATTGGTTAGGCGGATGATCGATGACAGCTTAGGTGATTGAATTGGTAGAGGGGAAATTAGTGAGAATCTATTGTGATGGGTTTTAAAAACCTCTATGTGATTGCACAGTGAGGGTGGTGTAGGTAGGGTTGTAAAATTACTTAGAAGGTGGTTAGAGAGGGTGTAAAGGTTTGGTATGGTTGAACAATGGGTTGGTGGAAAGAAGGAGATAAACGAATATGGGAAGAAATGAAATATAATAAAAGAAGTAAAGGACTAATACTTTGAGCAAGCACAATATGACTAAAATAAAAATACTTACTTACACGTACAGATCCTGTGAATGAAGGTGGATGGTAGTTGGTTTGAGAAGAGATTTAGAATTTAATGTCGTGGAGTGCTCCCGATGAGTTCTTGTGAGTCTTCCAATGTTTTGGAAGGAGAACTGGATGCTTACTTGTGCCTATGGTTGAGTGTCTTGTGTCATCTAGATGTAAGAATGTTTTTGGATTCGCGCTTGAATGAAATAAAAATCCTCCAAATCAATCAATTACCAACCAACTCAGGTGAAGAGTTGGAAAAATGTATTTAACCTAACCAACAATGGTTAGGTGATCACATGCGCCGACCAAGAAATAACCGGCATTAGTTGAGGCGGATAATTCTAGGTTTTCCAAAAATAGCCTAATATTTGATATTTTTGCATGATTGATATCTTTAATTTGGGTCTCAAGTGATAGACTCCACCCAGATAAGTATGAGTCCTTGGAGAAGTAGTGGGAGTTAATGTTAGGTCTAGACTAAGTCTTAGTTGGTTAGGATTGGTATAGACTTAGTCCTAGTTAATTAATAGGTTGTGAATAGGTCTTGAGTGAGGTGGATAAGTGAGTTGGCTTTAGGTGAGGTGGAGAGGTGAAGTAATTAATTAATTTAATTATTGTAATTAAATTAATTAATATGTGTGCACAAGGGACATGAGTGGGTATAATGTGAATTTATTTAATTGAAAGGGGTTAGGGGAATATGTCCCAATTTTTGGTGTCTACATTTGCCCCTTTTTGTTGTGTATCTTGTATTGGTAAGTGATGCTTACAAAAATAGAAGTGGTTGTCCCAGGTATGAATGAAGGTGATCACCCTCAAACTAGGAAGCTGTGGAAGGTGGAGGTTGATGGTTCATTATATTCTTCCAATCATTTAACTAATAGATTAATCTACTAGTGTCATTATCAAACTAGGGTTGTGTCTAGGCTATATGTAATGGAGTTCTACCATTGGGTCCTTTGTTGGGGGTTTCTGTTAGATCTTCTTGGATTTTCTACTAATCTACGGAAATGCAATATAAATCTACATAATTAAGTTATTGTAATAAAATGAATTCTAAAAGCTATACTTCTAACTCAAATGGAAATGCACACACACAGAATTGAAAGAACGAAATTGAAATTGCACACTCATAATTAAAACTTACAGTAAAATTAAAAGCACGCGTTAACTAGAATTTGCATAAGAGGAAACACACATTCTGAATGGAAATTTCAATAAGGAAAGTAAACACACTTGAGCATGGATTGCATGAGATGGATTGAAATAGAAATTACAGTAAGGAAACTGAGTGAGTATAACTTATCAGAAAACCATATGTGTATGTGTTGGTCGTCGAGATAGGACTTTTAGAAGAGCAATGGTCGGGGACAAGAAGTCCCTCCTCTTTAATGGGAGAGGTTCCCTTATTCAGAAAGCGAACTTATTGACAAATGTATGCACATTGTTTTATGGTCAAACTTGGATTTTACGAAAGTGTTTTCCACAAGGATCATCAATCACACAAGGACTGAGGAAAGGGAATAAGAAGATGAGCAGAATAGCAACATTTAGAATTATAGATAGCAGAATAATTCCTCCTGTATGCGAAGCTTCAAAGAATTTAAGACAAGATCATTTGCGTTGGCTGAATGAGATTAAATTTAAAGACACAAAGTTCCATAAATAACCTTCTTCAGATTTATTAATCAAGGACACAAAGTTCCTTCTTGGTTGTACAAGATCACTGTATTTGCAAAACTGAACAGTATGCAATCAGAGAGACTAACGAGTTAGGAACAAAATGATCTTCACAATATTAAAGGAAAACACAGAGATAACAAGAATTAGATAGACAAAGAATGGAAAGCCCTTTTGTATTGATTTCTTTAAGATCTATTTACACTTTCAGCAAATATCCAAGTTCTTCCTCCTTCTCAAAATGGCGTGGAAAGGCCATTATATAGCTTACAAGTCAGTTACTCTTCGTAACCGTTTCTTTTAACTAAAGAATAGTTAAGGACCGCCGGTTACAATACCTTAACTGATTACAAAGAATACGAAAAGAAAGGGAAGAAGAGGAAAGAAAGGAGAAGGAGACAGGTGGCCGGTTACTGGGAGGGACCCACTGTCTTCAGAATCCGCTGCCTGAATTTCTTCAATGACTCAGCTATATCTCTGCCACGAGGGACTGACGTGTTGGCTGCAGACTGAGTCCAAAATCCCAGACATTTCTCCATCTCTTTATCAAACTCGACGTGAGTATGATAATCTTTGTTTGCTTCTTCAATGGCAGACTGAAGAGAACAAATTTCCTTCATCTTTTCCTTAGAGATGGAGCTTTCCTTGAATAGATGATCTTTGACAAAAGCTCTGAACTGAGCTTTGATTTCTTGCAAGGACAAGGAAGCACCAGAGTTTTCATCTTGAAGATGACAATGCATATCTTTGAAAGCAGCAGCTACCAGTGTCTTGAAAGCTTCTCCTCCCTTAATCTTGTTGTTCTTCATTTCTCCCACAGACTTCCTCCGGACTTTGATTTTCCACTCTACGTTTGTAGAACTAGGATTTTGATAGATTATCTTTGGCATCATCGAAAATCTTATTCGCAGGAAGACGTTCTCGTCTGTCTCTGTCCCATGAGGCGAAGGTCTACAATGCAATCTGTGCTCCAAAGTTTAAGTTCTTTATCCATAACCCCAATAGTAGAGGATAGCTTCACATTGCAAATTGTCTACCTTTCCATGTAGTTTAAAAGCTTCATCGATGAAGTTTAGCCCAAGAACAAGCATGCCATCCACCATGGCTTCAGCCAAGCTCTGCCATAGACAGAATACTTGTGCATATCTTTAATACTTTGCACTTCATCTTGGCTTATAATTACAAGAGGCGGTAGAAGCGATCAAGGGGTAGGGTCCAAAACTTTGTCCTTAGACAAGAGTGACTTGATAAAACTTGTGAGAACTTGGGCTTGTTCTTCCAGCTGTTCAATAGTCTGCTGCCCTTTCTCTACCCTTCCAATGACTCTTGTGGATCAAGCTCTGGAGGTTGTGAATTTCACCTTCAGGAGTAGACTCTCCCATAGGGATCCTTGAGAGCTCCAAGTCAGATGTTAGCAAGTCTGATTCTGATTTGTCTACTGTAGGCTTAGCAATCTCCAAGAATTGCTGACCTTGAGCATCAGACACAATTCTGGAGGTGGTTCTGGCTTTCTTGGCACGAGAAGGAGTGGTGCCCAACAAGGCTGCTACAGCATCAAAATTTGGTCCCAAGCTTTGAGAGGAGGATTTCCTCTTCCTTTTGTCAACCGAGGTTACACCCAAGCAAAAGAGGAAGAAGAATCTGCAGAGAAGCAAGGGGACCCCGAGAGATAGGAGCTCATGACACTCGAGTCTCAAGTGTTGACTGACCTGCCGAGACGTAAGTAGAGCACCTTTGGAGGCAATAGCGATAGAAGAATCAATGGCACCCGTAAGTTCGAGTGCTCTGACCTCTTTGTCCTTATCTCTACCGGATCTTCGTGGGAACATTTGCAGGAGTTGGCATCTCGCTTTCTTCACTTTCACTGAGAACAATGATGTTCTCTGGCCCTATAGGCAACTCTGCCTGTTTTCTTGGAGGATCATTCTCTGCAGGTTCCTTCTTTACCTCTTTGAGTTTCTTCCTGTATACCTGGGTAGATGGAGAAGGAGTAGATTCTACAGGTCCCCGAGCTGTTGAGGCAGGAGGGGTTTTCACTGGTGTTCCAGACTCTGGAACTGATGTCTCTCTTATGGGTGTCGAATCATCCTTGGAGCTAGATTCTCCTGAGTGCCTCTTGAATTCTCGGATCTTCTTACTGAACCAGACCCTAGTCCTGATTAAGACTGGAGCAAGAATCTCAGCCAGATCATCCCTCTCTTTCTTGTTCCAATCCTGTGTCCTCCGAGGTGTGCTTAATCACATTTTCATACTCATAAGAGTATAGATCAGAATTGTCATCCCGAGACCTTCAGAACTTGGCATGACCGAGTTCTTGGATCAATTGCAGGAGAACCTGCCACAATGCCTTCTTCTCGCTTCAAATCATCCATGTCGATCGGCCCAAAGTAGTCTTCTGTATCTGCCCTATGATGATAGACTATCTTGATGTTCTGTTCAGTGAAATTCTTCAAGTCAAAACATGTTCTTGGCTTGAAGAAATGAAATGGCTGATGATAGACCAGGCTCTTTTTACTATGTTTACGAGCATCCGAGCTGTTTTGCATGTGTAATTTCCCAGAGAGATGGGAAAGTGCAAGCCAGAAATCTTCTTGTCTCTGCAAGTTCTGTGCAACTTGTCTAGTTGCCTGCATATTTCAATCAAAGCCATTTTGTCATTGCAGAACATGGGAAGCCGCAGAGGAGTGCTTTCATAGCCAGCAAGCCTGATATAGGAAAATTTCCTGAATTGAATGAAATAGGCTCCATACTGCGATATCAGGTTCATGGCTTCATCTGAAAACCTTCTAGCAGTATCACCTTCGAGCAATCTGACCACGTACATGGTGAAAGCATCATTGACCCTTCTGAAATTGCGGTTGCTGGTCTCCAAGGTGAACTGCGGGCAATAGGCATACACTGGATCATCTTTGTGTGCATCTATATAGGAGAAACCAAACCACTGCCTGGATGCTGCTAGGGTATACATCAGATATGAAGTCATATAGAACTTCTTTGTTTGCTGGACGTTGGATAACTGCTCAGCCAAATTCATACTGATGATCTCTGCCCAGTTGATATTTTGTGTTCTCTGGAACACCATGCGTGAGCCGGCACATCCGAAATGAAACTCATTGGTGGAGGGCAAACCCATAACCCGGCTTAGCAGGATTATGAAGTCCGACGCTCTTCATTGAAGTCTTCTCGGAAGAGGGTTTTGGTTAGGCGAGAAGAACCTTTCTTAGGGTTCTTCAACCAAGACTTCGCCACTCGCGTCTTATATTTGTCACACCTTTGTCTTGGTCGAACATAGCTCGTGCTTGATCCCGGAGACGACTATAGCATTGTCCATCTCTCTGAATTCTCGTGAGCAGCGCCAACGCAACGGCGCGGCGTCAGTCTGCAACTTGGCAATGAGTTCCCCATGTACATTTGTCAAATTCGCTCAAGCGGGGTCGAAGTGAGCTCCACATGAAAGCACCGTATCAAAGACACCTGCATCTTGAGATTGGGAATCCTCGGCAAAGCTAAACCACTATCATTAATCATCTGCCATTGGTGTAGGGTTTGCATCCGTCATTCTTGCCCAAAAATCACCGAAGTCGAGATGACGACCTTGCCGCCATCCCTATATTGCTAACGGCAGACTCAAGCGGAGAAATTTGCTCCTGTCCACGAACTTGATCTTCATATTGATAGTCTCGGAGTGTAACCTAGACTTCGGAAGGAATTTCCAAATGGAGGGGGATTGCGCAGGTTTTCAAATGGCAAGGGTTCGAGCAAAAGATAGCGTTGAAGCAATGTGAAAACGCAAAGAGGAATGCTTGTTATATAGCCGTTGGAGAGAAATGACTTTAATGCGCATTGAATACACAACCACCAATTTGAAAAGCATCACACTTGGAGTGAGCGGGAAAAACTAAGTGTGAATGACACTAGGTACGCTTGGGACATGTGAGACGCGAATGCACGAAACACGCGGCTCGGCCGTTCAGTTCGGGTGAAACAGGAGAGGACGCACAAATGCATTTGGGACAAATGGGACGAAAATGTGCGAAGTACGCGATTCGGGTGTTTCGGCCGAAATTGGAACAAAGGGCCCATTTGGACTTGGGACATTCGGGACAAAAAGTTCCGAAGTACGCGACTTGACCGGCTCGGCCGAAATTGGGAAAGCTCGCACTTTTTCAAATGGGGCGATTAAGGACAAAATTGCGCGAAGGACGCAGTTCGGGCAAATCGGCTTGAAAATGGGAAAGCTCGCACTTTTTAACTTTGGGACATTTGGGGCCCAGGAAAGTGCGAAGTCGCGGAAGGATGATTCGGCGAAATTGGAACAACATGCAAAATAAGTTTTGGGACACTTGGGACAAAATTTCCGACGGGCCCGAAAATGGGACAGCTTCGGGGATTTCGGCCGATCGGGGAACAGAGTGCATTTTCGTACTTGGGACAGATGGGACAAAAAGTTCCGACAGGCCCGAAAATCACACAAAATGACCCAAAACACAGATTTTTTCGATTTCACGACTTAGGCACCTCAGAGAAAAACACTTAAGACTCAAAATTTTGAAATTTTACTCTTATCAGAGCAAATTTTGAGTGGACAATAGCTGGCTCCTTCTGGGGATGACTTGGTATAAATTCATGGAATGAGACAAGGAAAGAACTTAGATAACTCGGTGAAGGCATGACAGTTGCCTTATCCATTGGGCAAAGAAGTCAAAAAACAAACCAACACGAGGGAAACACACCTGACAATAGAAGGGGAAACACACCAAAGCGAGAAGTAAAAACACATACGTGAATATACAAAGGGACTCTAGTCACCCAGGACTTGAACAACTTCAAATACGCCCACTATAAGGAAGTGGGAGGGGGGAACCATCCATGTAATCAAGATAGAAAGAGTTCTTACCAAGCGAAAGTGCCTTATCTTGAATGGTCCGAGCCACGCGTGAATCAAATTTTCCATGGCTGCCACGAGGTTCATGTCTTTTGTCCCATAACAAAGACGCGGTATCTCCAACTTGGAACTCTCGAACCTAGATTTCTTGTCAAACAGCTTTTACCTTCTGCCGGTGAGCAGATATCCTATTAGCAACCTCAATCTGTCCTCATTCGGTTTGTGCAGTACATGATTACGTTATCCGAGCATCACCTTGAAACTAGTATCTTGAATGGCCTTCATCGTGTGCAAGGTGGCAATTCCACTTGATATCTTTGGAAATTGAGCTTCCACTCCATACACCACTTGAAAAGGAGACATTCCAATGGCTCTTTTAGGTGTGATCCTGTCTCGCCCAAAGAGCATCATAAAGCTTCTTATCCCGGTTTATTTGAGACTCATTGACCAACTTCCTTATGATAGTCACCGAGATTTTGTTGGTGGATTCTGCTTGTCCACTTCCACGGGGTAATAATCTGAAGAATGAGCCGAGAGATGCCATACCCGTGTGCAAATCCATTATCTCGGTTGAGGAAAAGTTCGAAGCATTATGCATTACAATCTTGTTAGGTACACCATACCTTGCAAGATGTTCTCCTTGATGAAGTTGCATACAACTTCAGAAGTAGTGCTCTTGACTGGAATAGCTTCCACCCATTTGGTGAAGTAGTCAGTGGCAGTTAGCACATGCGTGTGACCAGCACTAGAAACAGGGTTCAGTGCACCAATGAAGTCTAGACCCCACTGCTGAAATGGTTCCTCAATCACAACTGGCTTGAGAGGTAAAGATGCCAATTTAGGTCTTCCCACAAAGGTCTGACAAGCTTCACATTTATCCACCCACTTGGATGCATCTCTGAACAAGGAAGGCCAGTAATATCCTCCCCGGAGTATCTTGTGAGCTGTGACTGTTGATGAATAGTGCCCTCCACATGCCTGATCATGGAAAGCTGAGAGCAACTTTCTCTGCTGCTCCTTGTCCACACACTTCAGAAATCTCCCATCTAAACCACGCTTGAACAAGGCATTTTCCCATAGTACATATTGTGCTGATCTCAATTTAACATACCTCTTTTCCTTGGTAGTTAAATGAGAGGGGCATTCCCCATAGGTGAGAAAATGGGCGATGTCAGAATACCATTCATCGACTGAACTAAGGAATAGAACAGTAGGAATGTCAGCTTTCTCCTCCAGCAACTCATGTTTGGCTCCTTCAGCAATGAGCTCACAAAGACCCTTTCCACGAACCAGCTTGGTTGGTTTGATATCAATGTCATACTCCTGGACTTTAGCCACCCAGTTTCCTCTCTTGGACCCAAATTCTTGCTGTGTAAGAATTGACTTAACAGTCGTATCTGGAACCAGCACCATAGAGTGAGAGTTGAGGATATAGAAACGGAACTGCTTGACAGCTTTGACTACTGCAAAAGCATGCTTCTCCATCATGGTGTATTTCAGCTCATGATTCTTCAGGATATAGCTCATGAAGGCAATTGGTAGCTCATGTCCATCAGAGTCTTCTTGGGTTAAGACAGCAGCCAGGGTATTATCTGTAGCATAGCAATAGATGATGAAATCTTTGCTGAAGTCAGGACAGGCCAAAACTGGAGTTTTAGCAATGGCTTTCTTGATACCCTCAAAGGATTCCTTTCCTTCAGAAGACCAACCAAATGCTTGCTTCCCTTCATCATCGAGAAATATTCAAAGTTAATTCAGCAAAATCGGGGATGAATCTTCTTAAAATTTGATCTTACCGAAGAAGGAATGCACGCCT